>CM030936.1:3576673-3606673 GCA_018136815.1 Isochrysis galbana
GTATGACGAAAGAGAAATCCCGACGGAGAAGACGATTCGAGCCTTGCCTCGCGTGATAAGAGGTAGGCCGTCCGGACCGTGAAGCGGTGTCACCACGGCTTGTGGCAGCCGCTCGACGCATGCGTCGTTGGGTAGGCTGGACAAGAGGGAAGTGGTCACGACCGACGGGCCAGCTCCGGTGTCAGCGAGTGTGCTGTTGACCGTGAGGGCGGAGTCGGCTAAGATTACTCCTTCTTTGCCGGCAGCCTCGCCGGAGCGGCAGACCATTAGATCTCGAACATATAGACAATGCCTTGGGTAGGCAGATGGTAGGGTATCCACGACGCTCTCCGGCCGGTGCGCGGTCACGTGTGCAATGGTGTCGGACAGGGACGGGGTTGGTCGCCAGCGTCGTTGCTCGGGTGAATTCGTCGTCAAACTGGTCGTCGTCTCTTCGGGTACTCCGACTGCCGCTATCGTGGCAGAGGGCCTAGAGGGGTCGTCCTCGTTGGTAGCGGTACAGGGTGATAGCTTGGGACTAGTGTAGCCCAGGCCTCTCTTGTCGGTGGGGTGCCTCGGGTGGTCGGACATCTTTTCCCAATCTTTCTCGAGACGGGCTTGGGCTTCTGTCTTGGGTCTTCGAACTAATGAGGCTAGCTCTTCGGCGCGGATGCCTTTGGCTTCCACGAACTCGATCGGCGCTCGGACGGCAGCGGCGAGGTCGGATTCCTCGTCGGCGTTTCGTCCGGCTAGAGCTTGCGCTCTTATTTCGTCAGCGGTTTCGAGCGTGACGTTGGACCATTTCTGGTCCCCGTTCACTCCGAATGATTGCCATTGTTGGCGCCGCTTCCGGAGAGTCGTCGGCGTCGTCGGACGCGGCGAGCTCGCGCGTGCCGGAGGCGGGGCGGTCCATGGAGAGAATGGGTCGTGGAGTGTAGACTCGGAGGCGTGGAGTGGCGTGTCGTTGTCGTGGTTATCGTGGGTTTCTTTTTGGTCTTCGTGGTTGTCTGACTCGGGAGTAGCTGGACGGGAAACAACGGGGTCGGAAGAAACTTCACTCGTTTCCCTCCCCCTCTCATAACGATGAAGAGCCGACCACGGCTCGTAGGCGGTAGCCTCGGTCGAGCTAAGTGAAGGCCGGTCCAATAGGCTGCACCGCGCGCAAGCGAGTAGCTCTAACGCGGACAATTTCTTCGTCGACGTCTGGTCTCGCTGTTGGCTCAAATGTCGAAGAAGAACCGGCATCCAATGGATCGCCATCGCTCCAGCTACACCGACGTAGGTGCGGCTGCGAAGAGCGCCACGGTGCGGTGAAGGAGAGAGGTTAGCCATGGCCGACTCACGGCCATCCACGACGCAAGTTGGCTGGAGGGGCGGCAGCCCTTTGGTGAGGTACAACCCGGTGGCTTTCTGGTGTCCAGTGCCGTGCTCCCAGGGTTGGACGAATTGGGTCGGGGTCAACCCCCCGACTAAACGGCGAGCTTCCGCATGCATCCGAGGGTTCTCGACCGCTACAAACGGAGCAGTGGCGGAGGCCATTGACTTGAAGACGCGAGCGGCCGACTCAAGAGCGGCACGACGTCCGGGTTCTTGGGAGAGCCATTGACTGCTGACAGCGGAGAGGTACGTGCAGGGCGGGTGGGCGATGACTAGGTCCCAACCTAGGTTTTGGACATGAAGCGCGTCGCCTTGGAAGTGGGGCACGTAATCGATCTCGGAAGGATACAAATCGCACGTAGCTACATCAGCACGGCGAGTAGGAACATGGAGGAGACGACGCCGCTCGTCTCGCCAACGACGAGAACGCGTGGTGCGTGACAGCCAGACGTCAGCCCGTCTTGGACTCGTTGATTCATCTTCGTGAGCTCAGCGCAAAGCTCATCGAAGTGCTTGGGTAGCGCGGCGGCAGGCGAGGCTAGGGTGCCATTGCGAGGCCGGCGAAGCTCTTGGGCTGCCTCCGTGAGGTGCCGAGGTAATACCACCGCAGAGCCGCTCGCTCGTGCACGAAGAGAGGCGAGAGCGTGGAGAGCGGGTGACGGGGTATCATCACGGGTGCCGACATCGGAGTTGTTTTGAGAGGAATCGAAGGACTGGATCGCGGACGCATTGATCGCTGCCACGCGCATGATGGTGGTGGCAGTGGTATCGAGAGGCAGGCAGTGCTCGGAGGCGGCGACCGGTGGCCGCAGCGACGTAGGACGAATGGAAGAAGACTCGGATATCGACGACGTAGAGACGGGCTCGGAGGACGGGATTGACGAAGAAACTCGGAGAAGTGGGGTGTCGGACGGCGGCGACGGACGCCGCGGCCGCGAGACCACCGGTGAGAGACATGAAGGACATGGCTCAGGGACTCGGTTGGGCTGGCTCAATGGGCGTAGAAGCTCGGTTTGGGAGGCCGCCGTTCCTCGACGTGCAGAGGAGTTGTGGTCACTCTCCATGGTCACGTCGGAAGAGGAGACGTCGTTGCATTCTGTCGTCGGCGGGGTCGGCGCCGGCGAAAGAAGGGACGTGGCTGTCGTAGAAGCCGGCTGCGGGGAAGGCTGGGGCCAGGGTGGTGGCTCTGCGGCAGCGGCTGGCGTGGGTAGTGGCCGAAGAGGTTCTGCAATGCGAAGCATTCTTCGGAGGACTTGGCTCGGGCTAGCGGGTGGATGGACCGCTGAAATTACGGTGGATTCAGACTCGAATTCGGAAGACTCGGCGACTTGAGAGGGGCTAGGAGACGGCTGTTCAAGCTCCTCCAGGGCTCTCGGTTGATGGGGTGGCGTGGGAACGCCGGTGGTCGACCGCGGACTCCGCGGTGACGTTAATTTGTACTCGGACTCGGACTCGTCGTTTCTGGCGTGCTGGACGCCAATAACAGGGCTAACTTTCGAAATGGGAACGGACGGGGCCGGCTCAAAGGTGAAGCCCCCTGGCGTCGCATGAGGACGAAGCTGAAGCTTGTGATGACAATAGGGGCACGGTGGCCAGCACCGGTTGGCTCGGTGCGGCCGAAATCTCGGACTCGGTGACGGGCTTGATTACGCGGGCTCGGGATGCACTGTCTTGTGCGATTGGACTCGGACTCGGAACGGAAACGGAAGGGATCGGCTCGGCGGCGTGCAGCCTGCTGGAGTGGCAGGCCGGCTGCGGCGAGACTCGGAACGGTGGCTCGGACAAGGACACAGTGGCTGTCGTCGAGGGCTTCGGCGTCAGCTTGTGTTTGGACTCGATACGCGGTGGCTCGTGAAACGGGGCTCGGTTGTGGTTGGAATTCTGGAAGTGACCGGAGATTCCAGATGACTCAGACTCGGGGCGCGGAGGACCGAAGGTGAACACTCCCGCGGAAGGAGTGGTCGTCGGAGGCTCAGTGAGTGGCTGGAGCTCCGTTAATCCTGCGGTCGACCGCGTGGTAGGACTCGGTGACGTTGTAAACTCGGACTCGGACTCGGACTCGGACTCGGACTCGGATGGCTCAGAACGGGGTTTGCTCAAAACAGGCTTGGACTCGGACTCGAAAGAAAGTGGGGAAGAACCGGAGAACTGCGCCTCCATCGTCGTAGTAATGGAGACTGGTGATACCGGTGATGACTGGACTGGGCTCAGACTCGTAGATGGGCTCGCGGTGGCGTAAGACGAAGAGGGTAATTCTGAACGTGACTTGGACTCGGACTCGTACTCGGGAGACGTTTTGTGGCTCGGACATGCGAAATTTGATTTGAAGGATTGAAGGTTGGATTGGGCCTGCGGCGGCTGGATTTTCGCAGACCGTGAGGTCTTGGACTGGGGATGCTTGAGGAGTGGCGGGGGGTAGCGGTTGAGCGGCTTGAGTTGATAGAGAGGCGGTGACGGTTGACTTGGTTTTGAGGACTCGTGCGTGATATCGAGAATCAGGATGGAATCATCGGCATTGGGAGAAATAGGAGCAATCGGCGAGGAGGCAGGAGAAAGAGGGGGATGGAGGTGGTAGGGCTTGTCTGGAACTTGGGGAATCTTGGGGTACCGGTTGGAGGCCGTAGAAGTACTCGGCCGTAGCGTAATACGATCTTTTGGTGGGTGGCGTTCAGGCCCACTACCCTGGACTGGCAGCGGGGTAACAGCGCGGACGTGGGCCCCGCCGGCGACCTACTGGGCCGGACGGAGAACAACCATCGTGCGGAGGCGGCGGTGGACTTCTGGGTCGTTACCACACTCGCCACTGCCGCCTTCGCAGAGAAAACGAATGTATGGTTGGCAAACGACGGGGTTATGAGCTCCGTCGCCCGTGCCATACTTCCACAAGTCTGCCTCGGGCGTACCAGATGGAGCCCGGGGACGAAAGGCGCAGTACGCGCAGCCGTTGGCGTCGGTCCACTCCTTGACGTCGCGGTCTAAGTCGTCGAGACGCGGCGCCGTCATGGTGGCATCCGAGGGACGGCAGCGCGTGAGCGCAGCGCGAAGGGCCGGGTGACCCGCGTAACGAGAGATTTGCCAGAAGCGGGCTCGCGCTCGAGACCAGCTACCTGGATCCCATTCCGAGAGGCCCGAATCGGCCGGAAGCCCAAGGCCGTTCGGAGGGGGATCACATTGGCGACGGGAAGACGTGCTTTTGCCGAGGGGACGGTCAAGAAGTGCGTCCGGTAACGGAGACGATGCGGAGTAATTCGTAGGCGGAGGCGGAGCCCGACGATTGTCAGCGCCAGTCGCCTTGCGGTTCGAGTTGTTGTTTTGCAATTTTAATGCCTCGGTCACCGCCGCTTGGACGGCGGCGACCATCGAAGCCGTAGTGTCTGCGGGGTTAGAGGCAGTCTTAGCAACCTTGGCGGTCTTGGTGGACTTGGAAGTAGTCGCCGGCGGCGTCACGGCGGCGACCGTGACCGACGTTTGTTGTTGGCCAGCACGGGACTGTTCGTACGGGCTCAAGTAGCGTTGGCAGAGGTTGACGCACGAAAGGGCCGAACGAGGAAGCTCGTGGTTCTCGACGCGGAAGCGAGTCTTTGCAAGATACTCGCCGAACTTGGTCGCGTTATCCACGCCGCGAGCCGCGTCGACCTTGTCGTTCCGAATGATGGACTCGAATCGTTGATTGATATCGTGCGACATGTTTGGGTGGTCCCAGACCGTCGTGGCATCCACCTTCGCGTCACCCATCTTGCGGACGTACGCGCGCACCAAATTCTTGGATAACTCTAAGAGATCGGAGCCGGCTTCACGGGCTACGAGGCGGTCCCACTCCATGGAGGCGGAGTCTTTGGCGAAGCCGGGCACGTTGGCCGCGAAGGTGGCGTCGCACTTGCGGAGAAGCACGTCGCAGGCCAGCGCGGGATTGAGAGAGAGAACCGGATCTTCGGCGAGATCGAGGAGGAAGGCGTAAATCCTTTGGTTGCCGGTGGTGCACAAGTTGGCGGCCGCTAGCAAGGATGTAAAGATTTCACGGTGGTCGCAGCCGAGCGAGAGGGCGCGCTCGAGTGGCTTGATGAAGGACAGACGAAAATCATTCCAGGAGGTGGCCGCTGTCTGGACGTTGTCCGAGGCCAGGCCCTTGGGGAACTTGATCTCGGAAAGCTCTTTGCCCATTCGGACTTGGTGATGGAGGGTGCGGTCGAGGAAGAAGCGGCTCCGAGCCCACTTGGTCACGTGCTCCTTCTCGAAAAACACACGGTAGTGCCAAACATTGCCGGCCCGAGAGAGGCCGCCGTTGAGAATGGCGTGGATTAGCTCGAAATCGTCGGAGTTCTTGTAGAGAGAAGCTACCTCATAGGGGGACATGTTAAACAGTTGGTCCCATGAGGCTAGGATGACCTCTCGCTCAGAAACATCCCCGGCGAGGCTTGGATCGACGGGATGCCGCCGAGTCGCCGGATTTGGAAGCGAGCGGAGGCCCGCGACGGTGGGTGGAGGTTGGGGATCAGAAACAGGCTTGACAGACGGGACAGGAACGGGTGTATTGGGTACGGGATCGGAAATCGGATTTGGCGGAACGGAGAACGGCGCGGCGGGCAAAGGTTGAGAAGGGAACTTGGCCGAGGCAGGGGGAGCACCGATGGAGTTGTCTCCTTCTTCCACAAGCGGTGGCGAAGTTTCGACTCGAGACGAAGTCGTAGTGCCCGCTTGGCCCTGTAGAATGTTGAGTATCGTGTTGAAGGTAGACCCCACCTCTCGCTGAAATTCTTCGTGGCGCTGGGCGGCTTGGAGGGTAGAGGACTCGAGGCGGTCGACAGCGCCGCGGAGAGCCTCGATCTGGACTTGTTGGTCCATGATTTGGGCGGCGCCGACGGTGGCGGTCGGAGGTGGAACGACATTACGTTTGGGGTACGAATACGTCGACGGGGGTGGAACAAACTCTTCATATGGTGGGGGCTCGAAAGGAGGGAGGGACCGGACGGAACCCACATCATCTTCAGCACCAACCACAGAGGGATTGAGAGAGGAAGGAACACTTGGCAAAGGATCAGCGAAAGAAAGGAGAGGAAAGGCCACCGGTGGAGCAACGGACGAGGCTAGAGGACCCATTCCAGCTCCAGTTGACGGGGTGTGAGTAGAGGCCCGCGGAGGCGGCGGAACTTCGACCGTCGGCGCGGAGAGGCGAGAGGGGGGGAGAACTGGCTCGGAAAGGCTCTCCTTTGAAGAAGGGAGGGGTCCCACGA
Organism: Isochrysis galbana; assembly: GCA_018136815.1. Classification (NCBI taxonomy): domain Eukaryota; phylum Haptophyta; order Isochrysidales; family Isochrysidaceae; genus Isochrysis; species Isochrysis galbana. The sequence continues at coordinate 3,583,261 of CM030936.1, forward strand.
GGCTCTCTTCCCCAGGAGACTTCGACCCGAACAGTTCGGGAAGAGAAGAAGAAGAGACGGGCTCATGACGCGGGGACGATGAAGATTTCTCAAGGGAAGAACTCGACGTGACGACCGGAGCCGAAGGCGCGAGCGAAGATTTTGTGCTTGTCAGAGCAAGGCTCATCTCACTCTTGGAGATGGCCTGCGAGGGCGCGCCGGCAGCTAGCGCGGAATGCGGTTCTTGCGGGGAGCTCATGGAGCTTTCCTCGGGGGTGACTACGGGCATGGTGATCGACGCACGACGCACGACGCACGGAGGGCGCGGAAGTGTGGAAGGAGGCTTGTGGGAGGTGGTGGCAGGCGACTGGGGGTGGCTCAGGCGCGTGCTTGGCTTGTATTGACTCGTTGACTCGGGGTATAGACTCGGGAACTCGGGGGGACTCGCTTGGGAACACGGTGGGACTCGACGAAGTTGCCACAAAAACACTCACAAGAAACCCAAACCCCAACGACCTTGGGCTCAGAAAACTAACGTAAACACTCCGGAATCATACGATAAACAAACCCCTCCCGCGCGACAAAGGCTGAGGTCGCGATCGCTCGTCATGCGCGAAGAAATACGGAAAGAGAGCGCAAAACTACGCAAACGAAGGGTTCAAACTATCGTTAAAGTGAAAACTCGTCCGCTGAAGCCAACGCGGAGGGTCGAGGAGAGGTCCAAACTCGCGCGGGGGGAAGAAGGCGATGTGCAGAGAGACCTTCTAGACAAGCGACGAGCAAGGGGCGACGAAACAAGACGCGAGACGCAGGGCGCGTGCCATTCGTTCTTCCCTTCTTTCACCGAAAACGCGGCGAAACTAACGTTAAACATCGGTACCCCCTCCGCGAGAATCGCGAAGAAGAACGGACGAGATGGAGGCAATCATCGAAGGAATCGCGAGAGGAATCGAAGCGAGGGGGGGGAAACAGCGCGCGCGGGGGGGGAACGAACGACGGCCGGAGGAAACGAACCGCGCGCGGAGGAGAAGAACCTCGCGCGGGGGGGGAATAATATAACGGCCGGAGGCGACGGATGGCACGCCGAGAGGAAGAACCTGCCGCGGGGGGCGAGGGACCGAGGGCACGGCGGGGCAGCGTGGGAGGGCGCGAGGGTGATCTCGGAGCGAGATCGCGTCCTTTCCCTCGCGGAGCGCAGAGAGACCCCCACGGAACATCCTGGGACCGGAGAATGTTTTGGACGAAACTTCCCTCCGTCGGCCGAGGAGAGGAGGACGGAGAGAGAGAGAGAGAGAGTCTCGCAGAGCAACTGCGGAACGAGAAGTCGAAGTCATGCCGGTTTATTACCTTAAACGAGCCAACAATTATAGTAACAGCAAAAACAAAATTCGAATCGCAAATTTCGAGACCAAAATCTGCAAACCTGGACTTGAGACCATGGGGAATCCGAATCTGTGTGTCTTGTGCGTCAGTGGCAACACGGGGAACTGTTCAATTGTAATTGTGAGCGCGTACCTTACACGAATATTCATGCCTACAGCCTTCAGATGGGCAGGAATACAACATGCTCAAGAGAGTGTGTCTAATATAAACCAATGTGAATGGTTTATCAATCTCGCAAATGGAGTGTAAGGTGTCTTCAATTTTCGTATTGTGCTTGAAATTGAATACATTGAATAAGAACTTACATTCTTCAGTGTACGTCAACAAACTTAGGTCGGCCAGGGAGCCCCCAACCGGCGGCGGCGGACTGATGCTGTCCAATGCTTCCGCTATAACCTGCATGGCAGTTTTAGAATTGGCATATGGAAAGAGAGGTGTGATGAATTTTTTAAAGTTCTCGTCCATCTTTTTTTTGATCCATTCCAATCGCTTCAGTACTATATCAGCAGGCGCCCTTCCATTTGTAGACATGGTTGAGCACTGTGAGGTGGGTGTCTGCCTTTACTCAAATACTAGAAGATTTTTTGGTACCGGGAGCGTATTTGGAAACGAGGGGTACCAAACGAAGGCATACGACCTCGGGCGGGAATCACATTCCAGGAGCACTCCGGAGTCGAGGGGGCGGAGGGAGAGGTGGGGTCGACAAAGAGGGAGAGCAGGGGCGCAGGGACAGGGCGCAGGGGCAGGAGGGGTACCTGTGACGCGGCCGAGACTGGGGCCGCCCCCGCGCCTTCACCCTCCCTCGCCCTCCCACCCCTAGGACTGGGACTCCCTCGTGGTGGCCCCGCATCGCGTATTTGGAAACGAGGGGTACCAAATGAAGGCAAACGACCTCCTGGCAGAACCCCAGCGCTGCTGCTCGCGCAAGTTTGCGACAATGCATGATCTCAGGGCACACGCTGCGGCCGAGGCCGAGCACGCGCATCATGCAGTGATGCGCGCGATCGACAGTCTTCAGAGCGCGCAAGCAAGGGTCGGCTGGGCTGCGACTGTCTCATCAAGCGCCTGCATGTGGCCGACGCTCAATGCGCCACCAATGCCAACCACTGACCAATTGCAATGGCTGTGCGTCTCCCTCAACCTCAAGGGCCGGGTGCCAAGGCGCTGGACCCGCACTGCATTCGCACGTCGTCAAGAGTCTCGTCGGGTGGCCGTGTGCCGGCTGCAGACTCGACTTGCCGCGGTTCATAGATAGGTGTTTGCATATAGATAGGGACACATTTGGGGGGGGGGGGTTAAATTGTATAAGGTGTAGAAAAAGGCAATGCAGGGGGCTAAAAAAAGGGGAACCTCAAGTTGCATCCTCTTAACAAGCATCCTTACAGCAACCCACAACACACACTCGCTCCCTCGCTCACTCGCGCTCAGTCAGTCGCTCATGTCCGCCCCGTCGTCTCGCTCGCCCTCGCCCATGCCCGCCATTCATCCTCCCGCCTTGGAGGATATGCCCGCTTCACCCGCCATTCCCAACTCCACCGTACCTTCCGCCGCCTCCCTTCCATCCCTTGTGGTTCCTTCCGTTCCTCCTGTAACCTCAAGTCCGTCAACTGGGGGCGGAGCTAAGCCGCCGCAGCTCGGGCGGAACCGGGCGGCAGTATGGGGACCCGGCGTGGACCTCTCCCGAGTGCTCGGACGCGAGCTGAGTGAAGGCAGGGGCAGACATGGGGCGGGAGCGGGAGCAATAGAACAGGCAAAGTTCGCGCCATGACTCTCGCCCCCGCGCAAGTAACCCCATCTTTCGACAACACCTCCGTAAGAAAATTTGCCAGATTTCGGGGCATGTAGAGGCACTTTACGTCCACAATATGTGCCGCCTTATTCGCCTTAGCTTACCCGCTAGCTAATCGGCCGAAGGCGGATCTTTTGTACGCACAGTCCTCCGGGGGACAGAGAATTGCTTTAGTCTAAGTACAAGCGCACGAGTAGTAGTAGTTGCTGTGCGAGTGTCTTTATGTTCGTTGATAGGTCGTTGAGTGTCAATGTCCATCTTGGTCTGTGTCTAGTGACAGCGTAGCGTCGTGGCAAGCACGACGGCTGCGGCGGCGTAATCGCTATTTGTACCGGTAGCGCGTCGGAGCGGTCAAATGGCCATGCACAAACGAATGCGGCCTTCCTTGACGGATCGTAGTGGGTCTGTGATGATGGTGATGCGTGGCCCCATCGATTCCCAAGCGCCATTCACACGGTAGATATGGTATCGTACAGGAGGCTCGCGCGAGATGAACCTACACGTGAGAGAGCGAGCGGTGGACAGCATGCGTGCATGGCTTTGCACCAAAGGAGCGCATGAACGTCACACATGGGGAGCGGCGGCACTTCCATGTCATGCGCGAGTTCGACCGCATGCCATGAATGAGCTACTCACATGCGAGCACAACAACCCGCGGCGGGCTGATAGTTGAGCCGTACCACAGGGCAGGCTGGGTACAGCGCCGAAAGCTGTGCACGGCTAGGGAAAGATACTCACTCCCATTCCGCCCACGAGATTTCAAAAACATTGTTGTCATAGAACCGAGTAGTCTTCACCTCCACAAAAACAGTCCCTCGCCCACCGCCTGCCAGGCTAGGCACTCCAACGTCGCAACGCGGCGCCATCCCACGTGCTTCGCCGGAGCAAGCGTGGCCCGGCAGCGAGCTCGGATCGCTCGCACGTCCCGTGTGCCTGTCCGTAATCTTCAGGTCGTAGGGCGCACGCGTCTCCTCATCCAAGTTGAGCCATTCGACCCGTCTGGTGGGAGGTAAGGACGCGAGGAGGTATGCATAGACGAGTGCCTCGCCCCATCTGCCTACCGCCTTCAGATCGACATCGGCTGCCTTGGTCGCCCCGCCTCGCTTAGGACTGTGCCCGCTTCCTGGACCCGCTTGTAAAGCCACCCCAAGCGGCTGAGAGTGCGGCAATCGGAGGGTGCCACACCATGGCATTAGGCGCTCGCCAAGTTGGGCTCCAGCGAGGTGCGACACGCCAGCCGCAGCGTCGTGGGAGCAAGACTTGCCGTACGCGAGCGCAGCGACTGGGCGGTGCATTCGTGCACTGAGAGGGGCGGCGGCAGCGTCTACCGGGCGGACTGACACGTGTGTTGTGACGGACCTCTCGATCTGGGAGACCTCCTCTGAATCGGAAATGTTACTAGACCTCATGCTATCGCCAGAGCCGGCTGGTGCTGCAGCACCGCAAGCGCGAGCACAAGTCGTGCTCTCAGCGGCCGTTGTCGGATCCGTGTTGGACCTTGTGTTGCCGCTACTTTGCGTTACTACGGCGGCGCCCGCGCAGATCTCGCCGGTTCCCATGGCAGATGCGCACTGCCATGCTTCCGCACTCTGCACAATGGCTGCAATGGCCAACGGTGTGAGTCGTCCCGGATCAACCGAATCTCGAACGGTTTCCATTCCCTTGACGTCGGCGCGTTCCCCACTTTCAGCATCCACCTCATCGCTGGTGCGCTCGTTCGATGTAGGCTCGCTCTTCTCGCCGCTACCACTTTCGGAGCCTGACTCAGAACTCGTCGACTCGGCCACTGCACCACGATCTGTCGCCTTCTCAGCTTGCGACGTTGCCCACCGCTTTGCTCGCCATCTGCTTCTCCCGAGCTGAAGCATCGCGTACTCGGTTGCGATGAGCAGTAGCGTCTCGTCAGTGATCACATCTCCGACAGTGTCGTCCACATTGGAGATCCGGTCCTCAGCGTGCATCCGCCCCTCGCGACGGCGGCGTTTCTTCCCCGCCCGCTCCTCTGACGGCCTCGCCCGCCTTAGGTCGCGGATGGCCGCCAGTGCGGCGCTCCATGTTGGCGCGTTGGCGCCGACGGCGATGCGTAGACTGGAAAGCCACGCAGCGACCCTCGGGTTGGAGGGTGGGAGCAACTCGATGGGGCAGGTGTCGAGACGCCTCTCAGCCGCAGCGGTCCCAGCCGTTGCGGTCGTCTCCTCACCTGTGCCATCAGCCGCCTGAGCTTTGCTCGGGCCTTCACACCCCAAAGCTCCCTCGCGCGTCCGCTCAGTCGCTGGTACCGCTCTTGACCCCACGTCCAAACTGCACCATCTGTCAGCTCGCATCCGCCGCTCATGCATCTTCTGCTGCCGATGCTCCTCGTACAAAGAGTCGAGAGCGCGGCGAACTGCGCGCGCCTGAACGGGCAACGTGCCGGAAGAGGGAAAGTGAGCAAGATGATCAGTACTCTCGACGCATAAAGGCACATTTATCTCGTGGTTTGGCTCGTGTCTGCTACCAGGAAGGTGCTGGAAGCCGAGCTCGCGATGGGTCAGTGGGGTTGGTGACGCACCTCCGCTTCAGCCGACGCGTGCACTGCAAAGCTCATCGCCCGCGCCGTTGCCGGAAGGGCACTCGGAACGAGCACCACCCCCAGCGAAGCCAGGCTAGTCCCCAAACGGCTCTCGAGCCAGACACCGAGCTCGGCCGGGTCGAGGTCCGGAGCTCCCCTGGCTGTTTGCGGGCAGCCCCTCGAGCTTGCGCCACGTTGCGTCATGAAGTCTATCAAGTGTGGCGCCACGTCTGAAAACCGGATGCGTGAGCCGCGCGCAACGGGATGCCAACGCGCATAGACTGCGGGATGGAGGGCGAGAGGCCCCACCCCAAATGAGTCAAAGCACCGCCCGCCGTTCGGCGTGGAAGCCATGCTCGCTTCCGCTCCGGACTCGCCTGCAGCGCGTCCATCCACCACCTCCTCCTCATCCGATTGAATGTCGATCTCCTCTTCGCTCTGCGGCGCCGCAAGCAAGCAGCTATTGCTCTGCTGTCGTACGAGCGCTGGCACACCCCTGGCATGGAGCAGGGCAACCACTTCCTCTTCCAGCTCTGCTACACACCCGATCGCGTGCGTCGCTAAGAAGCCCGCCGTGTACGAGCCGACAGCCGCCTCAATATCCCAGAGGTGTGCGAGGACACCGATGCTCTCGCTTCTTACACCGATTGTCTCAAAGGAAGGGAGGCCGAGCGAGGCGCTTGCGGCCGCACAGACAGCAGAGAAGCTGGCGTACCCACCAGAGACCACGATCGAGCGCACTGCAGCCGCACAAGCGGCCTCCGCCGCCGGAAGCGCCCCGACGCCCACCGACGGCGGAACCGTCGACCGATGCATGGGCTCCCCCCACCCCACCCCTCCCCCACCCCCTTCTTCCGTTCCTCCTCCTCTTCCCTCCTCTTCCCCTCTTCTTCCTCCTCTCTCTCCTCTCCGTGGAAGCTCCGCGGAAAGACCTGGGTGAGGAGGCCGTCTGCCACCCTGGCGTCGCTCTTCAGCGTGTAAGAGATAATTTAAAACAAATCTTGTGAAGGTGGATGATGAAGTCCTACGACTAGGAGTAAAGTGTGTGTTACCCCCCAGGAGCCAGCGAGCCAACGAGCCAACTTGTCAGAGTTTTCTTGTTGTCCTAGTTTAATCCTAGTGCTGAGGGACCGTGTCTTGACGGCAACGGAGCCCCTCCCCCGCGATGTGGGTGTGCGCGGTTGGTGCATGGCTCGTCCGGTGTATGTGGCTAGGGATGCTAGCCAACAAGCAACAAGCACCAAGACCACTTACACTTACACTTACACTTCCTGCTACATGTGACATGTGAAAAACAGGATACCCGTTTTTGTGTGAAGGTGAAGGCTTCGTGAAGGCCAAAACCAGCGTTTTCACCGTTTTTCTGAAGCCCCCCCCCCCCACCCCCGCGCGTGCGCGCGCCGCGCTCGCGCCAACCCCCCACCCCCACCCCCTCTCTCTCTATGACGAATCAACCCTAACATTGATTACAATGACAATGACAATGACTAGCTTGACTACAACATTTTTGCCTTTAGTTACACTATGAAAATTTGGCTGTGGCAATAGTCATGGCTTGAATAATGGACTTTTGAAATAGTCAAGTAATAGTTGACTTCTTGACTATTTTTGACTACAAATGCAAATGCAAATATGCAAACACACCGTATGTAGTAACGATAGTAAGTAAAAATCCCCTATCGAATCGAACGTGCGGCGGCGGCGGCCTCTCTCTCGCTCTCATCGGCGATGGCACCGCCTCGTCGTCAGGTCCAGCGGTCCAGCAAAGGCAAAGGCGCATCACCTCGGTGTTGTTGCCGGAGCTGAAGCGACCAAGGAGCGCCATCGGCCGGCAAATTGCAGTACCGGGTTCAGCTTGGGGCGGTAGCGTCACGGCCGCCGAGAAGTCGACGCAGTACAAGTGTACCGTGATCGACATGACAATCGCGCATCGCTTCACTCCCGGAGGCCAACCACAACAAGCCTGGAGGGTTCAGGAGATGGGCGAGAGCGGCGAGGGAAGCTTAGAGCATGGTGACTCAAGCGGCGACACCTTCTGGCTACCACATCAAGAGTTCCTCAAGTACTACTACAACACATTCCCCGAGGAGCTGCCCACGCCAGCTGACGACGCAAACGCAGACCAACCCCAACAGACATCGCAACCATCGTCGGCGCCACCCACGGCTGGAGAGGAGGCAGCTGCAGCTGGGGATGCGGCAAATGAACAAAAGGAGGAGAAATCCCCCGTGTTCGCTTTCTTCGATCAGTTGTCCGACGAACTGGTGCACTTCGGCCCAAAGTCGGGCCAGTACAAGGTACAAGGTGACGTTCAGGTGCAACGTCCAAAGCGATGGCATTCCCTGCGGCACCACGCGATCGTTCCTACACTGCAAGGAGAGGGCGATTTCAAGCTCGAACCTTCACCAACACATCAAGGACTTTGCGGAGAAGAAGCGTTGTCCGGCTCACGCAGCTGCGCTCGCCCATATAGAGAAAAGTAGCAAGAACCGGGTCACCCTCGCTGACGGCAAAAGAGTGCTCAAGATGAATTTCGAGGAGGCCTTCGAACATCACGTGCATGCAACTGTGCTGAGAGCAGCCGGAGTGATCTCGGCGGCTCTCTTAAGGTCGGCCGAGTTCCGGGGTTATATCCACGGCTACCAACCGAGAGCTGTCTTTCCTATTCCTAACAATGACATCATCAACAAAATTGCAGCGTGCATTGATGAGTTGCAACTCGAATCGCAGCGCGCTACATTGCGCCAAATCCAAGCAAGGCAGGGAGGAAAGCCGTGCCTCGGGCTGCAGCTGGATATGTGGACGGACTCCAATACCCACACCGCTTTTGCCGCAATAACCGCGTCATACGTTGAAGATCTCTTCATCGCTCGATAGCCTTTCCTCGATTGACGCCGCTCTCCCGTTCGCGGCTGATTTTTGTAGTCCTACGTGTAGATTACTTTCAATGATTACGTCTGAATAGAATATGAACGTCGAACTCCCCCTCTTTCGGAGGTGCCACCTTAATCATTATCAGTAGCGCAAGCACGCACAGGCACACGCTCAACAGGATTCGTCTCACGCGCATCCGCCCCCTGCCCGGCTCGGCTGGGGCCGCCAACTCATGTAGTTTGTTTACTGGCGGCTCACCCCCCCCCCCCCCCCCCGCCTCCCTCGTCTCGCCATAGAACCAAGCCTCAATTCCTCTCTGCCAAAATCAATGCGAAAAACTAGTGGGGCTCCTTCCGGTGTATCCGTCTCCCAGCCGGTGCCCATGGCATTCCCCCGCTGACAACGCCTGATCTTTCGGCTGACCGGCCATACTTGAAGTCGAAGTCAACCGGTGTCTCGTTCGCGCTGGACCCAAAGCTCGGCGTCCAGTACGAGGTGGGCTCATGGCGTGCACGCGTAGGCAGAGCGGTTGATCTGGGCAACTTGTCAAGCGGGTATATCGGCTTCAGCGCGTCATAGCTGAGCGGGTGGCGAGTGGAGCAAGCACGATCATGCTTAGGCGATGGAGCGGTACCATCGAGCCCGTTGAGCACCCTCGATCCCCATCGTGATTCCACATACTCCCCAGGTGTGCCATTGATGTCCTTCATCCTCCTCTGGAGCTGCCGCATCGCCGCCGCCGCCGACGGGTCTGAGAGCACGGCGGCCCAGTCTGTCTCTCGCTTTCTTTCGGCAATGAAGTCAAGCAGCTCCTTTGGCCGGTAGCGGGACAGCTCTCGCCGCTCCGCCTCTGACTCTGGAGGGATTGGCGCATGGTCCCGCAGGTAGAGCCGCTTCATCAGCTCGGCCTCCTTGTTGATCGTCACACCGATACTCATTCCTTTAGCATGGCCGTCGGAAATCTTACCCCCTCCCCCGTCGGCAACGCGCGCACGTACCGCGTTGCGCGCATGCTGGTAGATGTCCAGCAGTGGCGACGCCATCCCCACTCCGCCTCGCCGCCCGGCCTCTTCAGCAACGAGCCGCACTACCCCCGTCCCGCCGAGCTGCCGACCAAGAAGCCGTTACAAGAGAACGGGCGAGGGCGGCAGTGGGAAGCAAAAGTGCGACCCCGAGACAAGAAACAGAAACACGCGACCCGGCAAACAAACCTGGAAACACCGGCCACCGTGGTGGTACAGATAACCTAAGACGGCACATAATACGATAAACACCGAGGCGCATGGCACGAGGCGGAACTACAAGTAGGTGGTATAAAAAATAGTCGAACGCGAACTCAACTCAAACTTTTTGACCCCTTGAATGTAGTCAACTACCTACTCCTACTACTACTCCCTTGACCTTGACCCCCAAAGTGAACACTCTCAAAAACACTGAAAATTTCCCTCGCGCCGCGTTAACGCGGTGCTCAACAAGGCGAAACAACGAAAGCACCCCTGTCGTATTCCATACGATGACAGACTTTTACTTCTAACCGGTGGTTTATTTTAAGCCTCAAGGTCTCGTCGGCGACATTCTACCCCTTCTCTTACTTTCTTTCGAGGTCATCAAACGTTCCACGACTGTCTTCCGTCTTCTCTTCATGCATCGGTTGTAGTCTTCCGTCTTCTCTTCGTATATCGGCGGTAGCTCCACAGCGAGGTCTGCTCTCGTTGTTCCGACTTCTCTGTTTCGCATGTCTGTGCGCCGATGAGTTGCCTTGGTGCCGACGCTTGACAGTCCGCCCTGAGTGTGGTTAGTTTTCGCCCTGTTTGGTTTAGTTCGTGTGTGTCTGTGTGACGAGGGGTCTTTTTGAGTCCCTGCGTTGTAGTCTCTCGTGTCTACCTTGGACCTAAGAAGCTCTCATTCTCCTTCTCTCTCTTCCTCTAGCTCGCTAGCTAGCCTCGGCCCTACCCTCCAACGCCGCGCGTTGTGAGCCTCCGAACCTCCGTCTCTCTTCTCGTCCCTCGCACTCGATGGTAGAAGCTGTCAGACCCGACTTCTACTATGACCTCTCAGACATATTCCCGCAAGCAACCACCTACGACTCCTTCACGGCCGCGTCAGCTGCCGGCTCGATCGAACGGCCCTCTGCCCACGAGCCAGTAGTCATCGCGTGTTCGACAAGCACAAATTCTGTCTTGGCGCCTACGACCGCGCCGTCCCATAATCCCGCTCCACTTCTGCCCATGGAAACAGCGGGAACTTCTTTCGGGCCACAAGGGGTCCACTTCGTCGGAACCGGCGGCTCCGAGCCTCCGCAAGGTCCTTCTAACACGGCGGCGCCATCCGCCGCTCCGTCTGACGAGCCGCTGCTCGTGGATCCACTCCGCGATCGAACCGAGCTCACCTCTCTCGGGACCTCGGGCAGCCCGAGGCCCGACCCCCAAGTCCACCCGCTTGAAGACAGCGCGTGGGAACACGTAAGCGAGTCTCCTTCGGCCGCCGACTTTTTAGCCGACCGCCTCGCCCACATGCAGTCCGCGATCGACGCTCAACTACTTCGCGATGAGAAACGCGACCGAGAGCACGCCGCCCTCCTCGAGATGATAGCGGGCCTCAGCACCCACGTCAGGGCCTTGCGGGCTTCTACCACCCCGACGCCTGCAGCAGAGACGGCACACCCTTCGGCGCCGAGACCGCCCCCTTCATCGACCGCACGTCCTTCAGCGCCTCACGCGGTCGCCCCGGCCCTTTCCGACGCTCCCGTCGTCGCGGTCGAAAACCCCCGGATGCACTCCGAGGCAACCGCTTTAGTCGGGGAGCTGGTTCCACGCCAATATGTCCAACCCTATGAACACGGGACCGGGCACCAAAAGGCCACGGGCCTATACCTCTCCGACTCGCTCCCTACTCTGACCCCTACGTGTGTCGTAGAGGGCCGCCTCTCGGCCATGGCCAATTTGCCGCCTTCTCCCCACCGCGGTGCCCTGCGCAGCCGCACTTACGTGGGCGTCGCCGGTGCTATGGCGACCCAATGGATGCCCGTCCTTCTGGCGCATTGCCGCCAAAACTCCTTTTCGCCGACTTCCTCGGCCACCTCTTTACTCGCCACCGCGCACGAGAGCTTGGCCGCTAACCCGTCGTGGAGCTCTACCGACGCTCGTGAGGCCGTTAGCCTGGCTAACGCCGCGACGTGGGCGTCACTTTCTCGCTTTAGTCGGGGAGAGGTGCAGGGCAATCCCCATAATGCACACCCCGAAGTAATTACCGCTCCACCTTCCGCAGAAGAGGCGGGGGCAGACGAGCGACTGCCGACAACGTCGCCGTCGCAAAAAGACACACGAGAGGCGCCCACACCGCTCGTGGACCCAGTCGCCCCATGGACGGCCCCACTACCGGAAGTAGTCGCCGACTTTCCTTCTGGCCCGCCCTCAGTGCTCAAAAAGAGATATGGCACCTGGCGAGCCCCCGATCAACACAGCAGTTCCGGCTGGGCCCACGTGCCGCCGCCGGCAGCTGCAGAAGTTTTACGCCACTCAGAGACATGTACGGCGGACACCGCCACTTCCGCCTCCTCGCCGTCCGCAGCCACTCCGTCCGCTCAATCCGCTTTGTCGGAAATGGCAAATTACCGCAAGACTTCCGCCCCACAGCCAAATCCGCCGTCTTTCCCACGGACAGAAGCTCACCTAGGGCTTGCAAAGCTGTGGGATCAACCACCGCGTCATCCGAACGACCGTAGAGGACTCGGCTACCGACGTAGTAATCCACAGCCACCTCGGTCCGTCGCAGCGGTCAGTCCTGGACCCTGGTTGGCCCCCTCATTGGATTCCGACGGGTCATTGGCCTACGCCCACCGGGACGTCATCGACACCCCCAAGTTCACGACACCTCGCCACAGCCTATATGTGCGCGACCTACGCATCCTACGTGAAGGCACCAGGGACGGAATCCTCCTGGCCGACACCGCTCTCACGGCGAGTCCGGTGGCCGACACCGGGGCTGGCCCGTCAGTCATCACTCAAGGCTTATTAGATTGCCTACCTCCGGACGCTTGCGTTACCAAAGTAACCGACGACTGTCAAGGACCTCTTCGAGGCCCCAATGGCGCGAACCTCGTCACTCGAGGAGTCGTCACAGTCGTTTTCTCTATGAGCGGCCGCGCTTTCCGCCACCGATTCGACGTCATCGAAGGACACCCGATGCTCCTCCTAGGCATCGACTTCCTTCAGGCGCATTCCGCCACCATCTCGCTATCCCCCCACTCGGAGGGAAGCATCACCCTTACCGTCCCTCGAAAGGGATCCGATTAGAACTCCGCCTACTCCAATTCCGTTCTGACGGAACTCGACACCTCTACCGGCGCTCCAGGGGTCGACGCCTGCACCACGGTTATGAGCGTCTCGTCCTACCCGTCCCCGGTTCCCGAGAGTCACGACCCCGAGTCGCTTACACCTCAGTCGGTCACTCCGCGGACTTCAGATTTCACGAATGCGCTCGCCACCCAACCCTGCCACGGAGACTCACCGGAGTCCTCTCCTTTGTTCCCCACGGCGGATCGCTACGTCGAGGCAGCGCCGCTCACTTGCTCGAACGAGTACCTGCTCCACACCAAGGAAGCCCACGAGATCCCGGGCCTCCATCGCTACACCCTCTTCCTCGACGCTCCTAACTCCCTCCGAGGACAGCAATGCGCCGCCCTCGTCGACTCGGTGCCCCTCAGGGAGGGCCTCACTCCCCTGACCATTGTTCCGCGCGTCGAGAATTTCACGGACGATCACCGGGTCGCCGTCACCGTCATCAACATGAGCGAGAAGGCTCTCCACCTCCCCGCCCTTCACCCGGTAGCCTCGCTACAAGTCCGGTTCAAGGTCCACTCCGGCTCCCCAGACGCCGCCCATGACCGCGATCCGGAGTCCTCCCTCTCTCCGGTTCAGATATCCCTCCTTGAATCAGCTAAAATCGACCCTAGCGGTCGCCTCTCTCCGGAGCAGCGAGCCCGAGTCCGCCGCCTGTTGGCTCGCCGGATAGCCGCTTTCGCCCCGAATCCAGGCGATCCCAATCGAACTCACCTCCTTGAAGTGGAGCTCCCTCTCAATCCGACCGCCGTGCCTCACCGACACGCTCCCTCTCGCGTGGGACGCGAAGGCGAGAAAATCATCGAGGCGGAAGTCGAGAAGATGGAAGCCCACGGGATAATCAGGAAGTCCAACTCCTCCTGGGCTTCGCGAGTGGTGTTAGTCACCAAGAAAGACGGCTCGGTCCGCTTTTGCGTCGACTACCGCGACGTTAACTCGAAACTACGAATAGAGGATAGCCCTCTCCCCCTCACGGTGGAGGCTATCGACCGGCTCTCGTCCGGCGGTGGGTCTTTGGACTCCCTGTTCTTGTGCACCCTGGACCTAGCCTCCGGCTTCTGGGGCATTCCCATTAAGGAGAGCGATCGCGGAATCACCGCATTCGTCACCCACCGAGGGAAGTACGAGTTTAATGTGCTCCCCTTCGGCGTCCAATCTGGCCCTTCTTATATGTGCCGCGTCATGGATGCCGCCCTCGGCTCGCTCGCCTGGGAGATTTGCATGCCCTATCTCGACGATGTAGGTATCTGGGCCACAGGGCTCGGAAACAACCCCGAGGAGAGAGAGGCGGATTCCTTCAAGCAGATGCTCCACCGTCTCGACCTCGTCCTCGAGCGCCTCATTTGGGCCGGTTTGACATGCAAGATGTCTAAGTGCCTCTTCTTCGCCACTTCAGCTGAATATCTCGGTCATGTAGTATCCCGAGATGGATTGCACATGGACCCAAAAAAGGTAGAGGCCGTCGCCAATATCGACCCCAAGCGGATTAACTCTCTGGAGGCGGTCCGGTCATTCTTGGGGTTATGCTCATACTACCGCCGCTTCATTAGGAGGTTCGCCATTCGCGCCGCTCCACTTACCGCGCTCACTCGTTCCGGCGTCAACGTTGCCGTCGAGTCGCAAACTCCGGCCTGTCATGAGCTATCCTTAACGTGGCCGCTAGCTCCGCTAGCTCCTCGCTAGGTTTAAGCACACCCTTGCTGTTTATGTTGTAGACGGGTCGCAGGTCGCTTGTGTCTATCCTCTTTTTGGGTTGTCTTCCCATGCCCGCTTGGGCAGTCCTTGCCGAGTCTGTTTCATGAGCGAAGAGAAGTGCTTTGCTTAGTGTGGTGAATCTTTCTATTATTCGTATCAGTATTGATTCTTCTGAGAAGTCTACTCCGTCGTAGTGTATCCTGTAAAAGTCTGTGATAATGTATCTCCATGCTAGTAAATATAGTGCGCATACCACTTTCGGGGCGTCTCCCCTCGGGAAGATGAACAGGTTATCTATTATGATGTCCTCCCTGCTTCTTTCCGTTTTGGGTGAAAAGCGCGCAACTTTATTTAGCACGTCTAAGGTCTTGGTTATCCTTGGGCATTCGCCTAAGTGGGTCGAGGATTCGTCTGCCTCGCCGCATATCCGACATGTGTTATTTCTGTCTGGGAATCGAGATTGTACGTGCCTACTCGCCTATGCGTTATGTGCTTGAAGTGTAGGTGCATGTCGCGGGCTGTCACCATCGGGGAGGTGTATAGCGTATAGCTTCGCTAGGTGCGCCCATGTGTCCTTTGGCATCTGGAGTTTTTCTTCCCATTTGGTTAGTCCCGTGAGCGTTCTTGGTAGAGCCATACGTAGTACTTCCGTAGTTCTCTGCGTATCTCCGCGTCTTCCGCGGTCGTGTGTCGTATGACTTCCTCTGGGGCGTTCCAGTCCTTTGTGACGTACAGTTCTGGTATCGCGCTGTTCGAGGTTCGAGATTGAAACTTCCGGAAGAATTCTTTCGTCATTCTTTCCTCGTGTTTGAGAGAGTCGAAGCTTTCTTTAGTCGTTGGTCTAGATGTTTTGCGGATTGCGTCGATCTTATTGTTGAGTTCGCGCATCCTATCTAGTTTCCTGGCGTCGGGCTCTCCGTCGTTTAGCTCGATCCCGAGTAGGGCGAGTTCGTCGAGCGCTTTGGCTATTTTTTGGTGTTCCCTACCCTGCCTCGTTGCCCATAAAAGGTACGTAGCTTCTGCCCTTTTGGCGCTGCCCCAGGCGTCGTCGATGTTTTCTTCCGGGGTCTCCGGGCCGATGTGGCTTTTCCATAGATGTGTCACCACTCTTCTGATGTCTTGCGCGGCGAATAGCTCGTTGTCCACGCGCACATCGTACGTGCGCCCTGATTTGTATCCGACCACTTCGAATGTGCCTATGACCGGCAGGTGGTCTGAGGCGCCTCTCCCCGTAAAAAGTGCCGGGTGTGGGCCTATCGTTTGCCAATTGCCAATTGATGTTGGAGCATGTTATAGGAGTGTATATCCTATCTATCCGTGTGTGTACGGTTCCCGAGAGCCGTGTGAAGCCTCCCATCCTGTTTCCATTTACCAGATTGTATGCGTCTATGAGACCCATCTCGTTCATGGTGCTTCGCAGTCGGTGGCCGTGAGCGTTCCCGTATCCTTCTTGGCCTTCTTGTTTCCTCGTGTCCGTGTCCGCGTTTTCAACGCAGTTAAAGTCCCCCCCCAGGAGGGTGTCGTACTCGTTGCCCACGGGGCACGTCCTCAACGTTTCTATTTGAGTGGCTCGTAGGTTAGGCGTAGCGCTTAGATATATAGATATTATTTCCAATTCTTTAGAATCTATTACGCATCTAACTCGCAAGCAACTTCCTTCTATCAACGTCTCAACCGTGTCCGGTAACAGTTTAACTCTTGGGGAGGAATCGCGTATCGCTATGCCTACCCCACTCGCCGGGTCGGAGGTGTTGGCCGGTGCTTGCACCATGTCCCAACCCAGGGCCTTGGCGGTCATGCATGCTCGGTGGTGCTTGCCGTCGGCGTAGGCGTGAAGCTCTTGTAGGAGTAGAATGTCTACCCTAGCTTTTCTCGCTTGGCTACTATGAAGGTGCACGCTGTGCGTTCACTCTTTCCGCGGGGGAACTCTGGGCGCGGAGTGCGGGCGGGAACCTTGGGGGCACCCCCTGGGATCGGGGCCATTGTGCAATTTGCGCCCGTTCTGAGATCATAAAATGTGGTTGATGATCTCCGGCTGAGGCTCGTTCTTCGCTCTCCTGCGGCAAGTTGCGTCTGCGCGTTGCGCGTTGCGCGCGCCATGGCCCCCCTCTGGGGGGTCCCTCGCCCCCCCCCCCCCAGGGGCCAGCTGGGGCAGCTCAGGGGGCAGTGGGGACTAGGGCTTTGCTTTGCCCTTGACCCCTCCTGCCTCGTCCCTCGCTCGCCTCGCCGGCCCGGGGTGCCTTCCTGGCGGCTCTCGAGAACTGTCTGTGGCCCAGGAAGGAATGGAGAGGGGGGGGGGGGTCAGTACGATGGGGGCCCATCGCAGGCAAATGTGTGTGGCACGCGGCGCGCTCCCCCTGAGAGTCTTGGCTGTTGTGTTGATTCCTCAGCCCCTGCCTAAAGGTGGGTGTGGAGGCCCACCTAGGGGGTGTGTCTGCGATGGAGAGAGGGGGAGGAGGGCGCGAGGCCCCCATGGGCCCCTAATTACAAAACGTAGGTCAAATAGTAATAGAAAAAGAAGCTCAAGTTACACACTTCACATTGAGATCGACAGAAAAATGACACCAATTCTCACTTGACGTGTACGCGTGCGGTCTGAAGCATTGCCTCCCTAACTAAGCTTCGGAAGGCTGAGACCCGCTCGCTCGCTCGCTCCTCTTGTCGTTTCGATGAGAGCGGTGTGCTAGCATCTGTTGCAGTACATAGTTGCGCTCTCGCAGGTCTGTCATGTCGCCCCGAGTTTCTTCTAGCTCGTCGAGAACGCGTGTGTATGCTTTCCTGAGTGCATCTAGTTGGCAGAATAGGTCCTGTTGAGAGCCCTTTGCGGCATTCTCACCGGCGTTGACTCCGTTGGAGTCACTGGGTTCCTGCCGCGAGCTTCGCCGCATTGACGCAGCGCCCGGGTCACAAGACCCACTCTGGACGCCCGTGCGCGATCCATGCTCCTCAACGGCAAACAAGGCCCAAGGAAAGATCCTGAACGAGCGATTTTGCGATTTCTTCGCTGACGGATGTCTATCCGGAGCCCGCTCAATGACACCCGCTCTTGCGGAACGGCCGTCCCGCCACCATTCGACCATACGACCGACGAAGAGGAGCGCGACAATGGTCGAATTCACGCTCAGCGGCTCGAGCCATCTGACGATGAAATAGGCTGTGGGTGACCCTGATGCGGTAAAAGGGTATACCATTGCACCGACCAGAATACCGAGCAGCGTCATTTGTGTGTATTGCCATAGAATGAATGCTATGGACTTGCCCTCAGAGTACTTGGCGTGCACCTTGCGAGAACGATTGCACAGGTAGATGCCGAAGTAGATCAACACCAAGTGCAACGTCAAGAGTGTCAGGGCATACGGCAAGGCGCCGTCGGGCAGTACCTCGCATGCGCCATGCCATCGCTCCTTTTGGCCGACAGCAGAAGGCTCGAAAATCTCGAGGCGGTAATACGGAGGAGCGCTCAGGGTCCAAGCCAAGAGTATAGCAGCATTGAGCACGACAAACACGCCCACATATCGGAGGTAGTGGTGGATTGGCACCCTAATGTCGCGCATCGTCGGATTCACGAGCAACACGGTCACACGCCACAATTTTGCAACCAAAGAGCCAAATGTCAAAGAGTTGCCGATGAAGAAGTACCAGACTTGCCTCTCGCACGAGGCGTCTAATTCGGGATAGCGGCCTCGCTTGCCAACTGCGACCGTATCGTCAGGGACGTGGCTAACGTGATCGTACGCTGCTAGGATGCCGCCAGACGTGGTGAAGCCTATGCCAATGATGATGAGCACCAGGAACCAAGGTTGCGACGCCTTCAAGAAGCCGTGCCAATGACGATAAGCCCATATCATCCACAACAGGAGGACGCCTGCCATGGTCAATCCGCTCGCCCATGCAAGCGCGACGAGGGTGCTTGGCAAATGGCCTTTGTCGACCTGCGACTCGAGCCAGCTCCTTCCGTCACACACGACCGAGTACAGGCGGGGGCTCGTGAGCTTCCGAAAGAGGGAGGAGAGAGGCAGCGTCGCGTTGAGCGATATGGGTCGATCTCCCGCCTCCTCGGACAACCACTTCACGAACTGCACAGTAGAGCCGCCTCTCGCGCATCCGTCTCCCTCAAAGGATTGTCGCAACAACATCACTGACGTTACCGAAAGCGGATAGCACCCGTCAGTGGTGCCTTCCTCTAGCTGGAAGGCGTCATCCTGGCTACCGTCTAACGACGATTGAGGTAGGCATGCGGCAAGGCTTTCAGCACTTGGCCTCACGCCAAAGGCAGATCCACCAGCGGCAATGATGGAGGCGAAGTCAAGCCCAGACTCCTTGCCGCCAGAAAGCGACACTAGGCCCATCGAGAAAGAAGTGGCGGCAAGCAGAGCCACAACGTGCTCGTGGGTTGACGCAACAACCGCTCCACTCCCATGCCCAAACACCTCCAGTGCCGCAGATCGAGTATGCCTTCGTAGCCAACGCTTGACCGTAAGTTCCGTGATAGAACCGGGAGGCTCGCAAATGAAGACGATCGGCCGAGCGAGGCCGATCGCCGAGGCGTAGGGCTCCTCGCCCATCCATGGGTTTAAGGCCACCAGTCTCGGATCGAGCCAGAGCGTCAAGTTGCCCGAGAGGATCTCGGATATGACACCAATGTCGAGGGTAAGATTTTTGCTAGCGAAGAGGCAATTGCCGCCAGCACCCTCGAGACCGCAGAATGAATAGGCTACGCCCACTGCAAAGCCTGCGTACGGCACTGCCACCATCGAGACGTTCGTGGAGTTCTGCAAGGAGGCCCAGTGGTCATAACGCACTGCCACCAAGTCCAGCTCGTCGGAATCCAGGCTGTGGATGGCCTCATCTTCCGACAGCTCATTATAGACGATCTGAGCGTCTTTATAGAGGACGGTGTGCCAATTCATGTCCTGGCGATACCAGTGCGATCCACCGACCCTAATCGTGATCGATGGGCCTTCGGCGACATACACTGGCTTTCCATCGCACCGGGTGTCCGACTCGAGCCTACTGATGATGTGAGCGGTCTTTGAGTCCGGTAGCATACTGAATCCGAGTCGTGCAGCCATCTTTCGAACTTGCGATGCGGTGTAGAACCATCGCCAAAATTGGAGCGTCTCCTGCCGCCGTGTGCACCGATCTTCGTCGGTGAAGAGAGACGTGTCTTTGCGCATCACCAGGTATGTGACTCCCAAGATTGGCCATGTCGTTGCGCTCTGCACGCGAGAGGTGTCAATGATGAGTCGGCTGCTACCATCGTCGTCGCTGACAAAATTGGACGCCGTCTGTGCGAGTCCAGCGAAGACGCTGTCCACTGACGCTATGACAGGATCCGCATCCTCCGACTGCAAGAGTGAGACGGCTGGCAGCGATACGTCGAGGACCTCTGCAAGATTAGTGTAGCCTATGCTGAACGGGGTGGCCAGCAAGCATGGGGATGTGCCGAGTTCTGCGCTGGCGCACCGACGCACGGTGGCTCCGTCCCAGGATGGCGATGATGAAGTGCCAATCTGAGCGCCAAACCCGTCTGGATCGGACCGCGCCAGAGCCTTCTTGAACAGTTCAGTTGTGCCTGACTTGTCCATTCTCGCGAGAACTCTGATTGGCGACGGAGGCAGCTTGCCAGTGGAGGCGAGGCTGGGGTTGAGCTCGCCAATGCGAGGGTGGTCCCACGTGGTGATGTTTCCACGGAAGATATCACCGAGCACCGTCGTCGTGAGCACGAGCACCGGATCATACGCGCTCACGTTGGGCAGGTGGTAGACGGGCACGACGGCGGAGGCGACAGTAGGGTACATCTGCAAGTCGGGATAGGCCTCGTATTCTTCGGCAGAGAGAAGGGAGTCGGAGCATGCGAAGTCGACGATGTGTGGCTGCTCGTCATCCGAGCAGTGCGCCTCCCACCCCTTGATCCGGCACTTGCCTTTGCCAGACCCGAGCACGGCATACGAGACCTCTGTGGTCGAGGAGTGGCTGTAGGCGAAGCTCGCCTCCGTGTAGAGCGCGCCAGGGAAAGAGGCGCCCGCGCCGACGATGCGCGGCGTCGCCGTGGATCCCAGTAGCATCGCGAGGACGGCCATCGCCCTTCCCCCCGCCCCTGCGTCCCCCCCCCCCCCCCCTCTTCGGCCCTGCCCCGTCTCCCCCTTCTCCCCCTTGCTCCCGTTCCTTCTCCACTTCTCCACGAGTGAGCCGCCGAGCCTGTCTCCAGCCGGATTCCACTGTTTTGACTTTCTGACTCGGTCTTTCCGCTGCCCTCCCCCCCCCGCGCGCGGCCCCCCGACGTCGGATGTAAGGAGAGAGAGAGGGGGGGGGGGCGCGCGCGGGGGGGGGCGGAGGGGGGGGCGCGCGCGCGCGGGGGGGCGGAGGGGGAAGGAAACTTAGATGAGAGAGAGGGATGCAGAGATAGGGGAGATCCTGGGACGCGCGGGGGGCGGCGGGGGGGGGGGGGGCGGCGGCGGGGGGGCGGGGGGGGGGGGGCGGAGAGAGAGAAGTTGGGGTGACGGCGGGAAAAGAAGGCGATGATGGCGGCGGGTCGCTCCGGCCGACGGCGAAAGACGGGAGCGCTTGCCCCCCCCCCCGACGTAACGGCCGCGTGGCTCTTCCTCCCCCCGCCCCGCCCCCGCCCCTCCGCGCGCCCCTTCCCCTTCCTCGCCCAAGGCCGCCATCGCGAGGAGCAGGCAGTAGGCAGTCCCCGCGCTTCCGAAAGTGGTTGGGGGAGAGGGAAGGGGAGGGGGGGGGGGGGAGCGTGGCGAGCGCGGCAGGGTATTCCGAGTTCCGGCGAGCCCTTCCAACTAGCGAGCTGATCGCCTCAGCCCCAACCGAGCGCCCCGCTCCGACGGCGAGTTCGCACCTAACACGCTTCACTCACGCCAAGTGAAAGACGAACCAAGAACATCAGAGTCATCCGTGGATGCAACGGTCAGTCTGAGGTGATGCAGAGCTCAGATAGCGAGATACCCCGGCAGCGGCGGACCCTCCGACGGCGTGCCCCCGACCGGGCGCGCTGCCGGCACTTTCTTGGTCATCCACTGGGTTAGAATGGCCCACCAGGCACACACACGTTGCCAACCGGCGGAGTAGCCGCGCGGAAAGAAACGGCTTCAGCCGTACTCCTAGACAGAGGGATTCTGCAAGGGTTGAATAATAATAATTACTCTTTATTGTACTGCCGGGCCGAAGCGCCGGAACAGGTGCTTCACCGCAGCTGTTTTGTACTTTGGCTTATATGGGGGAGGGCTTTTTGTGGAAATCAAAGCCGTAGCTTGGATTGTAACGAGATGAACGAGATGTGAGATGTAACGAGATGGCCTGATGGCCCGACGACGAGATGAACGAGATGGCCTTGATGGCCCGACGAGATGAACGAGATGGCCAGAGGGCCCGACGAGATTGAACGAGATTTTCGGGTAACGGAACTGGACGAGGAGTTTCCCCACTAAGCTTGGTCGTAATGCGGTGAAACCGATTTGCAGACAAGCGGGAAACCGGGGCGGAAGGAACTGGCAAGGAAGTCGGCAGGAAGGCAGAGGAAATGTCTTGGCAAGGCGACGGAGGCGGGATTTTAACGGTAGACGGAGGCAGGATTTTTAACGGTAGGAAGAGGCAGGAATTTTAACAGTAGGAAGAGGCAGGATTTCTAACGGTAGACGGAGTGCGGAATTTTAACGGTAGAAGAAGAGCGTGGAATTTAACGGTAGAAGAAGAGCGGAGAGGAGAAGGAGCGGGGCTCGAACTGCAGAGCGCTCCGTCCGGACTCGAACTCGCGACCCAGAGCAAAAGGTTGGTGGAGGCGGTGGGTTGAACCACTATGCCACGCGAGAGTTTACGTAGCCATAGGGCCAATGGGAAGGGCTGAGAACCGCCCTATATACTCTGGGTTTTTTTTCTCTTCTTTTTCACTTTTCTTCTTCTTTCTTCCTCTGTTTCTTTTTACTGTTTACTGTCTCTCTTTTTACTGTTATTTCTTTTTTGCCTCTGAGACATCGCGAATGCGACACTTTTACGAGAAATATTGGACTCAAAACACAAAACACGAGAACAAAGCGGAGTGATTTTCGGCCGAGGCGTTGCTCCCCCCCCCCCCGGCGCGGGGGGTGGAGGTGGGGGACAGAGGAATGAAATCGGCTCGTTGGCGACCTTCCCTTGTCCCTTGTCCCTTATTCACTTTTTCACGTTGAATTCGTAATACTAATAATAATAATCAATGTTATATCCTAGCCAACCCCACTAGCTAATTGGATATAACTTTTCCTTTTCCTTTTCCGTCCCGGAACCCGGAATCCCGCCATGCCTGACGGGCCAGGTGTCCGGGTGGTACCGGGGGGTGGGGGCACTGCCCCCTCCCCTCGATATTTGTCCTCCCCCCAGTGCACGCACCGACCCCGCGCACCCCAGCGCGTCCTCTCCTCGAGTCCACGCTGGGGGAAAACGGGAAAACCCCTTTCGGGTAAAAGCAACGCAGGGGGGGGGGGGGGGCACTCGTGAGATAGGAGCCCAGAAGCGCTAATCTCCCTCGCTAGAGCGAGTGGCCGCGGCGAGCCGCGGCCCTTCCCTCCTGGCTCTGGCGCCCCCGTCTTCTCTTACCCAAACGGGGCGAGAAGACACGTATCTGCCGGAGGGGAGAGCTGCCGCTCCCCCCTCCCCTCCCTCTTCCCTTTTCCTCCTCTCTTCCCTGCGGCGGGGGCCCATGGCGCGCGCCTGCGGCCCCTCTTCAGGTCCCCATATGGCCTGCAGGGGCAGGGGCCTGGGAGCACAGCTCAGGGGGCAGGTGAGGCTGGGGCATGGCCCTGGCCCCCTGGC
>CM030936.1:3610473-3629408 GCA_018136815.1 Isochrysis galbana
TCGAGTTCTTCCCTTGAGAAATCTCATCGTCCCCGCGTCATGAGCCCGTCTCTTCTTCTCTTCCCGAACTGTTCGGGTCGAAGTCTCCTGGGGAAGAGAGCCTCGTGGGACCCCTCCCTTCTTCAAAGGAGAGCCTTTCCGAGCCAGTTCTCCCCCCCTCTCGCCTCTCCGCGCCGACGGTCGAAGTTCCGCCGCCTCCGCGGGCCTCTACTCACACCCCGTCAACTGGAGCTGGAATGGGTCCTCTAGCCTCGTCCGTTGCTCCACCGGTGGCCTTTCCTCTCCTTTCTTTCGCTGATCCTTTGCCAAGTGTTCCTTCCTCTCTCAATCCCTCTGTGGTTGGTGCTGAAGATGATGTGGGTTCCGTCCGGTCCCTCCCTCCTTTCGAGCCCCCACCATATGAAGAGTTTGTTCCACCCCCGTCGACGTATTCGTACCCCAAACGTAACGTCGTTCCACCTCCGACCGCCACCGTCGGCGCCGCCCAAATCATGGACCAACAAGTCCAGATCGAGGCTCTCCGCGGCGCTGTCGACCGCCTCGAGTCCTCTACCCTCCAAGCCGCCCAGCGCCACGAAGAATTTCAGCGAGAGGTGGGGTCTACCTTCAACACGATACTCAACATTCTACAGGGCCAAGCGGGCACTACGACTTCGTCTCGAGTCGAAACTTCGCCACCGCTTGTGGAAGAAGGAGACAACTCCATCGGTGCTCCCCCTGCCTCGGCCAAGTTCCCTTCTCAACCTTTGCCCGCCGCGCCGTTCTCCGTTCCGCCAAATCCGATTTCCGATCCCGTACCCAATACACCCGTTCCTGTCCCGTCTGTCAAGCCTGTTTCTGATCCCCAACCTCCACCCACCGTCGCGGGCCTCCGCTCGCTTCCAAATCCGGCGACTCGGCGGCATCCCGTCGATCCAAGCCTCGCCGGGGATGTTTCTGAGCGAGAGGTCATCCTAGCCTCATGGACCAACTGTTTAACATGTCCCCCTATGAGTAGCTTCTCTCTACAAGAACTCCGACCATTTCGAGCTAATCCACGCCATTCTCAACGGCGGCCTCTCTCGGCCGGCAATGTTGCACTACCGTGTGTTTTCGAAAGGAGCACGTGACCAAGTGGGCTCGGAGCCGCTTCTTCCTCGACCGCACCCTCCATCACCAATCGAATGGGCAAAGAGCTTTCCGAGATCAAGTTCCCCAAGGGCCTGGCCTCGGACAACGTCCAGACAGCGGCCACCTCCTGGAATGATTTTCGTCTGTCCTTCATCAAGCCACTCGAGCGCGCCCTCTCGCTCGGCTGCGACCACCGTGAAATCTTTACATCCTTGCTAGCGGCCGCCAACTGTGCACCACCGGCAACCAAAGGATTTACGCCTTCCTCCTCGATCTCGCCGAAGATCCGGTTCTCTCTCTCAATCCCGCGCTGGCCTGCGACGTGCTTCTCCGCAAGTGCGACGCCACCTTCGCGCCAACGTGCCCGGCTTCGCCAAAGACTCCGCCTCCATGGAGTGGGACCGCCTCGTAGCCGTGAAGCCGGCTCCGATCTCTTAGAGTTATCCAAGAATTTGGTGCGCGCGTACGTCCGCAAGATGGTGACGCGAAGGTGGATGCCACGACGGTCTGGGACCACCCAAACATGTCGCACGATATCAATCAACGATTCGAGTCCATCATTCGAACGACAAGGTCGACGCGGCTCGCGCGTGGATAACGCGACCAAGTTCGGCGAGTATCTTGCAAAGACTCGCTTCCGCGTCGAGAACCACGAGCTTCCTCGTTCGGCCCTTTCGTGCGTCAACCTCTGCCAACGCTACTTGAGCCCGTACGAACAGTCCCGTGCTGCCAACAACAAACGTCGGTCACGGTCGCCGCCGTGACGCCGCCGGCGACTACTTCCAAGTCCACCAAGACCGCCAAGGTTGCTAAGACTGCCTCTAACCCCGCAGACACTACGGCTTCGATGGTCGCCGCCGTCCAAGCGGCGGTGACCGAGGCATTAAAATTGCAAAACAACAACTCGAACCGCAAGGCGACTGGCGCTGACAATCGTCGGGCTCCGCCTCCGCCTACGAATTACTCCGCATCGTCTCCGTTACCGGACGCACTTCTTGACCGTCCCCTCGGCAAAAGCACGTCTTCCCGTCGCCAATGTGATCCCCCTCCGAACGGCCTTGGGCTTCCGGCCGATTCGGGCCTCTCGGAATGGGATCCAGGTAGCTGGTCTCGAGCGCGAGCCCGCTTCTGGCAAATCTCTCGTTACGCGGGTCACCCGGCCCTTCGCGCTGCGCTCACGCGCTGCCGTCCCTCGGATGCCACCATGACGGCGCCGCGTCTCGACGACTTAGACCGCGACGTCAAGGAGTGGACCGACGCCAACGGCTGCGCGTACTGCGCCTTTCGTCCCCGGGCTCCATCTGGTACGCCCGAGGCAGACTTGTGGAAGTATGGCACGGGCGACGGAGCTCATAACCCCGTCGTTTGCCAACCATACATTCGTTTTCTCTGCGAAGGCGGCAGTGGCGAGTGTGGTAACGACCCAGAAGTCCACCGCCGCCTCCGCACGATGGTTGTTCTCCGTCCGGCCCAGTAGGTCGCCGGCGGGCCCACGTCCGCGCTGTTACCCCGCTGCCAGTCCAGGGTAGTGGGCCTGAACGCCACCCACCAAAAGATCGTATTACGCTACGGCCGAGTACTTCTACGGCCTCCAACCGGTACCCCAAGATTCCCCAAGTTCCAGACAAGCCCTACCACCTCCATCCCCCTCTTTCTCCTGCCTCCTCGCCGATTGCTCCTATTTCTCCCAATGCCGATGATTCCATCCTGATTCTCGATATCACGCACGAGTCCTCAAAACCAAGTCAACCGTCACCGCCTCTCTATCAACTCAAGCCGCTCAACCGCTACCCCCCGCCACTCCTCAAGCATCCCCAGTCCAAGACCTCACGGTCTGCGAAAATCCAGCCGCCGCAGGCCCAATCCAACCTTCAATCCTTCAAATCAAATTTCGCATGTCCGAGCCACAAAACGTCTCCCGAGTACGAGTCCGAGTCCAAGTCACGTTCAGAATTACCCTCTTCGTCTTACGCCACCGCGAGCCCATCTACGAGTCTGAGCCCAGTCCAGTCATCACCGGTATCACCAGTCTCCATTACTACGACGATGGAGGCGCAGTTCTCCGGTTCTTCCCCACTTTCTTTCGAGTCCGAGTCCAAGCCTGTTTTGAGCAAACCCCGTTCTGAGCCATCCGAGTCCGAGTCCGAGTCCGAGTCCGAGTCCGAGTTTACAACGTCACCGAGTCCTACCACGCGGTCGACCGCAGGATTAACGGAGCTCCAGCCACTCACTGAGCCTCCGACGACCACTCCTTCCGCGGGAGTGTTCACCTTCGGTCCTCCGCGCCCCGAGTCTGAGTCATCTGGAATCTCCGGTCACTTCCAGAATTCCAACCACAACCGAGCCCCGTTTCACGAGCCACCGCGTATCGAGTCCAAACACAAGCTGACGCCGAAGCCCTCGACGACAGCCACTGTGTCCTTGTCCGAGCCACCGTTCCGAGTCTCGCCGCAGCCGGCCTGCCACTCCAGCAGGCTGCACGCCGCCGAGCCGATCCCTTCCGTTTCCGTTCCGAGTCCGAGTCCAATCGCACAAGACAGTGCATCCCGAGCCCGCGTAATCAAGCCCGTCACCGAGTCCGAGATTTCGGCCGCACCGAGCCAACCGGTGCTGGCCACCGTGCCCCTATTGTCATCACAAGCTTCAGCTTCGTCCTCATGCGACGCCAGGGGGCTTCACCTTTGAGCCGGCCCCGTCCGTTCCCATTTCGAAAGTTAGCCCTGTTATTGGCGTCCAGCACGCCAGAAACGACGAGTCCGAGTCCGAGTACAAATTAACGTCACCGCGGAGTCCGCGGTCGACCACCGGCGTTCCCACGCCACCCCATCAACCGAGAGCCCTGGAGGAGCTTGAACAGCCGTCTCCTAGCCCCTCTCAAGTCGCCGAGTCTTCCGAATTCGAGTCTGAATCCACCGTAATTTCAGCGGTCCATCCACCCGCTAGCCCGAGCCAAGTCCTCCGAAGAATGCTTCGCATTGCAGAACCTCTTCGGCCACTACCCACGCCAGCCGCTGCCGCAGAGCCACCACCCTGGCCCCAGCCTTCCCCGCAGCCGGCTTCTACGACAGCCACGTCCCTTCTTTCGCCGGCGCCGACCCCGCCGACGACAGAATGCAACGACGTCTCCTCTTCCGACGTGACCATGGAGAGTGACCACAACTCCTCTGCACGTCGAGGAACGGCGGCCTCCCAAACCGAGCTTCTACGCCCATTGAGCCAGCCCAACCGAGTCCCTGAGCCATGTCCTTCATGTCTCTCACCGGTGGTCTCGCGGCCGCGGCGTCCGTCGCCGCCGTCCGACACCCCACTTCTCCGAGTTTCTTCGTCAATCCCGTCCTCCGAGCCCGTCTCTACGTCGTCGATATCCGAGTCTTCTTCCATTCGTCCTACGTCGCTGCGGCCACCGGTCGCCGCCTCCGAGCACTGCCTGCCTCTCGATACCACTGCCACCACCATCATGCGCGTGGCAGCGATCAATGCGTCCGCGATCCAGTCCTTCGATTCCTCTCAAAACAACTCCGATGTCGGCACCCGTGATGATACCCCGTCACCCGCTCTCCACGCTCTCGCCTCTCTTCGTGCACGAGCGAGCGGCTCTGCGGTGGTATTACCTCGGCACCTCACGGAGGCAGCCCAAGAGCTTCGCCGGCCTCGCAATGGCACCCTAGCCTCGCCTGCCGCCGCGCTACCCAAGCACTTCGATGAGCTTTGCGCTGAGCTCACGAAGATGAATCAACGAGTCCAAGACGGGCTGACGTCTGGCTGTCACGCACCACGCGTTCTCGTCGTTGGCGAGACGAGCGGCGTCGTCTCCTCCATGTTCCTACTCGCCGGTGCTGATGTAGCTACGTGCGATTTGTATCCTTCCGAGATCGATTACGTGCCCCACTTCCAAGGCGACGCGCTTCATGTCCAAAACCTAGGTTGGGACCTAGTCATCGCCCACCCGCCCTGCACGTACCTCTCCGCTGTCAGCAGTCAATGGCTCTCCCAAGAACCCGGACGTCGTGCCGCTCTTGAGTCGGCCGCTCGCGTCTTCAAGTCAATGGCCTCCGCCACTGCTCCGTTTGTAGCGGTCGAGAACCCTCGGATGCATGCGGAAGCTCGCCGTTTAGTCGGGGGGTTGACCCCGACCCAATTCGTCCAACCCTGGGAGCACGGCACTGGACACCAGAAAGCCACCGGGTTGTACCTCACCAAAGGGCTGCCGCCCCTCCAGCCAACTTGCGTCGTGGATGGCCGTGAGTCGGCCATGGCTAACCTCTCTCCTTCACCGCACCGTGGCGCTCTTCGCAGCCGCACCTACGTCGGTGTAGCTGGAGCGATGGCGATCCATTGGATGCCGGTTCTTCTTCGACATTTGAGCCAACAGCGAGACCAGACGTCGACGAAGAAATTGTCCGCGTTAGAGCTACTCGCTTGCGCGCGGTGCAGCCTATTGGACCGGCCTTCACTTAGCTCGACCGAGGCTACCGCCTACGAGCCGTGGTCGGCTCTTCATCGTTATGAGAGGGGGAGGGAAACGAGTGAAGTTTCTTCCGACCCCGTTGTTTCCCGTCCAGCTACTCCCGAGTCAGACAACCACGAAGACCAAAAAGAAACCCACGATAACCACGACAACGACACGCCACTCCACGCCTCCGAGTCTACACTCCACGACCCATTCTCTCCATGGACCGCCCCGCCTCCGGCACGCGCGAGCTCGCCGCGTCCGACGACGCCGACGACTCTCCGGAAGCGGCGCCAACAATGGCAATCATTCGGAGTGAACGGGGACCAGAAATGGTCCAACGTCACGCTCGAAACCGCTGACGAAATAAGAGCGCAAGCTCTAGCCGGACGAAACGCCGACGAGGAATCCGACCTCGCCGCTGCCGTCCGAGCGCCGATCGAGTTCGTGGAAGCCAAAGGCATCCGCGCCGAAGAGCTAGCCTCATTAGTTCGAAGACCCAAGACAGAAGCCCAAGCCCGTCTCGAGAAAGATTGGGAAAAGATGTCCGACCACCCGAGGCACCCCACCGACAAGAGAGGCCTGGGCTACACTAGTCCCAAGCTATCACCCTGTACCGCTACCAACGAGGACGACCCCTCTAGGCCCTCTGCCACGATAGCGGCAGTCGGAGTACCCGAAGAGACGACGACCAGTTTGACGACGAATTCACCCGAGCAACGACGCTGGCGACCAACCCCGTCCCTGTCCGACACCATTGCACACGTGACCGCGCACCGGCCGGAGAGCGTCGTGGATACCCTACCATCTGCCTACCCAAGGCATTGTCTATATGTTCGAGATCTAATGGTCTGCCGCTCCGGCGAGGCTGCCGGCAAAGAAGGAGTAATCTTAGCCGACTCCGCCCTCACGGTCAACAGCACACTCGCTGACACCGGAGCTGGCCCGTCGGTCGTGACCACTTCCCTCTTGTCCAGCCTACCCAACGACGCATGCGTCGAGCGGCTGCCACAAGCCGTGGTGACACCGCTTCACGGTCCGGACGGCCTACCTCTTATCACGCGAGGCAAGGCTCGAATCGTCTTCTCCGTCGGCGGATTTCTCTTTCGTCATACGTTCATGGTGATTGAAGGCAACCCGATGCTGCTGCTCGGGAACGACTTCTTAGCCACGCACGCCGCTTCGATTCAGCTCGCCTCCGACAGCGCGGACGGCTCTATCACTCTCGGTGCTCCATCCACGGTGGCTCCTCTTGGGGTTAATGGCAGTCCAAGCCCCGACGCCCCGCCGATCTTTCGCGTCTCGACGTCACCGATAGCGATGGTCCCTGTCAGCCTGACTTGTGCACAAGTCTGTCCGACCTCCGCGAACCCAATTACGACTGACTTCTTCCGAGGGCCGCAGGCCGCCGAAAACGACAACCAGCTAGTCTCCGAGCCTCTCTTCAACACGGCCGATGAGTTTGCCGCCAAAGCGCCGGCATCATGTGGCTCCGAGTACCTCCTATATACCCACGAACCTATCACGATCCCGGCCTATCATCGGGCAACGTTTCACGTCCGAATTCCACTAGCTCTTCGAGAACACGAAGATTGCGCCATGCTCGTGGACCGACTACCTACGCGTGAAACGATCGATAGCTCTCCTCTCGTCATCCCTCAAGTAGAGAGGCCGAACTCCAACCACACCATCGCGATTACGGTGGTCAATACTGACCCCAAACCTCTACATCTTCCGTCGTTCCATCCTGTAGCTTCGTTACAGGTTCGATTCAAGATTCACGCTGGAACTTATCGCCGCGTCGGTGACGTTAACTCGCCGGATGTGATTGAGTCGCTCGACGAGGACCAATGTAAGCTCCTCGAGGCAGCCAAGATCGACCCCGAGGGCCGTCTCTCGATGCCCCAACGTGAACAAGTTCGTCGTCTACTGGCCCGACGTATCGCTGCTTTCGCAATTGACCCGACCAACCCGAATCACACTCACGTGATGGAGGTAGAGCTACCGCTCAACCCCGGAGTCGAAGCTCACCGCCACGCACCGTCTAGAGTTGGACGAGAGGGTGAGAAGATCATAGAGGACGAAGTTTGCAAGATGGAGTCCGCGGGTATCATCAGGAAATCAAACTCGTCGTGGGCCTCTCGAGTCGTGCTGGTCACTAAGAAGGATGGCTCAGTACGTTTCTGCGTAGATTACCGCGACGTCAACTCCAAGCTTCGTCTAGAGGACAGCCCTCTTCCCCTCACGGTAGAAGCCATCGACCGATTGTCGTCCGGCCAAGGCAACCTCGATTCTCTATTCCTTTGCACCCTGGACCTAGCATCTGGTTTTTGGGGTATACCGATCAAAGAGTCCGATAAACATATCACCGCGTTCACTACTCATCGCGGCAAGTACGAGTTCAATTACTTGCCTTTCGGTGTCCAATCCGGTCCTTCGTATATGTGCCGCCTTATGGACGCCGTTCTCGGTGGGCTGGCATGGGAGATTTGTATGCCATACTTGGATGATGTCGGCGCCTGGTCGACAGGCGTAGGTGACTCGCTGCAGGCCAGGGAAGAGTCGTCATTCCAACAAATGTTACACCGTCTTGATCTTGTCTTGGAACGTCTCATCTGGGCGGGCCTCACTTGCAAGATGTCGAAATGCGTTTTCTTCGCCACCTCGGCTGAATATCTCGGCCACGTTGTTTCGCGTGAGGGTCTTCGGATGGATCCCAAGAAAGTGGAAGCCGTCTCAAAAATCGACCCTACCCAAATCAACTCGATCGAAGCCGTCCGTTCTTTCCTTGGGCTGTGCTCGTACTACCGCCGTTTTATACGTCGTTTTGCGATCCGTGCAGCGCCGTTAACCGCTCTCACGCGGAAAGGGTGCGATGTCCCGGTCGAGTCGCAAACAGAAGCCTGTCGACAGGCTATCGAAGATCTCAAGCAAGCTATCTGTGAAGAACCCGTACTTGCACCTCCTCGAGACGACCGTCCTTTCCTCGTTAAAACCGACGGTGCTAGCAA
The DNA here is from genome assembly GCA_018136815.1 of Isochrysis galbana. NCBI lineage: Eukaryota > Haptophyta > Isochrysidales > Isochrysidaceae > Isochrysis > Isochrysis galbana. The sequence continues at coordinate 3,619,045 of CM030936.1, forward strand.
GCTCGGCATCGCCGGCGTCCTCGCCCAAAAAGACGACGAAGGGAGAGAGCGCGTCGTTGCATACTACGGTCGTAGCTTGAGTCCGGCTGAGCGCCATTGGACAGTCACTGAAATCGAACTTCTAGCAGCGCTAGAATCGATCCGAAATTGGAGGCCTTATCTTTGGGGTCGCCACTTCACCCTCGTCGTAGACCATTCAGCTTTGCGCTGGCTTCACACGATGAAAGATCAAGTCACCGGTGGTCCAGCCTCGCGCCTCATGCGATGGGTCCTAAAGCTAGCCGAATATAGATTCGACGTCGTGCACAAACCTGGAGTCACTCACTGGGACGCCGACGGCTTATCCCGCTTAGTTGCTCTCGAGCCTGATCACGATCCTCTCCATCTCGAGGAGAGTGACGCCCATTCTTTCGATTCTTCTGAAATTCACGACATAGTCGCCGCCGCGGTTACTTCATCCACCCTCACCGCTCGCCGCCAACAAGCAAGCGATAGGCTCGCTCGTCAAGCATCGGAATCTTCGGAGTCGATTACCTCCTCGTATCTCGATGTGGGCGTGCCTCATGCCGACGAATTACGTCAAGCGCTCTCTACCGACGATCTCGCCAGCTCGATCCTTTCTGAAGTCGAGTCGATCCTTCCGAAAGCTTCCTCTTCGATTGACTCTAGCTCGTCGTCGAAGAAAAGTTCCCGATTCCTCCTTCGCGATGGCCTACTCTACTACCGCTCCTCAGAAGCGGAAGAGGCTCCTCTTCGTTTGTACATTCCGGAGTCCCTTCGTGACACGTACCTCCGCGCCTACCATGACCACCTTGGACACCCAGGTGCGACAAGGATGTCTACCCTACTTCGTACTCGAGTGTACTGGCCTGGCATGTCCGCCTCTGTATCGGAATACGTTCGAGAGTGCCACGAATGCACTCTTGGCAAACCGTTACCGCGACCGCTCGCCCATCCATCCGGTCTTTCCATCGGATCTTATCCTTTCGACGTCGTCTATTGCGATATTCTTTCGATGGCGCCCACTCACGATTTCGTATCCGGCCGCTCCGGTTTTGACAAGCTGATTGTTTTCGTCGATTCTCTCTCTCGTTGGATTGAAGCTGAGCCTTGCAACGGTAACCCCTCGTCCTCGAAATGTCTAGACGTCTTCATGCGTCTCATCGTATCTCGTTATGGAGTCCCTCGCCAACTTCGAACCGACGCCGGCTCGAATCTTTGCTCTCGATTAGTGGACCTAATTCTCAAAGCGACCGGCACGGACTTGAGCACTACTGAAGCCTATCGCCACGAAGGCGTAGGGCTAGTAGAAAGAGCTCAACAAACTCTCCTCACGATGACTCGAGTCTCCAATGAAGGCGGCGCCCATTGGGTCGATCACCTTCCGTTTCTTCTCATGTCTATGCGAGCGACCGCCGGTCGCGTCGTACCCAAGTCACCCGCGGCTATCTTGTTTGGTCGGGAGCTTCGTCTTCCAGCTCAACTTGCTGACCCTGCTCCTGTTCTTGAGTTGCTTCCATCTAGGCCTCCGTCCGATGCCGTCACTTACGCCACCGAGCTCAATAAGAAGCTTCTCGAGTCGTGGCGTTCCGCCCTCGAAAGTACTCAAGAAGCCCAACGTGAATCGATGCGCTCCGCCTCTCAAAAGTCTAAACTCGGTGTTACCTTCAAACAAGGAGACAGAGTTTGTCGTCGAATCCCTGGCCACGCCAACAAACTTCAATACCTCTACTCCGGTCCTTACCGAGTAGAAGAAGCCATCTCGGCCACTCGATACCGTCTACGCGATCTCGAAAATCGTCAAGTCAAGGATGAAGTTCACATTTCCAATCTTCGTCCGTACTTTACCGTCACCGATTCGTCTCCGCTCGCTGGAGATGAGTATTTGGTCGAAGAGTTACTCGATCGCAAGGGCGATGGAGTTTCATTCAAGTATCTCGTCAAATGGCGCGGCTATCCTCGTTCTGAAGCTACTTGGGAGTCTCGAATTGAGTTGCTTCGGCGTTGTGCTGATCTAGTTGAGTCGTACGACACCACTTTCGACCGCCGTCCGGTTCAACCCCAAGCTCACTCCGCTGTAGACTCCTCTTCAAGTCCAAGTTCAAGTCCCCAGTCTAATCAAGTTCCACGTCGAGTTCAAGAGTCAAATCGTATTCCTCCTGATCTGCCTTCAAGTCGTACCCGTTCTCGTTCACGTTCGTAGCGCTAAGTGCTAAGTCGACCGGAAGTGGATGATTAGCGTCGCGTCAGCGCCTGACCCAGCGCAACTGCCCGAGCAAAACTCCTGTAAAAGGGAGAACGTGGTAGGACGTGGCGTACGAAATCGGGGGCCGCCGCGCTAAGCTGCCGATTTTGTGCTCGCTTTGGATCCATGGGTTAATCCTCCTCTTCTAAGTCTCTCGTCTCGTATGGTTAAATGAACTCTCTTGGCTCGACATCGGGAGACGTCTCGATTTAAGTCGGGGGGTGTTGTATTCCTGCCCATCTGAAGGCTGTAGGCATGAATATTCGTGTAAGGTACGCGCTCACAATTACAATTGAACAGTTCCCCGTGTTGCCACTGACGCACAAGACACACAGATTCGGATTCCCCATGGTCTCAAGTCCAGGTTTGCAGATTTTGGTCTCGAAATTTGCGATTCGAATTTTGTTTTTGCTGTTACTATAATTGTTGGCTCGTTTAAGGTAATAAACCGGCATGACTTCGACTTCTCGTTCCGCAGTTGCTCTGCGAGACTCTCTCTCTCTCTCTCTCCGTCCTCCTCTCCTCGGCCGACGGAGGGAAGTTTCGTCCAAAACATTCTCCGGTCCCAGGATGTTCCGTGGGGGTCTCTCTGCGCTCCGCGAGGGAAAGGACGCGATCTCGCTCCGAGATCACCCTCGCGCCCTCCCACGCTGCCCCGCCGTGCCCTCGGTCCCTCGCCCCCCGCGGCAGGTTCTTCCTCTCGGCGTGCCATCCGTCGCCTCCGGCCGTTATATTATTCCCCCCCCGCGCGAGGTTCTTCTCCTCCGCGCGCGGTTCGTTTCCTCCGGCCGTCGTTCGTTCCCCCCCCGCGCGCGCTGTTTCCCCCCCCTCGCTTCGATTCCTCTCGCGATTCCTTCGATGATTGCCTCCATCTCGTCCGTTCTTCTTCGCGATTCTCGCGGAGGGGGTACCGATGTTTAACGTTAGTTTCGCCGCGTTTTCGGTGAAAGAAGGGAAGAACGAATGGCACGCGCCCTGCGTCTCGCGTCTTGTTTCGTCGCCCCTTGCTCGTCGCTTGTCTAGAAGGTCTCTCTGCACATCGCCTTCTTCCCCCCGCGCGAGTTTGGACCTCTCCTCGACCCTCCGCGTTGGCTTCAGCGGACGAGTTTTCACTTTAACGATAGTTTGAACCCTTCGTTTGCGTAGTTTTGCGCTCTCTTTCCGTATTTCTTCGCGCATGACGAGCGATCGCGACCTCAGCCTTTGTCGCGCGGGAGGGGTTTGTTTATCGTATGATTCCGGAGTGTTTACGTTAGTTTTCTGAGCCCAAGGTCGTTGGGGTTTGGGTTTCTTGTGAGTGTTTTTGTGGCAACTTCGTCGAGTCCCACCGTGTTCCCAAGCGAGTCCCCCCGAGTTCCCGAGTCTATACCCCGAGTCAACGAGTCAATACAAGCCAAGCACGCGCCTGAGCCACCCCCAGTCGCCTGCCACCACCTCCCACAAGCCTCCTTCCACACTTCCGCGCCCTCCGTGCGTCGTGCGTCGTGCGTCGATCACCATGCCCGTAGTCACCCCCGAGGAAAGCTCCATGAGCTCCCCGCAAGAACCGCATTCCGCGCTAGCTGCCGGCGCGCCCTCGCAGGCCATCTCCAAGAGTGAGATGAGCCTTGCTCTGACAGAGCAATAAATTCACTGAGAAAACAATCCTCGATATGAGTCGTGACGTTCTGCTGGGTACAATCAAAACTTATGTCAATTTGGAATTAATTCCCCGCAGAGCAACGGGATGGAGCTGGGGGACCCCTGCTGCGTGTGGAGCGTCGGTGTGGACGAGGGCGAGCTGCTCGGCTTCTCTACCGACGACATCTCGCTCGCGGGGGACGAGTCGTCGAGGACCTCGAGGAGCATGCCTGTCTGCGCGCCGCCGCCGCTCGCGGTGGGTACGACCCCTCCCTCGCCCCCTTCCTCCCCCGTGTCCTCGCCCCCTATCTCCGCGCCCTCGCCCCCTTCCTCCCCCGCGTCCTCGCCCCCTTCCTCCGCGTCCCCGCCCACCCTGCCGCTGCTCGCCCACGGTGTGCTCATGTCCGTCGCGTGGGGCGTGCTCCTCCCCTCGGGCGCCTTTTTCTCGCTCGCTTGGCGCTCCCGGCTCACCGGCGGCCGTTGGCTCCGTGTGCATCGCGTGGTGCAGGTGTGTTTCTCCCTCCTCGCCCCCCCCCCCCCCCCCCATCGGCCCTCCCTCCCACGAAACAAGGCACCCCCCCCGCTCTCGCAGGGAAGCGGGCTTGCGGTGGCCGCCGCCGGCGTCGCGCTCGCCGTCGCGTGGGTGCCCCGAGGGCGCCACTTCTCGCACCCCCATCACACGCTCGGGATCGTCGCCTTCGCCCTCGCCCTGCTGCAGCCGCTCAACGCGCTCGTGCGCGGCACGCCCGGCGCCCGCACCGCACGCCGCGCCGTGTGGCGGGTCGCGCACAAGGGGACGGGCTACGCCGTGCTCGGCGTGGGCGTCTACCAGGCCCTCTCGGGGCGCGCCCTCATGCCGAGCCAAGGCGACGCCGTTCTCGTCGCGTACGTGGTGCTCCTGGGCCTCTCCTTCGGGGTGCTTCTGGGGGGGGGGCTCATGGTAGGGTGAGAGTGGAAGGGAAAGGAGACCAAATGAAGGCAAGCCGCCTGGATGGTAGGAGGTGTGCGCATGTGCAGGCATCCCATGGCGCTCAGTGGGCACCAGGGGCCCTGGTGCATGCGCGCGAGCGCAAGTGCGCACTCCGCCTCGGGCTCCGATGGACGGAGGAGGGACATTGGCGCGAGAGGAGAGGCAAAGAAAAGGGGGGGGGGTACAGAGGGGGGGGGGGAGGGGGGGGGAGGGGGGGTCCTGAAATTTTTTATATCCTATTCACGGGGCATTTGCATTTGTAAAAAAAACAACCAAACCTGAGGTTGCAGCCTCTTACGATGGGGGCGGGAAGCGAGAGCGAGAACGAGGAAGCGACGAGCGAGAGAGCGACAGACGTGGGCGCGGCAGAGGCCGACAGGATACCAACCTAACCAGACCGACAACGCAATCACAAGACACGCACACACGCACACTCAACTTTCACCCAACATCTCCCTACACCCTATACTAACGTATCTTTGCCCACTTGGGCGGGGAAGACACAAAAGGAAGGAAACAAGGAAGAGAAAGCCGACGAGAGAGCGACGATGCGACGGAGGAGCCGACTGCGAACGGCGATTTCAGCGAACGAATATGTAGAAAGTAAGGAGGGAATCTACGCGCATAAAACGAAAGGAGCGGGAGGGTAGGCTTCGCGCTGGGGAAAAGTCCTCAGCAACGAACACCTACGACGAGAGCGAGAGCAGGCGCGGGCTAACGACAGCAAGGAGGGACCAAAGAGAGAGCAAGGCCCAAGGTGCGAAGGAGCGAAACAGAAACAGAGGCGAGACAGGCCACAAAGGGGCGCGACGGCAAGGAGCGATGGGCGAATTACGAATGAAGAGTCCTACAAGTTACGAGTAAAACTCCACGACGAACGAGCACGATCAAGCGCGAAGACGCACGAAGTAGCAGAAGGTCCGGAGTCGATCGCGGATGCGACACCAGTTCGCCTCCATGCTCCATGCCTCCGTCAAAATGGCACATACACATACTACTACATGCGTCCATTCCCACGAATTGCACTCACATACCACACCGCATGCGCCCTCCGCCACACCACAAACACGGTCGTCTTTAAGCCTACGCGTTTCTGCGCAACCGCTGATGCTAATGCCTTGGCACCGCTTGGCGCTTGGCGCGAGCGCAATAAATAGCTACTTGATTGGCTATGCGCTATGCGCGGTATGCGATGCGATCCGTGTTAGATCAGGGTGCCACATCACAGCGTCAAAGCTCAGTGATAGAGTTGTCAGAGCACTACAAGCAGAATGGTGTATGCATCAATCGAGTTTCGTGCGCATGCATGTAACATATAAGCGCATACTACACTACACGCTCACTTAACTTGGCACACGACTCAGCCGTCTCACGTGCGCGCGTCTTCCAACTTGTCCACACGGCATGAATGGCTGTGATTCATGGGGCGATTTGGCAATGATACTTCTGCGAGAAACAACCGCAAAAGCGAGATCGGGTCAGGGCGACAATTGACGGATAGCAAGCTAGTATGTACCATGTGCATGCGGCAACACAACAAAAGGAAAGGGCTCAGAGTGATCGTGTGTGGTGTCCCATTCTTGCTTTCGCAGCAATTGTCAAGGCATGGCCCACGGGATGTTGGTCTTGTAGACGAGCAGCTAATGAAGACTCTCCTCGCCTCAAAGCACGCATGTGTGAGGCAGGACAGCGAGATGCCTGGATCCCAATGCACTCGTGATTCTGCCGAAATTGTGAGGAAGTGCGGCAACACGCCGGCGAGGCGGCCAGAGAGTCCACACGCGAGTGCTCCTGCTCGTGATGGCCACATCTTGCTCAGCAAGATGAGCGAGGAAAGGCCGCTGGCCTACGGCCTGTGCGCACCAAAGTGCGTGAATACTATCTCGGCCGCGAAAGGCAAGTAGGCGAAAGAAGAGCCGCACCTCACTTGTATGCTATGCCTACATGCAAGAGGCATCGCGCGCATGCTCTATACCCACTCTACGAGAAATTGGTCAATCCGCGGATTGCGGCACCCGCCTTGCGCAGAGGCATGAGCACCCAGTCGCGCTTCCTGCGCCGAGCCGGTGGCGGTGGAAGCTTCCATTCGCGCGCCGGCAAGGGTGCCTCCTCCTTCGGGAGGGCTGGCGACTCCTGCTCCTGACGTGTAGACGTCTCCTGTTGCACGGGCCAGCGTTTGAGGATCTCTTGCGCTCGGCGATCGCGCTCGGCGATGACCTCGGCGCGACTCATAGGCGTAGAGGCCGACTCCTTACCGACTGTGCTTGCATAGCCTGCCTGGAGACTCTCGCTGAAGGTGGGACCCCGCCCACCCTGCTCCTTCTCGCGCTGAGCCGCCGCGGGCGCTTTCGGTGCGGCCGCCGCATCCTGCAAGGGCTCAGCCAATGCACGCTTTGCCTTCTCGAGAGCTGCGTCGCGCTCGGCCCGCAGCTTGGCCACCTCGGCAGTCAGCTGGTCCCTCTCCTTGGCGGTCGACGTGAGCGATGCCTTGGTCTTGGCAAGGGTGCTCTGGGTCGCCTCGAGGTTGTCACCCATCTCACCAATCGCCTCGGCGGCCGCTTCCTTGGTCTGTTTAAGGTCGCCTTTAGCCGCCGTGAGCGCGGACTCGGTGGCATCGAGCTTGGTCTGCGCCTCGGCCAGGCGCGACTCAGCCTGTGCGAGCTCATCCCGCGTCGATGCGAGCATGGCTTCCGTCTGAGCAAGCGTGTCCTCGGTTCGCCGCCGCTCAGCCCTCGCCTCTGCCGCCGCGTCGTCGGCCGCCTCAACTCTGCGCATAACGAGTTTGAGCGCACTCTCCGTGGTGTCGAGCTCGTTCTGAAGTGCGAGACGTAGTTGGTCGATGTCACCCGGCGTCGTGCCATCGGCCACTCCGAGCAGCGCCGCATCTAGCCTCGCACTGTACCTCTTCTGCATCTGGTCGAGGCGCTCGAGCGCGCCCTCCAGCTCCACGGACGGTTTCATACCACCCAGCTGGGCGGTCTCCGCACGAAGGGCGCGAGCGCGAGAGATGAGAGCCGAGAGAGACTCTGCCGCCTCGGCCCACGAGGCTGAGGAACTCATCGAGAGGCGAGAGAGAGAGAGCGAGAGAGAGCGGGGAGGCAAGGAGGAGGGAGAGAGGAAGTGAGTGATTGGTACCCATCGATCGTGCGCTGGGCTTACCATCTTCCCGCCTTGAAGCCCCAGGGCAAGCGCGGGAAGCTGAAGAAGCAAGAGCAGCGAGCCGCGCGCCATCTCTCTCTCTCTCTCTCTCTCTCTCTCTCTCTCCCTCCCTCCCTCCCTCCCCCCTTCCCCCCCCCTCTCTCTCCCCTCTCCCCTCTCTCCGAGATCCATCCCCCCCCTCGTCGTCGGTCCCCTCCCCCCCGCCCACTCTCCTCTCTCTCTCTCTCTCTCTCTCTCTCTCTCTCTCTCTCTCTCCCTCCCTCCCTCCCTCCCTCTCCCCCCCCCCCCTCTCTCTCCCTCTCTCTCTCTCCCTCTCCCTCTCTCACTCTCCTCACATCACAACCCCCCGCAAGCCACCGTTTCTCCCTCTCCTCGCGGGCACTATTTCTTATGGCATCTGGGCCCTTCTTCCTGCTACGGTTGAGTCGTCTCGCTCGCACTACTCCGTACTCTACCACTCCTCACTCTTCCAATCCTTCTATACGCGAATATTTTCTCATCATCCCGTTAAGACCCGCAAACTTCTCTTTTGTAGAGATCTTCTTCAAATCTCTCCCCCTCTCCTCTCTCTCTAAAGCTCTCATCCATAACTCCCTCCCTCCTTCTCCTCTCTCTCTCTCTCTCTTCGTTCACCTCTCTCTCTCTCACTCCATTCTGGCGCGAACAGCGAACAGGGAGAATGAACTATCTCGAATGGTACGGTACTAACATCACCAACAAGATTAAAAAAGAAAAAGGAGAAGGTGAATCAGACCTAGGAGTACTCCCTAAAGTATGATAGAGTACTCCTCTTCGGCTATTCTCCACACTACCCTGCACCCTACATTTATTCTCGCCTCGCGCGTGGCACTAGAGGCTTGCGCTTCGCAGAGCGGCCCGCTTCGCAGAGCGCCCCCCCCCCGTTCCCATGGCTCCCAGAGCCATCCCCAAGCCCCAGAGGAAGCCTAAGCCGGCCCCTGGGCACTATACTATACTATCCAGGCCCGCGATCTCCGCGCCAGAAACCGCGCAGCCGTGGTCGAAGACGTCCGGAAGGCTGCAGCGTACTGCCGAGCGAACAGCGTCGGAGCCAAAGCAGCAATGGCCACAGGGATGTTCCCGCTGGCAACGCGGCATAAGGTCACAAGAGAGCTGCAGAAAGCGCAGGGGGACGAGCAACCAACGCGCGACTCACACTCACAGATTCTCACAAATGTAGAGCGGCGCAAGCTCGCTGCATGGATCCTAGCGCGCGCTGACATGCATGAGCCCCAAAACAGGCACCAGATATCCGTCAAAGTGCGCGAAGATGCTCGCGGAGCGGCACAGGTTCAACCGGGCGAAGAAGTTCGGCAAGGGTACAGTCCTCCTCAACACACACGAGCTCAACCACGTGAACTCCGACCTCGACCTCTCCCATACGTTCTTCCAACGCATCTTCATCTTCCCGTGGTGGCGTGCTCACGGTATCGACATCGAGGAGGGCAGCTCAAGGGCAGAAGAATATCGAAGGGGGAAGAAGTACACGGAGGAGGTTGTTCGTATTAACCACTTTCACGGCGAGTATGAGTATGGTCTAGAGGCCGAGCTCATCGATGCAGGGGTCATTCATGGACTCATGGACCCTGAGACCAAGGTAAGCATGCGCCCCCCTCCCCCGCCCCCCGCCCAGCACTCGCGTGTACAAGCGCATGCGCTAAGCATGCCCCCCTCTCGCTCGCATGTCGCATGTACTCACTCAGGTTATCAAGGACACCCGCCGCGTTTTAAATGCGGACGAGACCCCGCAGGCCTTGGCGGACGTCCCTCAATGCGCGGCGGGCGAAAGTGGCCAAGCGCAAGGGCAAGGCGGTCAAACAGCGGGGGGGCAACACCAAGGAGTCAATCACGGTGATGATGACGTGGGATCTATCCGGGTGGAACTACGGCGTGCAGCTGGTGTGTCGAACACGCGATGACTATGGGCTCATAGGCAGAGGGCCGTTCGACCGAGCCGGAAGCTGACGCGGTCGTGGAAGGGTATGTGCACATGCACATGGGTGATTGCAACTCATCACATGTGCCCCGTGAGATATTTTTGTAATTGGAGGGAATCGCATAGAAACCAGTCGACAACGCACGCACGGCGTCCCCGATACACATCGGCACGCACGGCGTGCATGTTAAACATCGAGAATGGGCAATCATGTGATTATTGTTGTATAAGTATAACTAACTATGGACATTTGATGGCTCCATTCGATTGATGTCCCATGATTGACGGAACGACACCTGGATGCCCGTAGAAACACTAAACCGCAATCGCCCGACACTCAACACAAAAAGGAAATGCGCAACAGCCGGTAGCCCGATGGCGCGCAATAGGAAGGAGGCCGAAAAGCCATCGAGAAT
>CM030936.1:3629508-3652573 GCA_018136815.1 Isochrysis galbana
TTGCGGAGAAGAGGGGAACGGCCAACCACAGCTAGCCACCGCTGTGCATGCGGTAGACAGCACACAGTGTGATGAGGAGACGGGGGGGCAGAGGGTGTTGCGAGAGATATGGATAGCGGGAGGACGAGAGAGAGAAGGGAAGGGGGGGGGCGTGTGGCGTGGAGAGAGCGAGGAAACACGGAGAGAGGAAGAGGAGGGGGAGGGAGGGAGGGAGGGAGGAGGGAGGGAGGGAGGGGGGGGGGAGGGGGGAAGAGAGAGAGAGAGAGAGAGAGGGAGAGAGAGGGAGAGAGGGAGAGGGAGAGGGAGGGAGGGAGGGAGGGGAGGAGGGAAGGAGGCAGAGCGGGCGGGCGGGCGGGCGGGCGGGAGGCAGAGCAAGAGGGAGGGAGGGAGACAGGCAGGCAGAGAGGCACAGAGCAGCAAGGCCGAGCGTTCCCCCACCCTCCCTTCCCTTCCCCGCCCTCCCCCCATCGCACCTCTCTCTCTCTCTCTCTCGCTCTCTACCCCCCTTCTTTGTTGGTCTTGGTTTTTTGTTTGAGACGGGGGAAGGGGGGGGGTCCTGGGGAGAGAGAGAAAGAAGGGGTTGAGAAGAGAGAAGAAGTGTGACCGAACTGTCGAGAAGGAGAAAAGGAGGACAAGAAGGGAGCGAGGAGAGGAGAGTAGACGGAGAACAGGTAAACAAAGTCCAGAGAGAGAGAAAGAGACCTCGGGGTGGGTGCGGCGGAAGACTGGAATTCCATTTTTGTGTCCACTTATAGGAGTATAGAGTACTTATATACTACTCTAGGAGTACAGCTCCGTACATAGTAGAGTCTAGATCGAGGAGTTTAGTAGTAGTAGCGACTAGTAGTAGACCATTTCTCCTGCTACTCTAGAAGAGTTGGCACGAGGGGAGGCGCGGGACCCGGACCATCCTCCCTCATGAGTCGTGATGAGTGAGCCAACTGAGTCTATCTCTCAAGAGGCGAAGCACCTTCGGAGGTGCTGCACGCCGTCGCCGTCCCGACTCACAAGACCACACCTCCCATGCCTCTCAATAAACCAACAAACCAAAGACCACAAGACCACACCTCATTCTCTCTTTCTCATTCGTCGTTGGCGGCTGTAGCGGTATGGGAGGACGTCTCCATACCCATACCCATACCCGTACCCATACCCACACCCCTCACCCATCATATCTTAGCCCTGGCCCCCAGCTCGACGCGCAGCGCGAGCTTCAATAAAAAAATTCCAACTGGGAAGATGCGCACCTGCACTGAGCCGCTGGCCGATGCCGCACGCCGACGCAGGTGAAGACGCAGGTGAAGATGTCCCTGCAGGCCCTGCAGAGACCCCGGCAGAGCCCGGGGGCGGGCGGGCGGGTCATCTGAGCGCCCCGGCTTGCATTAATTAATGGTCATGTCTGGTGTCTGGGGCCTAGCTAGGCTCCTTCAGACGGCGAAGGGGTAGCGTCGCGCACTCCCGGGGTTGCTGGAGTGCTGCAGCGACAAACTGCGAGGATGCTGCTGAGGCCGTAGAGGTCGCCAGTCGAGCGCCCGAAGTCAGTGGTGTCGCAGATTTGTGGTGATGGCCCGACGACGAGATGTAACATGTAACGAGATGGCCTTGATGGCCCGACGACGAGATGTAACGAGATGGCCTTGATGGCCCGACGAGATGAACGAGATGGCCCGAGGGCCCGACGAGATGAACGAGATTTTCGGGTAACGGAACTGGACGAGCCACCCTGCCACTGCTCACCGGGCTGGTGACCCAGTGTGCTCGCGGGGTGCCCATGCTGCTGGTGGTACACGGTTCGATTCTGGGCTCGGTGACCTGGGGGGTCGGATATGCTCAACTACGCATTTTTTTGCAGATTTTTGCCCCAGTGGATCACTGTACTTTTTCGCCCACTTCTTCTATCTACTAGGAGTTTCCCCACTAAGCTTGGTCGTAATGCGGTGAATGAAACCGATTTAGAGACAAGCCGGAAGCCGGGGCGGAAGGAACTGGCAAGGAAGCCGGCAGGAAGGCAGAGGAAATGTCTTGGCAAGGCGACGGAGGCAGGATTTCTTAACAGTAGGGAGGCAGGAATTTAACAGTAGGAAGACATGATTTTAACAGTAGTGTCGCATTCGCGAGCCTCTGCAGGCTATTTCGCTATTTTCCGCTCTACCGTTATAACCGCGATGGTAAATCATCAATCTTCGTTCTTATGTCTATCTCTACGTCTACGATGGCTCCACGCTTCTATCAATCACTACACTTCATTCAATGTTGGTCTACCATTATATCCACGTGGCCAAGCAGCTTCTACAGGCTTCTTTCTACTCGGAATATGAATATGCTCTAGCTCTGGACTGATCACCCAGGCATGGAGATCAAGGGAGTAGCAAGCACGTGTCGATGAAGAACAAGGAAGTAGCGAGCATCTTGCTTGCTAAAGTACACCCTCAAGAACCTCAAGCGTCTAGACTCTATAAGTCTAACATCTCTGTAAGCTTCTAGACTTTTTAAGTCTACCAGCTACTCCATGGATGGTCCATGGCTAAGCTACGAAAAGCTATAGGTAAAGTGCACGCCGCTGTCCGCTGTGCTCGCGTTGAGACGCTATTCGCCGATGAATCTTGTAGGATCTTCACTAAGCATGGATGAATCCCTTTCGCGCCTTTTCTGTGTGCAATCCTTCTCTAGGACGACGAGTTCTCTTCTGGCCAATTGGTTCCTTCTTTGCTGTCTCTGTTGACCCACCGTGGATTTCGCTCCCGTGTTCATTACGTGTTGCCCTTGTTTATGTTAGAAAGTGGTGTGGCGTGTCTTCGTACGCACCCAGCAGCCGTCGCAGCGCTCTGCGATCGAAGCCGTACCGTGACCCCTCGTACCCTTGAGCCCCTACTGCCTTGTGTGTGGTCTCTCGCTAGAAATCACCCACTAGAGATTGATTCAATCTGTTCCTATGGACCCATCACCGCCCTCTGCACCGCCAAATCCGCCCTCGCCGCCGCGCGCGGACCCCGTCACCACTGCACCCGTGCCCAAGCCTTCCCAAGTATCTTCACCCGCTACCCAAGTTGATAGGCCGCCTACGGACGCGTGGGTTGCCAAGGATGGAGTCTCAGGAGCCGCCAGTGAGTTGTCTCGAAGTCTGCTCGAAGCTCCGCCGCATTGCACGCCGAATTTGTTTGGTTGTTTGGTTGTCCTTACTTGTTTCATTGGTTTGTTTGTGCGATGTTGCGTTAGTTTTAGTTTTTGGAGTTTTCTTGTTGGTGAGTGAGTGATGGGGTAGTGTCTCGTGGTTCCCTCGTCGCGATGTAGCGCGCTCCCTCCCCCTCTCTCAAGACTTCTCTTCACTCTATGCCCTAACCCTGATTGAGACTTGCCCCACAATCAAGCGCGAGCTTGATTCGACAAGCATCCAGGGGGCGCCGGCAGGCAACCATAGCTGCAGGCGTGCCGCAGGCGCGCCATCGTGCGTGCCGCGTGCCGCAAGAGAGGGAGAGGGGAGAGAGAGCGCGGAGAAGAGGGTGGGCGCTAGCGAGAGCTCCGCCCACAAAAAAAAGGTAAGTCCCGCGCCTGTCTGCACAGGATAAGCCGGGGCTGAGGCCGCCGCCTACCCGGGACACAGGACACAGGAGGAAGGGGGGGAAAGATCACCCGGGGGGGGGGGGGGGGGCACCGGACCATATCTAAGCTGCCTAAGCCCTTTACCCATATCCTCCAAGTAGTGTACGCGGGGAGCCGCCTGATGGTGGGGGGGAAAGGGCTAGGGGAGTGGGGGTATAGAAAGTTTCCTGCGTTGAAGTAGTGGGTCCATGGCCGCATGTGCGGTAAAATGTTATGAGGTTTTTAATCATCATCATCAATACATAGTGAGCCAGTAAGCGAGTATTAGATCAAATCGATCGGTAGGCTGCACACACGAGAGCATGTATTAGCTCTACGAAAGCATGCACCGTCGACCATGAGCACGCATGCCTAACGACGTGCCAGTAGTGTGACCGTGGAATCCAGAAGTGATTCTTGCGATTTGCGCGAGCGGCAAGCGGTCATGGCCAAGTGTAGTGACGTGAATGCTACGGTTGCGCAATTTGCACAGTCGTTTCGACATGAATGACGACATTTAGAGCGCCTCGTTGCCTAGGCAAAGGACGGGGGCAGCTACGGTTGTTCCGTGTTCATGTTTAGCTTCGGCCTATTGCTGGTGCCGCCCGATGTTATCATTGCTCGCGTTAATCGTCTCCACTGTTGTCGCACAGCATCCGCTGATCTCCCGTTGCCCAGCTGACTTGCCACTAGGGCCCAGAATTCCGTACGGCTTGTTCTGACGACAGGAGCGTCATGCTGCCCCATAGAAAGACGACGGCAAACATCTACTAATCGCCGCGTCTCCTCCGCACTCCAAGGCCGTTGCCGTTGTGGCGAAGTGCGTTGTTGTGATCGATGTTGCTCGTTCACCTGAGCGATCAGGGCGGGCACGGTGAAAATTTGTCAAGAAGGATTCGGCGAAGGCTCCCTAGAAGGTCTAGACTATTTCGGGACATCAGTCTGAGCTCAAACAACTCTAGTGAGGAGCTAGGCCTCACTAGCACGCGGAGAGAAGGCAAGCTAAAACTTGATAATCGAGGGTGTCTGTGCAAGTTGCGTAAACGGCCCAAAACGTAGCTACATACTACCAGTGGTGGCATGGGTGGCACGACGGCGCTATGTACCATCCGTCGAAATCGCTGCCGAATTGCTGCAGGGGAACGATGGATGCCGCTAAGCGACCGGTGGTGGTTGGCAATCTGGACCCAAAACTTCGAGGATAACACAGATATGGACTCGCCATTACTGTCATTGCTGCCCAGGATGGCATGGTCTCCCTCATCTTGACGATTCGGCCGCTGATCCTCCACCAAGCGACGCAGCTGTTGCAGCTCTTGCGATGTCCAACACCGACGCTCCACCAAGATGTGCTTTTGCATGGGAGATTTGCGGAAACGTTCAGTCGAGTTGCCGCGCGCGTCTTTTAAGCTCGAGATCGTCTCATATCGATTGAAAGCGACATTCTCGGCGGGACACGCCACGCTACACCGCAGCAGTGGCAGGACACGCCTCTCTCTTTTTTCCTCGCGCTGAGCACGCGCCACCTCCAAAGCCGCCAGCTCGGCGGTCGCATGGATGCCAAGATGACGCTCACCACATGCGGCACCCGTCAGCCGTGCGGCGAATCTTGCCTCGCCATTAGCCTGCCAGACGAACGCCGGGTGTAGGGAGGCTAGGCCTGGTCGAGTTCACGAGTGCTAGCCACACATGTGAGCAGATGTGCCATTGCGCAGGTTGATCGCGGCGGTCAGATGAGTTAAGGGGAGAGGCGCTGCTTGCCGTCTCGCGCCACTCGCGCCATGAACAGCATCACCAAGGCACCTTCGCAATGCCAAGTGCACCCCATCCATCCCAACACGCCCCCTCAATCACTAGCATCCCAGTGTCCGAGCGCGAGCGCTTACTTGTACCCGTCTTCGAACACCCCGAAATCCAGAGAGGCTCCGCGAGTCCCTTGCGAGGCAGAGTCCTTCGGTGGCAGCCATAGCCTCCACTTCTTCAGAACTCGGACCCGCCGTTAGTGCCACAACCGACTTGAGGGGCATAATTGCATTGGTGGAGGAGCTCGATAGCGTATTCACACGCGTCAGCGCCGGCGGTGGCTCCCCAGCACCAATTCTTTCAATCCATTCCCGAGCAAGCGCAGGCCTACTGCCGATGGTGGGCTCGGCCGCCGCGAGCGCCACCGCAAGGGCGGCAGTTCGCACGTCGCGGTAGCTGCCTAGTCTGCGCAGAGCGCGATCCACTGGCGTGCGGCACGTGGCAGCGTACACGTACCCACGTCCGGCCTTGACCCTGCTGACTCCCGCAAACCCAGTGAGTGAGTGCGTGCGGGTGGAGCGCAGCAGAGTAAGAGTCGAGGTCCAGTTGATGGGGAGCGCGTCGAATGGGACCTCGCAAGCTCGCCGACGCACGGCAGGAGAGGATGGGTTCGCTCGTCGCTCGCTCTCCCATCTCGCTGGCCCCACCCCGTCCCCTTCATCCCACTCAGCATCTCGCTCGCTCTCGCCTCGTCCGCACCACTCTCTCCCTTTCTCCCTCTCACTGTCCGCCTGCACCGTAATCACCTCGCAGATCTCCTCCTCGTCTCGACGCTGTTGTGCCATCGTTTCCATCCCTCTTCCCTCGTCCTTTCTCTTCCGGCCGCCCGCCAGGGGCCAGGAGCGCACTGCCACCGCCTCTCTCTGCACTTGCCTCGTGCGATCCTCCCTCTGACCGGCCTGCGAGTTCTCGCTGCTCCTCTGCCGTGGCTCGAGCGCCGCTCCCCACACCGAGAGAGCTGAGGGAGAGGGGAGCCGGCGGCTGACTCGCTGAAGCAGCATCCGAAAGGGACAAACAGCGAGAGGGAGAGGAAGGGGAGAGGGGAGGGGGAAGGGGGGGGGGGGGGGGGAGCAGCGGAGGGGGGAGGGGGGGGGGGGAAGGGGGGGGGGGGGGGGGGGGGGGGAGAGAGAGAGAGAGAGAGAGAGAGAGAGAGAGAGAGAGAGTTTGCCAGGGAGCAGGTGGTGGGCGTGCGTCGGCTCGCGCCCCCCGCCCCTTCCAACCCCCTCGATGTGCAGCCTACTTTACTTCATAGGAGTAGAGTAGAGTACACACTCGTACTCTAGATACTCAGATAGAGTACTCTAGAGTAGAGCTCTAGAGTACTCTACTCTGTATCTACTCTAGAGTAGAGCCTACTCTGTATCTATCTACTCTACTCCTAGAGTAAGAGAAGAGTAGAGTCTACTCTAGAGCTAGAGCCTAAGAGAAGAGAAGAGTAAAGTAGAGTAGAGTAGAGCTCTAGAGTCGAGTAGAGGGAGTAGAAGAGACTCTACTCTAACACCCACCACAAGAGAAGAAGAGAAGAGAAGAGTAAAGTAGAGTAGAGTAGAGCTCTAGAGTCGAGTAGAGGGAGTAGAAGAGTCTCTACTCGAACACCCACCACAAGAGAAGAGAAGAGAAGAGTCTCTACTCGAACACCCACCACAAGAGAAGAGAAGAGTAAAGTAGAGTAGAGTAGAGCTCTAGAGTCGAGTAGAGGGAGTAGAAGAGTCTCTACTCGAACACCCACCACAAGAGAAGAGAAGAGTAAAGTAGAGTAGAGTAGAGCTCTAGAGTCGAGTAGAGGGAGTAGAAGAGTCTCTACTCGAACACCCACCACAAGAGAAGAGAAGGAGAAGAGTAAAGTAGAGTAGAGTTCTAGGGTCGAGTAGAGGGAGTAGAAGAGTCTCTACTCTAACACCCACCACAAGAGAAGAGAAGAGTAGAGTAGAGTAGAGTAGAGCTCTAGAGTCGAGTAGAGGGAGTAGAAGAGTCTCTACTCGAACACCCACCACAAGAGAAGGAGAAGAGTAAAGTAGAGTAGAGCTCTAGAGTCGAGTAGAGGGAGTAGAAGAGTCTCTACTCTAACACCCACCACAAGAGAAGAGAAGAGTAAAGTAGAGTAGAGTAGAGCTCTAGAGTCGAGTAGAGGGAGTAGAAGAGTCTCTACTCTAACACCCACCACAAGAGAAGAGAAGAGTAAAGTAGAGTAGAGTAGAGCTCTAGAGTCGAGTAGAGGGAGTAGAAGAGTCTCTACTCTAACACCCACCACAAGAGAAGAGAAGAGTAAAGTAGAGTAGAGTAGAGCTCTGGAGTCGAGTAGAGGGAGTAGAAGAGTCTCTACTCTAACACCCACCACAAGAGAAGAGAAGAGTAAAGTAGAGTAGAGTAGAGCTATGGAGTCGAGTAGAGGGAGTAGAAGAGTCTCTACTCTAACACCCACCACAAGAGAAGAGAAGAGTAAAGTAGAGTAGAGTAGAGCTCTGGAGTCGAGTAGAGGGAGTAGAAGAGTCTCTACTCTAACACCCACCACAAGAGAAGAGAAGAGTAAAGTAGAGTAGAGTAGAGCTCTAGAGTCGAGTAGAGGGAGTAGAAGAGTCTCTACTCTAACACCCACCACAAGAGAAGAGAAGAGTAAAGTAGAGTAGAGTAGAGCTCTGGAGTCGAGTAGAGGGAGTAGAAGAGTCTCTACTCTAACACCCACCACAAGAGAAGAGAAGAGTAAAGTAGAGTAGAGTAGAGCTCTGGAGTCGAGTAGAGGGAGTAGAAGAGTCTCTACTCTAACACCCACCACAAGAGAAGAGAAGAGTAAAGTAGAGTAGAGTAGAGCTCTAGAGTCGAGTAGAGGGAGTAGAAGAGTCTCTACTCTAACACCCACCACAAGAGAAGAGAAGAGTAAAGTAGAGTAGAGTAGAGCTCTGGAGTCGAGTAGAGGGAGTAGAAGAGTCTCTACTCTAACACCCACCACAAGAGAAGAGAAGAGTAAAGTAGAGTAGAGTAGAGCTCTGGAGTCGAGTAGAGGGAGTAGAAGAGTCTCTACTCTAACACCCACCACAAGAGAAGAGAAGAGTAAAGTAGAGAGTAGACTACGAGTAGAAGAGTCTCTACTCTAACACCCACCACTAAGATAGTGTGAAGGCCGCAGCTGTGGGCTTCTCTCTCCGCCCTCTCCCTCCCTCTCCCTCTCCCTCCCACTCTTCCCCCACCCCACCCCACCCAACCACCACGTTGCGCTCCTCCCTCCTCCGTCCAAGCCATCCTCTCGGCCTCCTCCTCCTCCGTCCAAGCCGGCCCCTCGGCCTCCCCTTCCGCCAGAGCACCACTCAGAGAAGAGACTTCCTTCCCACAGACGGTGAGGACACCAACCACCACGAGGTGGAGAGGGAGAGCAGGAGGAGGACGAGCCTCTCACGTAGCGGTCACAAGTATCCCACCGCTGCACTCGCAGCCGCAGCGGCCGCAGCGGATGCGGCGCGGCGTAGGGCGCCCATTGGGGAGGTGCTCGAGCAGCACGCTCCCGCCGCGATGCGCGGCTTCTGCGCGGCTTACAAGGTGGAGCCTCAGCTCGAGTTTCGTGCGGTGGGCTCCGCTCGCCGGCCGAGGCACGTTTGCGTCCTTCATCTGCCGCTTCCACCGGAGCTGCAGCGCGTCTTTGGCTACACGAAGCTCATTCGCACGAGCGAGCGGTCGATGCGCAAGAAGGACGCGGAGATCTCTGCGATGCAGGTGGGCGCACCCTGAGGACCGGCCCGGCCCGGCCCGGCCGTCCGCCACCCTGCCGTCGACCAACGTACCTCTCCGCCTGGACCTCCACACAGACCGCGCTCCTAGCGCTCTACTCCGAGGGCAATGTGGACCTGCACCGGCTACTCGAGCTGAGTGATGGCGCGCCGGCTCACTCCGTCACCGCCATGCGCACGGTGAACGTGGCTAGCCTTCAGGGCGCGTGTGGTGCGCACGGATTATCTACTAGGGCTGCTGGGACATTTGCGCGTCCCGCCACCGCAATCGGGGAGAGTCCGTTTCCACCTACGGTCCTTTGGTGCCGGTAGTCGCTGACGTTGCCTCCGCCCTTGTGCGCAGCCGCTAGCGGGTCAGCCGAGCTTCTACGCCAGCTCGCCACTCTTCGCATCTGCGCGGGTCCCACGCTGCGCATCTCGGAGCATCGCGTCCTTGGGAAGCACTCCGGCGCGGTGCTACAGGTGGCGAAAGCATAGGCTGCCATCCACCATCCCAGCCATTGAGGCGGGCGCACTCTGACGCCCCTGATTGCTCTTCATTTTCCATCGGCAGGTCAACACTCGCACCGACGTGGCCCTCGCGAACGGCCAGCCAATGCGCGTGACAGTGCGCGGGTATGAGCGAGACGGCACCACCTACGAATCGTTGCGGGTGCGCGCACACGGGCCTGACACTTGGACGCGCGCATCCCCATGGCGATTCGACCGCGTCCACGCATTGGCCGACGCGCACGCGTTCCTCCGCCCGTGCCGCAGCTTGCCTCCTACGCTCTCGCTGCCCGCAAGCTCGTCTCGGAATTGCCATCTAGCACAATCCGTGAGCTTGACTACGCACTCGCAGAAGTTTCCGCCTGCGGTCCGTCACCGCGTCTTGCCGGCGCCATCGTGATGGAAGTTCCCTCCATCCCGCCGGCAATCTTCGACGAGTTGCAGGTCGCATCCGCGGCAGTGCGAGGCGAAGGTGACGAAAGGGATGGCCAGCGCATTGCAGACAGGCAGCTGACACCCCTGCTGGCACCGTCGATTGAGAAGCGGGCCGCCGCCAAGATGACCGCCTCCATGCCGCCACCTCATATGCCGCCGGACAATTCGGAGGGTGGCAGGCAGCTGGCGCGAGCGTGGCGGTCCACGTTGCCAATCGACTCGGTGCGGCCCCGCCTCCTCGCCGCTTTGGCGTCTCACCCGCTCATTTTGCTAAGTGGCGGCACTGGAAGCGGCAAGACGAGCCGCGTGCCGCAGTTTCTCCTCGAGGCCTTTTTGCTAAGTCACCAACCGGATTTGCCTAACGCCGACGTGGCAAGCGCGGAAGCGTCAGTGCCATTGACTCGGGGCTCCATACGTGGTGAACCAGACCGCTCATTGGGAACTTCGACGGTTCGCGATGGTGCGACCGACTCCGCCGTCTCCGCTCCGGCTGCGACTGATGCAGCACGCACCGCCGTGCCGACCGCCATGGCTGCAGCATCCATGCCCCCATGGTCGGATGCGTGCTCCTGCCGCATCGTGGTCGTGCAGCCTCGCCGCATCTCCGCGATTGCTGGAGCGGCACGTGTAGCCTCCGAGATGGGATCGACCGACTTTCGGGGCCACGGCCCACGGTGGCACCACGCCATCAGCGAGGCATGCAAAGGCGATCCCGGCGGCCTCGTAGGTGCCCACACGGCCCCTGCCCAGCCACCCTCGACTGCTCCCATAGCAGACGGCCGGCGCGTCGGTTACACTGTGCGACACGAATCACGCCCTCCTAGCCGGACCGAGCGCGCTACAATTGAGTTCGTCACTGCGGGCGTGATGCTCCGCCGCCTCGCCTCATGCCCAGCACTGGGAGGAGTGAGTCATCTCGTCGTAGACGAGATTCACGAGCGATCGGCAGAGATGGACCTGCTCGTGGAGGAGCTGCGCGCGTCCGTCTTGCCCGCAAGACCCGACCTTAAAGTGCGTTGGCTACTTGGCGGATGGGGTCCTCCGGCTTGTTGATGGAGCCATGCGGCAGCACACGCCGCGGATTGGCTCCATCCATCCAGCCCCTCTCGCCCGCCTTCGATGCGATCACCGTCCGCACCACGTGCTCCTGTCCACCCCTACTGGCAGGTCGTCCTCATGTCCGCGACTCTCGACGCTCCGCTGTGGTCTTCGTACTTTAGTCTGCCTGCGGAGGCGGTCTTGACGCTTCCCGACCAGATGAACCGCAGGTACGCCGTGCGCGAGCTCTTCCTCGATGAACTCGTCGAGGATCAGACCCGGCTTGACGAGGCGCTCGTGCCCCCGAAGCACAAAGCCCCGCCCAGTCCTCTCGCTAGGGGTGTGGTTGCGAAGACAGCGACGAGTTCGGACACGGCGATGTCGATGTCTGCCGACGACTACGCCGAGGGAGGAGTCTCGACGCCCCTGGACGCAGTCATCCGTAGGTTGGCGCGAGAGGTGCAAAGCTCTGAGGATGGTGCGCAAGAGCCGGCGGCGCCTCCACATGAGACAATCCAGGGCGCGGGCTTGAACGACTCAGGGTACGTGGATGCCGGCGGGTTGGCATGGGGGACGCTCACCGAGCCGTGCTCGCAATCTGCCCCGGCAGATAGGGGCGCTCCTACGGGGGCGTCAACATCGAGGGCTGCTGAGACGGATAAGGCGCTTTGCCGCTTGGCTGCAGCTGTTGTGAGGCGCATTGCACAAATCGGCACCGGGGGCCGTGCTCGCCAAGAACACGGTGCAAGTGCATCGGACTCTCGCGCCGGTAGTGGCGCTGTGCTCGTCTTCTTGCCCGGGCGCGAGGAGATACGGCTCGTCCGAGCGCTACTAGAGGACACGGCCGGGTGGCGGGCGGGCGGCGCCTCGCACGTCGACCACTCGGCCGATGGCTCCAAGCTCGCCATCCACCTGCTGCACGCATCCGTCCCGCTTCGCGCCCAGAGGCAGGCGCTAATGCCTGCACCGGATGGTGTGCTCAAGGTGATCCTTGCCACCTCCATTGCTGAGACTTCCATCACCGTTCCAGACGCCACCTACGTCGTTGACAGCGGCCGTGCTCGTCGCCAAATCTGGGACCTAGACTCGCGCGCTACAGCGATGCGTACCGAGCTCACCTCGGCCGACGCTGCAGCTCAGCGTGCCGGCAGGCTCGGGCGTCAGCGCGAGGGTGTCCTTGTGCGGTTGTACTCCCGTAGCGCCGCCCGCAGTATGGCGTCTACGGCAACACCCGAGGTGATGACGTCGAACCTGGAAGCGCTGGCGCTTCAGGCGGCCGCGCTCGCGCGTTGTCGAGGGGTGGAGCGTGTGCTGGCCGGCACCCCCACTCCACCGCCGCCACGGGCCGTGGCTGACGCGGTGGCCGCACTTGCCGGCCTCCGGGCTTTTGCTGTAGCGGCAGCGCTGCCGCTGAGCAGGGATTGCAGCGAGCATCCGACACCTAGAGATCGAGTCGTTCACGGAGCAGACGCCCCAGGCCACGAGGACGGAGTTACCAAACACGCAGCACACGCTGCGACCGGCACGCCTCTCAGTTGGCTCGGACGCCGGCTTGCCACGCTGCCGCTTGAGCCGTCTATTGGGCGGATGCTCCTCGTTGGTTGCTTGCTCGGTGCACGCGAGGCGGCCGTGGACATTGCCGCCATACTGGCCACCCCTAACGCAGTCGCGCTTGGCGCATCGCTCCGTGGTTCAGCGCGGTGGCTCGACGGCGCACCGCTCGTGGGCGCACGCCCACTCAGCGGCGGAAGCGACAGCGACGAGGCCGAGCGTGGCTCCTCGCTGCTGGAGGCAGACGTGTGGCAAGCTGTGCTAGCGCACCGGCAATGGAGAGCCCAGCGCGAGACAAGGTTAGGTAGGCGCTTGCGTGGCCACACTGCCAAGGCCGATTTGATATTCACAAGCCAAGATGGCGCGGGAGAGGCGGAGCTGCGCCAGGCGGAGCTTGTGCGCGTTGACCTGTTGCGCCGTCTCGATGCAATGGGATATGTTGGTGCTTTGGGGAAAACAGTTGCCGCGGCGGGCGCGATGCGTGGAGATCCGAGTGCCTCCGGGCGCAATCCCATTCAGTGTGATCAGTCTTCTGTGCACGAGGCGTTGCTGGCAGAGGCGCTGCTGTGCGCTGCCGCCGGAGGCATCGCGCACTCCTCGGAGGCTCTCCCTCGTCTCCGCAGCTATTGTACGGCTAGCTGTCCGGTGGTGGAGGTGGACGACGCCGTCAACCGGAAGCGCGGGCAAGCCGGCGGCGAAGAAATGGGCACCAAGACTGCCACCTGGCTGGTATTCAACAGGCTGGTTTACACGCCGCGTTCATGCGACGACGAGCCCTCAAGCTCGCCGCGCATGATGGGGACGGCTGCCACGTCACCGCTTCTTATACTCCTCTTTGCGGTTCGAGACATGAAGCACCTGCCCCTGCTTCAGCTCGCGATTGCCGACAGATGGATCTGCGCGACCGATCATTCGGAGCATGGCTCGCACCTCCACGCCATTTGTGCTGCCCGAGAGGCTCTTGCAGGCGCGCTTGAGCGCTTCGCCGAGTCGCCGTCCACCGCAGCGCTCCCCTCGACTCGTAGCCTCGTCCGCTCCCTCGTGAGCTTGCTCGCCCATGACGACGAGAGCCGACGTGCCTCCTCTGCAAAAGGAGGGCGGGATGGCGACGCTGCTTTGCCCATTGCGCCTCATGGCCAAGACGGGGTATGGCACGCCACCCCACGTGTACCTGCTAGGGATGCACTAGGTCGCCACCGTGGCAAGGCGTGGGTTGACCGCCGGAACGAATGGGTGTGAATGCATCCACGTTACATTGGTTGTGAATGGATTGGGACATGGTGCCATACACCAAGGGCTGCGTTCATTCAGCATTGGCTGCAAAGCTCGTTGCGGCTTGTACGGCTTTGCAGCTCCTCCGTCGAGCCCTCGAACCTGAAACACGCTTCCAGTTAGGGCCTGCTGCACACGGCGGTGCACATGCCAATTTTGTGCGTCTTGTTGTGGCAGCCCGTCCTTGTTCCGCAAATGCACCCACACTGAGTGAATTTCTTCTTTGCCGTTCACACTTGAGTTAACTGACTAGCTGTGACCGGAATGGATGTGTTTGCCTTATAGTGATATTCTTATCTCTACTTCGCACACGCACAGCAACGAAACGGGATGGGAGGGTGGGAGAGCGAAAACCGGGCGCGCTCGGCAGTTGAACGGCTGTGAACGACTGTTACCGTGAAACCTAACATTCACACTTGAGATAACTGACTAGCTGTGACCGGAATGGATGTGTTTGCCATGCACACCCGCAACGCGAAGGATTCGCGCCAGCGCCAGACAAGGCTAACGCTGATCGTGAACTTGATACTCATGATCGAGTAGCCAACCTAGGAGAGCGAACGCTGCGGAAGAGGGCCCAACGGTGGGGTCAATGTAGTGCTTCGCTCGGGTGGAGGTGCCTGGCGCCCAGCCGCCTAACCAATGTCCTCTGATGCGAGGCACCTTGATGGCCTCGGCAGCGCGGACGACGCTCCAGAACGGATTCAGTGGCCAAGATAGGCGAAGCCAGCCGGTGCCGCGATGTGGCGGTGTTCCAGCGCCTGTGCTACCCATGTGGACAACATAGAGAGAGCGGCGGGCGGCTTTTCACCCGGCAGCTAGAAGATGAAGGGAGGCGATGTGCCTAACATGGACCGAGCGGAGAGGTACAATTTCGCCAATCGGACTACTTGCGGGATTGCAGACTGCACGCCCTGCGAGGGGGGCAGGGGGGCGGGCAGACTAGGATGCGGACTATGCGCCTTGAAGAGACATGTTTTCTTTGATTTTCGGTCAGTCGCCGAGTCGAACAGAAACTGCCCGAGGGCGGCTCGAGCGCCGACGTTGGCGCGGGCCGTCTCATAGAGAGCGGCGCAAACTTCTCAGACTCGAGCCCGCCTCGCGACACCGCCTCGAGCTCGTCTAGGCGCTGCCGGCCGAACACCGAACTCCTGCATGGTGGAGAGCTGGCTAGGGGTAGGCCAAGATATCCGGATATATCTCTTGCTTGGATATTTGGGCGTGTGGTGGAGAGGCTGAGGGTGGCTGTGCGTGTGGTGAAGAGGGATGAACAGAGAAAGAATGTTGAACAAACGGGGGGCACGAGTGCACTCTCGGGGTGGCAGGCGGGGCATGGACACTGGGAGGGGCGGTCAAAGGCGCAGGCACGGCTGCGGACTCGGTGCCGGGGGCGACGGACTCAAGGGGGCAGGCGGAGGGGGCAGAGGGGGCGGCCATGGTGGCGACTCAAAGCGGGAAAAAGACGGGGAGACAAGGCGGGAAGAAGGAAAACAAGGAAGGGGTGAGTGACACACAAAGAAAGAACGGGGCGGGTGCGTGAACAAACGAATGGGAGAAAGGGAGACACGCACACGAGAACACATGAGAGACAGAAGAGAACGGCGAATCCCGAAGATCCCGATGGGAAGGAAGGGACGAAAGAGGGGGAGCCGATCGAAAACAAAACACCCAAAAAGGGGGGAACTTGAGAGGGAGTGCCTCTCTCTCTAGGGACGAAACCCTAGGGCGGCTCTCCCCCTACCCGATGCTTGAGGTGGCGCATTGCAAAAGCACCTTCATCAGTGTCTTTGCTGATTCGTACCTCCATCTGGTGTGCATTGTGCATTGTGCATTTGCTTCGTTCTCTCGGTCGGCGGTCACCGGGACGGGCACACTCTGGACGCAAGACCAAAGACCGGCATAATAGATAGTGGAAACAAATTAAAGAAAGCAGGCCCCAAGAACCAAGAACAGGCCCTTAGTTTGGCTGGGAGTTAGAGTGTTAGATGTTAGAGTGGTTGGTGTACATAGTAGCGTAGCAGGCACCTTCAAGAATTTTTTTTAGATGGTAGAGTGGTTCTCGAGTTTCGAGTACAATGTAAATGTAAAAGCCACGGGCCGACGAGGGAGGAGAACGTTCCAGTACGTTTCCCTCTCAAGAATGTTGAACTCCACTTCTCCCCCCCCCCCCCCCCCTCCCCCCATTGCTTTCACACTTTCCCTCTCTTCTCCTCTCCTCTATCTTCTCCTATCTCTTCTCTGTGCTCACCTCCTCTCTGCCCTCTCCCTCCTCCCTTTCTCCTGCTCTCTTCGTGTCTCTCTCCCCATCTTTATCTCTCTCCCCTAGATTACGTACTCTCTCCCCCATCCGTCGTCTCTCTCTTCTCTCCTCCCACGCACTCTCTCCATCCTTCTTCTTCCTGCTCTCTCACTCATCTCTCTCTCCTCTTTCCCTCTCTCGCGCACTCCGCCCTCTCCCTCTTCTCTTCTCATACTCGACTCTCTTCTCCTTTCTTGCCGGCTTCTTCCTCTCTTCACACAGAGACTGGCCTTCCCTCAGCGCGCACACACGTCCATTCTTCCGTCTTCTATATTGTGAATATTCCCACTGTTCCTTTCTGTAACCCCCCTCACCCCGCTGACTTTCTTTCCCCTGCACATCCGTAGTCTTTATTGTAGTAGCGCGGCGGATCTCTCTCCACTCCGCCCCCCACCTTCTCTCCCCTGCCTTCACGCCCTAGTATATATATATAGATATGGATCACATATACCCCTCCCCCCCCCGTCTTCACGCCTAACCACGACTCCACAAGTAGTAAGTAGTTTCCCCCGCGCCCCCCTTCACCCTGTGATCGCAGCACCGCCTTCCGACCGCCGTCTTCCCGTCTTCTTCTTCTTCTTCTTCCCTCTCTCTCTCTCTCTCTCCTCTCTCTCTCTCTCTCCCTCTCTCCCTCTCTCTCTCTCTCTCTCCTCTCTCTCTCTCTCTCTCTCTCCCTCTCTCTCCTCTCTCTCTCTCTCTCTCTCTCCCTCTCTCTCTCTCTCTCTCTCTCTCTCTCTCTCTCCTCTCTCTCTCTCTCTCTCTCCTCTCTCTCTCTCTCTCTCTCTCTCTCTCTCTCTCTCTCTCTCTCTCTCCTCTCTCTCTCTCTCTCTCTCTCTCTCTCTCTCTCCTCTCTCTCTCTCTCTCTCTTCTCTCTCTCTCCTCTCTCTCTCTCTCTCTTCTCTCTCTCTCTCTCCTCTCTCTCTCTCTCTCTCTCTCTCTCCTCTCTCTCTCTCTCTCTCCTCTCTCTCTCTCTCTCTCTCTCTCTCTCTCTCTCTCTCTCTCTCTCTCTCGCTCCCCCCCCCGCCGCCTCTCAATGTCATGCCCCGCCAGCCTCCGTGTGCTGGGTCTACCAGCGCAGGCGAGCAAGGCGGAGGTGAAGGCGGCCTTTCTGCTGCTCGCAAAGCAGTGGCATCCCGACCGCCACAGCGGGCCCAACAAAGCGCTCGCAGAGTCCAAATTCAAGTCCATCGCAGAGGCCTACGAGCGGCTCAGTCAGGAGCACGTGGCGGAGGCGGCCTCTTCTCACCCTACCGGACCGGGCAGGCACGCTCAGGGATCGGGCACGCGCTCGTATGGACCCAGGGCCTCCGCGTATGAGTCGTGGGGCACCAAAGAGCAGTACGGACCAGCGCACCACTCGAGGTATGACCCTTTCGTGGGCTATATGGACTTCTCCGCAAACACTCCAGCAGGCGAAGCGAGGGCACGGACGGAGGCGCGGCAGAGACAGCGGATGAGGGCGTCGCTTGTGATCTTCTTGCTCGGGCTTGGCACTGCCGTGTACTCGCACCGCAGTGATCAGAGGAGGAGGGAGAATGGGGAGCTCGTCGACGCATTTTACAACAATGTAAGTGATGGTAGTGGTGCGGGGAAGTTTACGTACAGTAGGGGTGGCATGGGGGTCGGTGAAGAGTTGGTGGCCGTGGAAAGTACAACGCATGCCACCTCGGTGTGTGCTTAGCTTGCGGCCTATACTGCGGAAGCCGGGATGGTGTGCGCAAGCCTGTCTGTGCAGCCCGCCCAGAGCATCCCGCCATATTGCGCTTCTAATCGACAAACCACCATCGCTCCTTCCGGCGCGCAGGCGACACGGCGGTGGGAGAAGGCCACACCCGCAATGATGCGCGATCCGCTGCTCTCGACGCTTGTCCACCTGAAGCCGCCGGGAATGGTCTACGGGCACGGGTTGAAGGGCAACGGGGGGGTGCATGGGCAGCCGGCGAGGAAGCAGGCGCAGACCCTCGACGGTCAAAAGATCGGTGATGCTTACCGCGCGCGGGCGCAGGGCACTCGCGGATAGTCCTATGCACTTCAAATGTTTTGCTTTGTCGAGTTGTGTACGGATGACGCGCGCGACCGGGGCGGGGTGGGGGAATGGGACGGGACGAAAGTGGTGAGGAAAAAGGGGAGCTCGGAGCGACTACCTAGTAATAGCTAATAGACGAGGGCGGAGCTTTCGACTGCACCCGCCGGCTCTGCCCATCTCCCCAAGTGCACCCGTGTTGCCGCTCCTTGCAGCTTACAGTCCGGACCTCGTAAGTGCACGAGAGGCGAGCGGATGCAGGTAGTGCACCCGCTGTTGGCTCCTGAGGCGTGGACCTTCGGCAACCGTCATTAGGTTATGTGCTGCGCGTGCGTCCGTAGGAGACTAGTCGTGCACGTATCAGCGTCGTCGTCCCCCACACCTGCACGTTTGGCTGCCTGTCTATGGGCCAGTGGCAGTGGTGTTGTGAAGTTTGCAAGTGAGTAGCAATCCGAAAATGTGGTGAGTGCCTCGCGGGAAGCCGTCGGCCGTAGCCGTCGCTATGTGGGCTGGGGCGCCCTAGCACGCCGGGAGCTCGCAAGCGTTGAGCGCAGTTAATTAGGCCCCAGTCTCCCATGCCGCAATAGTAATAGTTGCAGTGCGCGGCCATAGCCAATAGCCAATAGCGATCGCTGATGATGGCCCGGCGGCCCGGGCCTTAGCCTTAGGGCAAGCACGGGCATTAAGCTTTGGGCGGTGCATACAGCATACAGTCACAGTCATACATCGGCGCTGGTGCGCCTCACACATTGCAGCCATTGATGGTTGGCATTGGCAGCCGGCGGCGGCCCCATGGTGCAGCGATCAGGGTGGAGAGTATCATAAACGTATTATTACAACGTATGTGCGCTCCCGGGGGGAAGCGGGAAGCTCTGAGGCTGGCATTTGGCAACTCTAGCTAGGCAACTCGATTCCACGTCCTCTCTACCCTCTCGGCCTCAACTCTAACTATGCATTCCCCCCACCCCTAATCCTCATCCCCATTCTTCCGTGGCGCAGCTGTGCAGGCGCGCCCATGTGCCATGTGACATGTCGAACGCTCCATTATTGTGACATGATTTTACATATCCATGGCCATACGTGGTGGGAATTTGCATGGGGCTGGGGCTGCACGGGGCATGAAAAAAAAACCTTTTAATATTCTCGCCTCGCGCGCGGCACTGGGATCTATTTTCGTAGCCACGCTCCTTCCCACCTCGCTCCCCACTACCCGCCTTGCGGCTCCTCCCCTTGTGCTCTACTTAGGGGCTCAGGTTGTTGGGGGGAGTTGGGTTGGATCGGGTGCACTTGTCCCCAGCGAATGTTCTCGCCTTTCTCCTGTGTCACTGGGTGGCCTGCTTATATGTTTGTTGGTCGTTTGGGCGTCTTGTCATTCTTGAAGCTCGTTGTGTTGCTCTGTATTTTAGCGTCTTCAGGTTGGGCTCGTGGCGGCTTGTGGGTGTGTCTCAGGCTAGCCGTTCTACTAGGCCGAGCGCTTCCGCTACTTGTCTCAGGGTGTCGCTCATTTTCAATCTACCCTTTTTGTCCTCCGTGAATATTGGTGTGCTAAGTTCCCTTGGGGTTTTGATCTTGGGTTTTCTTCCCTGGGTGGCCTTTCCGGTTCTCGCCGAGTTGTAGAGGCTCGGCGGAGCGCGGCCTCTCACCAGGGTAGAAAATCTTATGAGCGTGGCTTCCAGTGCTGGTATATAGTGAAATTCGTACGACTCATATTTTACTCTGTAGAAGTCTCTGATGATGTACCTCCATGCTATTACGTATAGGGATTTCAGGCTGTCGGGGGTAACCGCACTAGGATATGCGAAGAGTCTGTCCTTTGCCTTTTGCGTGCGCGACCTTTTGGGGCAAGGCGTGTAATTGGTTATGGCGTCAATGGTTTCGAATATTTTCTTCGTCGCTGGGCACCACGCTAGGTGGCACGAGTCTTCGCGGTGGCGTGTGTTGGTTGTGGCCTGCAGCCTGTGGTCCTCCATGGGGGGGGCCAGCATGGCTGCTGGAGGTGGTGTGGCCGGGGCCTCTGGCCGTGTGGCGCGACGAGGATCGCGCTCACCTGCTCGGCCTCCGCGGGAGGACGCGGTCGCTTCGCCTGCGACTGCTCCATGGGCACTGGAAGGGCGCCCGCGGTGGGGTGCCCGAAGGAGAGAGGGGGCGCGTCGGCGCGCTCCATGGCGACCAAGTATAAACTTAGTTGGCTGCACGGGGCATGAAGCGTGGCATTACTTTGTGTCCGCGTCATGCGCGCGGCGCAGCGCGTGGGCGTTGATGTCGCCCGCTCGTCGAGCTGAAGCCACTAGAGCCCGACTCGGTCGTTGCACAGTCGAGAGGTGTTTGCGCAACCCTCTGCTTCGGCCAGAGGGGTTGTGTCGTCCGAGGTCGAGGGGCGTGTTGGCGTCATGCGCGCGGCGCAGCGCGTGGGCGTTAATGTCGTGCGCGCGCCCGCCCGCTCGTCGAGCTCAAGGCACTAGAGCTCGACTCGGTCGTTGCACAGTCGAGAGGTGTTGCGAAACCCTCTGCTTCGGCCAGAGGGGGACCGTACGGATGCGCGCCGAGTCGCCACCATCGCGAGGAAGACGAGGGCGAGGAGAGAGCTGGAGGGTGAGCGAGGAGGGAGGAGGGAGGCAGGCAGTAGGAGCCTTCTCTCTCTGGTAGGTCGGTCAGAGGCGAAGGGAGGGGGGGGGGGGGGAGGGGGGGAGGGGGATATAGGCGAGACAGCCCATCTGTTTACGTTAGTGTTATCGCCAAATACTGTAATAAGTCCCCGGTCCCAGGGGGTGCCCCCAGGGTTCCCGCCCGCCCTCCGCGCCCAGAGTTCCCCCGCGGAAAGAGTGAACGCACGGCGTGCCTTCCTGGAAGTTGCTATGCGCACGCACGGCGCCCCCGCGGGGGAGGCCGATGCACATCGCGCCGTGCCCACGCACGTTGTGATTGCAAGTAATCACACGTTCTGCGCAAAGCGAAACATCTCGTATACGGCTAGTTTACGTAGTTGTTTGTGGGCCGGCCGTAGGGGGTACGCAGAGGGAACAAGTTGACATGCGCACGTACGGCGTCTCCGCGGGGGGACCGATGCACATCGCGCCGTGCCCATGCACGGCGTGTACCGATGTGACTGCAAGTAATCACAGGTGCTCCGTGTGAAATATCCCTTAAACCATGTGTTTATGTAGTTGTCGGCCTTAGAGGAAACGCAGAGAAAAAGCGAGGGGGGACACGTAGGGGTAGGCATCTTTATCCGGATATTTGTCTTGGATATCTCTGGGGGGGGGTCCCAAATGGATATATCTCGGATACTTCCTGGATATTTGGGGGGGTGGGGGGGGGGGGGGAGATAATTTTAGCCTTTTTGGGGGGGCGGGGGGCACTAGCACTAACATTGACATTGACCATGCAGATGTATGTGAAGGAATTCACCAAGCAGGTGCTTGGGTGGTGGACATCTAACCACACCAAGTTCCCAACTTGGCGGCCTTAGCGGTAAGGGTGGCTCTTTGTCTGAGCCCCAAACCCAGCTTCTTCAGAACGTGTGTTTTCATTGTTGCAATGTTTGTTTGATGCTGATCGGGCTAGTACCTTAGCTGATCAAGTGGAAGCGTCGGTGATGTTGCGGTATAACGGTATAACCGCAATAAGCGCAACGGCAGCGGCGCGTGACGCGGACATTGGATATTTGCTTGGATATTTGGGGGGGGCGGATGGATATTTCTTGGATATTTCTGATGGATAAATGGGGCATTTTCAATGGATAAAGATGCCTACCCCTAGGGACACGACACTTTGCGCACGTACGGCGTCTCCGCGGGGGGACCGATGCACATCGCGCCGTGCCCATGCACGGCGTGCACCGATGTGACTGCAAGTAATCACAGGTGCTCCGTGTGAAATACCCCTTAAACTATGTGTTTATGTAGTTGTCGGCCTTAGAGGAAACGCAGAGGAAAAGCGAGGGGGAACATGCGCCGCGGGGGAAAGCAGAGAAAAAAAGTTGTTATGCTAGTCTGCATTTAAGTTTAAAATAGTGCTCTACATACAACTGTGGACATTCGATCGCTCAAATCGACTGATGTCCCACAATTGACGGAACGACACTTGATGCGCCGTCCACGCTTTCGCCCCTCTGCTTGATTGGTCCCATGTGCCATGTGAGCATGCCGCTTGGCGCTTGGCCGGGGGCTATTATAGCTGGGATGATCGTTGAGTTGGGGGGGTTGGAGGTGGGGTATCGTTGTATTAGTAGTTGTAGTTGCCGAGCCCCGTCTTTTTTTGCTTCATCCTGCCGTTGGAACAGTGTTCGACTACTAGTTGTTCTTCCAATTGCTGCTCGACTTTCCCCTCCATGCGCCTCCCACCTCCCACCTCTCCCTCGAACGCATCAACTGACCTCGGCAGCTTTCGCCCACGTGCCCCGCACGCGAATACAAATGCAAAACACTTCTACTGCACTGGGTAGTTGCGCGCATGATTGTGTGGTGTTTGTAAATGCTCGCAAGCAAGACGGAAGCCATCACATCAGGACAGTGACGGCTCACAACCTCTGTGAAGCTGCGAGAATGTATCGTATCGTGACCTACCGTGCCCACAATGATTCATAAGCATCACTATAAAAGATTGAAAAATGAAGCTTCGTGTCACGAGAATAAGTGTGCAGCACACGACGGCGCACTCAGCCCAAAGTATTGTGGTTGGCATAACGCACTCAAGCATAAGAGACGCAGCAGCTGCTGTATCCATCATGACGAGCAGTCGGAGACTCACGCGACTCTCGACGACATAGCGTAGAGGCCGAGCAATCGCCACGTACATCTTACTTTGAAAAGCTGGTAAAATCGAGGTGTGCGGGGCCAACTCCATGAGAAGACGCAA
>CM030936.1:3652673-3697175 GCA_018136815.1 Isochrysis galbana
GCTTGTTGAGCCAACGGCCGTACTTTTGCTGCATGTGTAGCATGAGGAAGGAAGTTGGCTCCGACGAGATCCGTTTGCTGACGGCGACGTATGCTGCAAGGCCGCGGCGGCTACACGAGCTGACGTCCCAGTCGAAGCACTGTAAGACCTCGAGCTCCATGCGATTCAAGTGCGCTATTTGGAGCTCCGGTAGGACGCGCTGGAAGTCGTCGCATAAGATTCCCTGCTCACGGGAGGGGTGCATGTTAGCTATGAAGTACAGCTTCGAAGCGGGTGGTGCACGGCTGATATGGGCAAGACGAGCAAGATGCCATGAGATAAGACTTTGACTCTCACTAGCGACAGTGCCCGCTCACCGGATCTGTAAGCTCCTTGCATGCCAGGTTGAGAAGGGTGAGAAGCACCGGCCGCACATTGGAAGGCGTCATCTGGTAGTGGCAAAGCATGCGCTCGAAGAGGGCGAGCGACATCACCAAGATTTCATCGCTAAGCGAGAGGCCAGCGACGATGGAAGTAATGAACGCGGTCACTTCCGCGTGAACTGCGAGCCTAACGTTGTAGAGCACATCTGGGTGTGCCATCAGGTATGGTGTTGGGCAGATGGTTATGTCGAAGAAGAAGTGGGGCCCAAGTGGCCAGAAGTCCTCCGTCAGCATGGGCGACGTACAGATTTGGAGAGGTCGGTCCGTCGTAATCATGCACTTCTCGAGGGCGGCCACAATCTCTTGGCTCACCACAAGGATGGTGCGCTTGGAAGCACAAGGGCTGCCCTGGGAGCCGACAGGCACACTGAGCTCGACACACTCACTCCACTCGTCCAACTCGGCGGAGGTAACTGACAAACGATCCGAGTTGTAGAACAGCTCTGTCTGCCTCGTCGGGTGCACCTTTTTGTGCCGCGCTGTCTGACAAAGGGCGCAGAGCAAGCGGAGCAGCGCCATGGCCTTCAGGATGGCTACGGTGGGAGACGAGAATCCCCGAGGAGTCGAGTGGACGGACAACGGAAGTGCGTGCGAGAGGGCGAGCAAGTATCATAGGGGGACGGAGGAGTTTATTATGAACCTCGTTGAGATATGAGAGGAGGAGGAAGGAGAGAGAGAGAGAGAGAGAGAGAGAGAGAGAGAGAGAGAGAGAGAGAGAGAGTAGAGTAGAGAGAGAGAGAGAGAGAGAGAGAGAGAGAGAGAGAGAGAGAGAGAGAGACAATCGCGGAGAGGAGAGAGAGAGAGAACGCAGAGCACAGAGAGAGAGCAAGAGCAGAGATAAAAGAGAGAGCAGAGACTAGAAGATGTTTTGAGGAGACTGAGACGAGGGGATGCCAGGCGAAAGAAAGCCCTCTCTCTCTCTCTCCCCTCCTCTCTCCCTCATCGGCGCGGATCCCGCGTTGCAGATCCTCTCTCGAGCGATTCGAATGACACTGAGCTAGTTGTAGTGGCTTCAAAGTGTCCCACCCAAGGCTCCACAGCGGTCGGACGGAAAGAGAGAGAGAGAGAGAGAGAGAGAGGGAGAGAGAGGGGGGAGAGAGAGGGAGAGAGAGTATGTGAGAGAGAGAGAGAGAGAGAGAGAGAGAGAGAGAGGGAGGGAGGGAGGGAGGGAGAGGGAGGGAGAGGGAGAGAGAGGGAGAGAGAGAGAGGGGGGGGGATCCCAATCCCAATCGACGATGAAGAAGAGTAACAGCCAAAGCAACTCTCTCTCTCTTGAGTCTTGGGTGGCCCTTGCTCTTCCTCTTGTTGTCCCCATCCTCGAGGGTCGCACCCCCGGCCCATAGTTTTCTCTCTCAACTTTCGGTGGACCGAGAGTTTTCTTCACAGCTCACAACTACTTCTCCACTATCCACTACCTGCCACCTGGACTCCGCCCACCATAGCACCCCCATACCGCCACACCTCGTCCGATGACCGATGAGACCCCGCCCTCTCCCCCGTGCAGCATGGACCGGTTGAATCCGAGTGCCGTGGGCCGTGAATGGATTGCTAAATGAAATTAACGGCTAATGGCTAATGGGGGGCGGCGGCAGCGGCAGTAGCGGAGGCAGGGGCGGCGGCGGTGACATCGGACATCATCGGTGGCGGTGGTGGTGGCGGCGGCGGTGACCCTCCGCGCAATGGCGAAGAGGAGTCAAGCGCATCTGATGATGCGGCTCGGCCCCTTGCCTTTCCGGCTGGCCTGCACCCACGGCTAGGCGCATATAGCGCCGTGCACCTCCTGGCTACTGCGAGCCATGAGCCGTTTGCTGCATATAATTGCCATGTACGTGCGAGGCGGGCCGCCGCACTCGCCAAAGCAGCCAGGCGAAATACGTCGACTGCGTACTGTGGTGTGGCAACAAGATCTTCAGCCTTCAGATGCGCCGGCTGTGAGCGGCAGCTGAGGGGCGAAGCAAGCAATGGCAATGGCAATGGCCGAGGCTCAGCGAAGCGTAGTGCAGGCGGAAATGCGCGCAAAGCACGAGGCTCAGACGGCGCTACGGCTGCAACTCGAAAAAAAACACATCTGAAGATTCATTCAGGTTACTACCCTAGCTGTGAAAGACAGTGGGTAGGGTCTAGAAAGACAGAAAATCACAGTGTGAGAAAAATCCCGCAAGGTGACAATAAGGCCCCCCCGCTGTTGGGAGGCCCCCGGCGGCAAACTCCCCGGCCCCCGGGAAAGGGGCGCTACGGCCTCCTCGCCCGACCCCCTTTTCCGGGCGGCACTCGTAACCGATACGTCTCGCACTTCTTTCCAAAGAATATAGCACGTTTGCGGATAAAGGTACCTAGCTTTCTAGGACCAGTCCTAGAAACTAGGACGGACTTTGCTAGGTGAGAGCATGAGCATACCATGTTATTTTGTCCCAAACCTTGGCTATTGAGTTACCACATGCATGTCCTCATTAAATGTTCCAAGTGTACCTAGGCACCATTCCCTCAGCAACACCAAGTTTTGTGACGCGTTTGCGGGTCACCTGGTCGGAATTGCTGCTTGTCCTAGAAACGGGAGAAATGGCTGATACCACCCAATGGGGAGCTCTTCTACCCATGGTCCCCAGGAGATGAAATGTTGCTTTGACTGCGGTGGTGAATCGAGTGGCCCAAGTTGAGAGAGAATTCGCCATGTTCCAAAATGGCAATGGCGCGTTCACTCGACCGTCAATCGAAAATGCAAAAGCTATGGAACCATCTCAATGGTGGACCATGTACGGTAAGCATGTTCCTATGCTTGCGAGCATCGCACAACAAGTCTTGCTGCAACCAACTGCTGCGTCGGCAGCTGAACGCAATTGGTCGGTGTATGGCCAGATTCATTCTCAAGCTCGGTCACGTATGTCCCATGAAGTGGCGGACAAGTTGGTCTTCTCGCATGAATCCATGCATGTGCAAATGCGCATGCAAAGTGCTGCATGGTCTCCGGATGTCGTCAAATGGGATAGCGATGATGACAGTGACCAAGAAGATGATTGGGTTGGTGACGAGGCTTTAAGTCCCAGTGTGGAAACCGTTCAGAAATTGCTCATTTGATAGATGATGCATGATGCATTGTTCTCTCTCTCTCTCTCTCTCTCTCTCTCTCTCTCTCTCTCTCTCTCTCTCTCTCTCTCTCTCTCTCTCTCTCTCTCTCTCTCTCTCTCTCTCTCTCTCTCCTCTCTCTCTCTCTCTCTCTCTCTCTCTCTCTCTCTCTCTCTCTCTCTCTCTCTCTCTCTCTCTCTCTCTCTCTCTCTCTCTCTCTCTCTCTCTCTCTCTCTCTCTCTCTCTCTCTCTCTCTCTCTCTCTCTCTCTCTCTCTCTCTCTCTCTCTCTCTCTCTCTCTCTCTCTCTCTCTCTCTCTCTCTCTCTCTCTCTCTCTCTCTCTCTCTCTCTCTCTCTCTCTCTCTCTCTCTCTCTCTCTCTCTCTCTCTCTCTCTCTCTCTCTCTCTCTCTCTCTCTCTCTCTCTCTCTCTCTCTCTCTCTCCCCTTCCCTCCCTCCCGCCGCCACGTGCTCGTAGCCACGCTCACGCGTGCGGCGTGCCTCGCGGAACCATCCAAAAACGGTGGCAAAAACGGAGGGGGTTTGAAAAACGGCAAAAACGGCCTGTTTTTGGTCCTTGATGAAAAACGGTAAAAACAAAAACGTACTTCCCATCTAGGATCCAGATTGCACCGTTTGCGAGAGCGCGGGGCAAGCTCGACAGCCGATGGGTCGAAGAAAATATTTTCAACGAATTTGTCGAGTTCATTCGTTGTGATGTTGCACCCTTGAGCGTCGTCAAACGCGCTAGTGACTAGTGACTAGTGATGTAGAGATTGAAGTGGTCTCCTGGTCTCTCGGCGGGGGTACCACATTTGAAATTGTAGTCTTGTAGAGCATCTTGTTGACTAGCATCCCTAGCCACATACACCGGACGAGCCATGCGCCAACCGCGCACACCCCCATCGCGGGGGAGGGGCTCCGTTGCCGATGAAGGCTACGGACCACAGCACTAAGGTTATATTCGCACAACAAGAAAAACTCTAACGGTAGTCCACACTCTTTCAGATCCTCTCTATGGGAGTAAAGTATCTCTTTCTTTTTTGGGGGGGGTGGTCCCCTGCATCCGTCGGTGGCGGCCGCGGCGTCACGATGTTCACGCGTCGCGCGAAACAAGCCCCTGCCTCCTCTCTGGCAGTCTCGTCGAGCGCTGGCTCTCGGCTGGCGTCGCGCGGTGTGGACGAGTTGGAGGATGAGCTACGAGCCAAGGAGGAGCAGCTCGTGCTTCTTCACTCGATGCTCCGCATTGCTGAGGCTGATTTGAATGAGGAGAAGAGGAAGTCGGTTTCACTTCTCTCGAGGCTGCAGGAGACGGAGGACCGGCTGCTCACGGCGAACCACGTGGCCAAGGCAGCACTCGACCGGTGCGATGAGGTGACACGCCGCGAGGCAAGAGAACGGGAGGAGGAAAGCCACACAGAGAGTGGAGAAGGAGGGGGAGAAGTTACGCTAATACGGAAGGAAATTGCATCGCCACAACCGCCACCGAAGCAGGTCGCATCTCCACCGCCGCCGCCGGAGCCCATCGCATCTCCGCCGCCGCCGCCGCCCCTACCGCCGCCGCCCATAGCATCTCCGCCGCCTCCACGTCCGCCCGTCGCATTGCTGCCTGTGGCCTCACCGTACCCAGCCGCGACCGGCGCCGGGTCTCTTGAGGAGACATCAGAAAGCATTCCAGCCGTCATTGCGCCGCCAGCGCCGCCAGCGCCGTCACAACTCCACAACCGCCTGAAGCTCTTGGCTTCGCGCAACCGCAACCTCTCCACGCTGCCCTGGTCTAAGCTGCCACCATCGCGGATCCGCGGCACAGTATGGGAGTCCATCGACATAGAAGACGAGGAGATCTCTGATCATGAGCTCGAACAGTCGTTTGGGTTGGTCAGGCCGACTCCCGGCCACGATGCGACGGCCGATGCGGCGGCGGGTGGCGAGGAGGTTGTCAGGGTGGCCGGTACCGCAAGCAGCGGTCGCAGGCAGTCTATGGCACATGCTGTCGAGCCTCTCAATGGAGCTGACGGTGCCGCTGAGGACGTCGCGCTCAATGCGAGCACTGATTTGGAGCAGCCTGGATCGCTGCTGTCTACGCCGCGCAAGGCCAACATCTCGGGCAGGTCGAGCGCACCCAACACACCTCGCTCGCGCACAACACTTTTAGAATCGCGGCGTTCCAACGCCATTGGCATCATGCTAAGGTCGTGGAGACAGCCGTTGGACAAATTGCGTGAAGCAGTTCTCAAGCTCGACGGCAGTGTGATGACGCCCGATCGGATCGAGGTGCACTTTTGTCTACGCCTCTCCTTTCTGCCAGTCAACGCGCTGCGTACACGGTGGCAGCTCCTCACACCACTAGGGCGCACTTGCCACAGGTCCTGCTTGGTTTAGCCGGCACTCCATGCGCACTGCCACGGCCCGGGGAGATTCGATTGATTCGGCAGTGGCTTGACTCCAACGGCATCGACGGCGACGACGCCAGCCTCGTCGAATCAACACTTGGTGAAGCCGAGGCCTTCTTCATTCGTGTCGGCCAAATATCACGCTTGGAGGCGCGACTGCGGTGCCTGCTTGCCGAACAGGTGCGTGGGTCCTCGCCATATGAGGCCTGCTGCCGCGTTGGGCATCGGCACGCTGCCTCCTCTGCGGCACACTTGCTCCATCAACAAGTGCAGCAAGCCCGCGCAACCACGCGGCGGCGTCCCTGGCGCCTGGGCTGAACCTTCCTCCTTTCGATATGCTTGCAGGTTTGGGCCTCCCGTGCGCAAGCCCTTTCCGGCCGGCTGGCACAGGTTGCCGCCGCGGCCGCGAAGGCCATGGCGTCCAAGTCGCTCCGCTGGTTGCTGCGCACCGTGCTCGTGGTGGGCAATCATCTCAATGCCGCCACCTTCCGCGGAGGTGCAAGGGGGTTTGAGCTAGGCTCCTTGCCAAAGCTGCTCTCCACGTCGCATCGCAGGTATGTATTTGCGAGGTTTTGAGACAGTGTGGCTTGGCGGCGTACGGGAGGTCTTCGCTGATCGCATATTGGCCATGCTTGCCCCTTGCACGCTGGCGGTGTTGTGATATCGCGACCCTCCGTCACACATCTAAGCCCGTTCCCGACACGCCGCCCGGCCGCGCAGTGGTGGCCTTGTTGGATACCTAGCGAAGCGCGCACCCGCGCTTCCGTTGCGCCTCGCCAGCGAGCTCCCAAATCTAGACGTGGCTATCAAATTGGACATGTCTGAGGTGAGTTGCCATAGGCTCCCACTTTGCCGTCGAACATCCGGAACGGCAGCATTCTGCCCGTTGCCACGAGCCTTAGGCAAACGAAGAAGCCATGCATCGCACACGAGGACTTATGCTCGCACTCTTGCTCCGCAGCTGGCCTCTCAAGCCAAATTGTTAGAGACCGAGGCGGAGACAATAGAGGCCGACCTCTCGCATCTCGACACGACTTTGTTCAGTGAAGGTGCTAGCGCCCGCGCCAAGGCCGAGGAAGTTCCCCATAGTGCTCGGCGTCCCAAAAGCAAGGCCGGGGTCGATGAAGATGCCGATAGCAATGTCAAGTGTGGCGCCACTTCAGCTCAGATGGCGGACGAGACGCCCGATGCTGTCATGGCTGCCAAAGACGATGACCTATATTATCGGGCGCGCGCATGCGCCTTCGTTTCGTCCTCTCGGCGTGCACGCGAAGAGCTCGCACAGCGGCATCTTGAGGCGACAAAGGCACTCGATGCCACGGCCACCTATTTCGGATGCCAGGAAACCGGCGAGTGGTGCCTTGCTCAGCTCGTCACTTTGTGCAATACGCTCACCGAGCATTGGCCGGCCATCCCCATGCCGGCCGAAAATGCCGCGCCTTTGCCGAGTCCCGAACGCGACACGCTTGCGCCCTCAAAAGGTGCGGGAGGCTCGCCGCGTACAAAGCACAAGGGCGCACCCGCCCTTGAAACAGCGGTGTCTTCAATTGAATCACACATGGCGTGCACGCCCATCAAAAATGGCGTTCCTCACGATACTTATGGGAAAGATACAAAGGATTCCGCAGGTACAATTCTCAAGGAACGCCAAGGCCAGCCGTCTGACGAACCCAGCGGATCGGATGCGGCTCTTTCCCTATTCTCCGATAGCTCTAGGGCGAGTGGGCAGGTAGTGTATGAGGATGACGAGGAATATTTCTGAAGGCATGTGTGGTTGTCGGCCTCTTTGATCGAGGACGCGCCGGTATGCCGGTATCACCTCGAACTACTGTCTTCGGAGTGTGATGGGCTAGATTCCAAAAGTTAGAAAAAATCTACCAATAGGCCTTTCCCAGCCCTTCCCCCATGCATGGCCCAAAGTCGTGCACATGGCGGGGCCGTGATTGATGGGTGCGCGCGTGGGCGGGGGGTGGAGGCGTTGAGGCCCTCAGCGCGGGTTGGCGGTGCTGGGCGGAGGCTTGCGGAGCGGGGCGGGGGCAACCCGTAAAGAAAATTGAAGCCCTCTGCCAATCACTCGCTATAGGCCTGCAACGAGAAATCCTCGGGGGGGAGGGGCATGCACGGCAGGAGTCAGCAGATTTAGCACCCTGCACCCTGCTTTCGCAAACCAAGGGCCGCAGTGAGTGAGAGAGTTTGCTCCATCCAGGATGGAGTCCGACGTCAAGATCAGTTCAATTCAAACTCGTCGATGGCGAGGCTCTAGGCTCCAGGTGTTATGTGTTATCCAACCTTCCCGCGACGAAGAGAGTGTTCGACGCCACAGACACCATCACAGACTACACCCCTAGCATGAATCGGACCCGAAACCAAAAGGCGAAAGACAGACTATTCGCGTATCCAGGCGCGACAACCCCCGACAGCTTGAAAACTCTATACATCATCGCGTGGAAATACGTAATAAGAGACTTCTACAGAGTAGAGTTCGAGTCATACGAATACCACTATATACCCGTTCTAGAATCCACACTAATGAGATTCACTACCCTAGTAAGAGGTCATACTACGCCGAGGACACACAGCCTGGCGCGCACGAGAAAGGCGGCCCAGGGGAGAAAACCAAAACTCAAGAGCCTGCCGGAGCTCAGCGCTCCGACCTTCATAGAAGACGACAAAGGAACATTAAAAATGAGCGCCCGCCTAGGCTTAGTAGCAAAAGCAATCGACCTTGCCGAGAGGCTCGCCTGAGACCCAGGCACGCACCCCCCGCCACAGAACGACAAGCAACCACGCCGCGAAAACGACAATGACAGCACAAGAGACGACTAACACACCATGCGATGACACACACGACTCGACACAAGAAGAAACGGGCCGCCTAGAGGCACAGGAGGAAGACGGGGAACCTCCACTAGGGGTCGGTGCACCCCGCCCAACCTAACCCCCCCAGCAACCTCGGCCCCAAGTAGTGCACGAGGGGAGATGCCGCAAGGCGGGTAGCGAGGGAGAGGAAGGGAAGTGGGCGTGGCTACAGTAGTTAAACCCGTGGCCGCGTGCGAGGCGAGAATATTAAAAGGTTTTTTTTTATGTGTTATCCAACCTTTCACTTCGAAACGAGCACCGGGTACTTCTTGGTTGGTAAGCAAACAGCATACGCATACACGCCGGATGCTGCACATGCGTACATTTGCTTTGCCCTTCCTAGGGAGGTGAGCCAGAAGGTTTGTTTGGGGCAAGGAGCGCACAAGGCGACCAAGGAGAAGGCCATCGCTAAAACTATAACAATAGTTTTTCAGCAAGGAGCATACATGTAATTAATTAATGCATGCTGTAGCGTATAGTGTGTAGTAGGAAAGACATTTCTTCATTCACGTTCCTTCGTTCGTTCCTTCTTTCTCCTCCCTCCTCCTGCTGCTGCCTGCTGCCCTGCACCATCGCTCCTCGCTCCTCTCTCTCTCTCTCTCAACCTAAGTTATAAGTGGAGGTCAATGGTCAATGGGGGCCTAGCGCCCCCCTCACTCCATCGCGGACACCCTGCTAGGTGGGCCCGCACGCACAGCACCAAAAAAAAACTTTTAACAGTCTCCCGTCTCGCCGCGTGCCCGTGCCCGGCCTTGTACAGCAACTAGGCCCTAGCACCGCCTGCCTCTCCCTCGCCAGCCTCCCGCGTCCAGGCGACTTGCCTTCATTTGGGCGGCGCGTCCGTCGGCGGCGGGGTGCTCGTACACGACGAGCCAGCGGCGGTCGAGCCCGGCGGTGGCGGGGTCGAGCGCGAGGCGGCGCATCACGACGACGCCCCTCCCCGAGGGGAGCTCGACCTCGTGCATCGGGTAGCAGAGGTGGACGCGCGTCCCCTTGCGCACCGGCGCACCGGCGGTGGCGCGGACGGCCTCCGCCGGGTCATCGCGCCCCTCGAACTCGAGGCTCGAGGGTGCGCGCCTTGAATAGGGCATAGATAGATAGGGCGCGCAGCGGCAGCGGCGCGGTCACGTGCCGGCGCGCCTCGTCAGGTCGTTTGCCTTCATTTGGTACCCCTCGTTTCCAAATACGCGATGCGCCGCTCCCGGTACAAAAAAATCTTATTGTATTTAAGCAAAGGCACCCACCTCACAGGTAAAGAGAGGTCGTTTGACTTCATTTGCTACCCTCGTGGACAGCCGGATTAGAAAATGCGCGCACTTCCAGCTGCCTCCTCGTCACGCATGACGTGGCCGCCGCGCAGCCGCCAGGGTCGACGAAGGATGCATGGTCGCCGGCGGGCCTCTGTATCCTCTTCTCACACTTGTCTTGAAAGGATCGTCTTCAATGGGGCAGTTCCCTCCCCCCATCAGGGTTGGCCTTGAGAGGGGTCAGGGAGCGTGCGCTCCTACATGCCCAAGCGAACCAACTATAAGTAAGTTAGTTGCCACCGCAATAACCAACTTAAACCAACTATACCAATGGCAATGGCATAGGCACGATCTTGCACAACGCTATCGTGTTTTCTAGAGATTCTGAAACGCCTCTATACAACAAACCGCGGACATCACGCATCAAGCA
The DNA here is from genome assembly GCA_018136815.1 of Isochrysis galbana. Taxonomy (NCBI): domain Eukaryota; phylum Haptophyta; order Isochrysidales; family Isochrysidaceae; genus Isochrysis; species Isochrysis galbana. The sequence continues at coordinate 3,663,085 of CM030936.1, forward strand.
AGTGCTGTGAAGCAGCTCCGTTGTGCGCCGCTCCGCATTCACTTTGGTACAATGTTCGCGCACATGTGCATGCGTCATATTCTGGCGGCTACCCAAGCACGCGCGCACGCAGGCCAAGGATGGGGCTCTCGAGCTCTCACCCCCCTCCTCCCCACACCCAAATCAAGTCCCACAGGTTCAACCATTGCCTACACCGGAAACTTGGTGTCGCCGGCTGGGTAAACTGCCGTGATGGCTGATCAAGCAAGTGCCTGAAGTCGGCCAGCAGGACGAATGCGGAGACAATGGCAAGACCCGCAACGTGCGCATCGAGGTTCCCGCCCATCGTTGGCGAACAGACGCCATCGCCATACGTATAGTGCCGTGGACTGGGACGGCGGGCTTTTCACACGCCACACGCCGCGAGCGGCGACCCAACGAGGGGGTATACGACCAGCGCGCCGCCCACAGGCGAGGGCGCGCCGCGGCCATATGTGGTTTGGGCGCAACACCGCGGGCATGCAGCGTCTCGATCATCTCTGACCGCCTCGCCGACGCGCCAGCTCGCCTAGGTGCCGACGTGGCGAGCCTACTGTAGTCCGTTGGGGTTCTTCTTGAGGAAGTCGGCGATCCACTCAGAAGTGACTGACTTGGGTCGCTCCAGCGGGAGGCCAAGCGCGCGGTCCCAGAAGAGCTGGGCGAGGACACCATAGGCGCGACCGAGGCCGAAGAGCACCTGCAGGCGGCCATGGAATGTGTGAGCGGCGAGATTCGGGGGGACGGGGCGATCCTCGTTCGGGACGCGTTTGCACATGCGCCTCTGCCGCCTGCGGGGCCCACCGTGTAGTAGTCGTAGTGGTCGAAGCCGTAATACTTGAGCAGCACGCCCGAGTGGGAGTCGACGTTGGGGTACGGATTCTTGGTCTTGCCATGCTCGGTGAGCACACCGGGCATAACCTCGTATACGGTGTTGACGACCTACGAGACGGTGCGAGGGCGTGGGGTGGCGCGTCGCAAGGCACAATAGCGGGAGTGGTGAGCTGCACCGCTGCCTAGCGTGTGGGTCACACCTTGAAGAGAGGGTCGTCGGGGAAGTGCTTCAGCGCGAACTCGCGCTGCGAGGTGTAGCGCGGGTCCGTCTTGCGCAGGACGGCGTGACCGTACCCCGGGATGACCTTCCCCGCCTTGAGTGTGTCCCATGCAAACTCGGTGATGGACTCAGGCGTCACTTCCTTGCCCTGCGCCTTAAGGGTCGCCTGGAGGCCGAGCAGCCAGCCGAGCACCTCCTGATTGGCTAGGCCATGCAGAGGGCCAGCAAGCGCGTTCATCGAGGCGGACAGCGAGAGGTACGGGTCGGAGAGCGTCGAACCGACGAGGTGGCAGGTGTGGGCCGAGGCGTTGCCGCCTGAGGGGCGTTTCGGGCGGGTCAGCGCGGCACGCTGGCGGGCGCACGCAGGCATGCCGATGCGGCTGCGGGGCTCACCCTCATGGTCGGAGTGGATAACGATGTACAGACGCATCAGCTCGTGAAAGGACGGGTCGTTCATGCCGAGCATCTACGGGCAAGGCAGAGCGCAGGCATCGGCCACAGTGACCGCTAGAGCTCCAGCGCGGTCAGCAGCTCAAGCAGGCTGTCGGCGTGCTCTTGTGCCGCACCTGGCAAAAGTTGGCCGAGTAGTCGACGCTCTTGTCGTACGGCTTGCCGAGCTTGCCATCAAAGTAGGTGCACCGGTAGATAAGCGCGCAGACCTGCGGTGGCGCTACTGAAGGTGAGTGGTCTAGGGCAGCGCGGGGCATGGCGGAGCACACACGGGGAGCACGGAGTACGGCCGGGAGTGCGCACACCTCGGGGAGGCGGGCAAGCAGGTTCATCATGTCCTCATAGGTGTGGTCCCAGTACATCGCCTTGGAGGTGCCCTTGGCGTACTCGCGCGCGAAAACGGAGTCGGTCTACAGGCGGAGGTGTGGCGCGTCGGGGCGTCGAACGAGACTGTGACAGTGCGGGCGCACCGCAGCGAAGGCAGAGCGCTCTGTGCGCCGACTCGCCTGCAGCGCCAGGATGGCCGACGACAGCTGCGTCATGGGGTGCATGCCCTTCGGGAAGGAGCGAATGGTGGACTCCACGTGCGCCGGGAGCGTGGAGCGCGCATGAAGCTCGGCAGTGAGCGAGTCGACCTCCGCCTTGGTGGGCACCTCACCCGTCAGGAGCAACCAGAAGAGGCCTGCGCGCGGGCGGAAGCGGGCGTCCCAGTTGGCGGCTGCGCCACATGGAGAACCCAGCGGCAAAGCCGCGCACCCTCCGGCATCGGCTCGTCGCCCTTCTTGCCCGAGTAGGTAGGAAGCTTCTCCTGTAGCTCGGGGATGGTGAACCCACGGAAACGGATGCCCTCGAGCGGGTCCAAGAGCGACGTCTCCCACAGCATGCACTTGACGGAGCGCGCGCCGCCTGAGGGCGTGAAGGTGACGAAGGGTGGCAGTGGTGAGCGCCATCGGGCGAGACGGGCCTAGTGCCTCGTCTATCGTGTGGTCAATCTGTTCGCCCTGCCCCACTTGCCTCTGGGATGCGGCACAACCCAATGAGCTGGCATGGTGACTTTGTTGACCCCCGCACTTGCAGCCGTTCCTGCTTGATGCCCTTCCCCGACGCTGATCCCTACCCCCCCCCCCCCCCCCCCCCCCCCCCCCCCCGCCGTCCCCTCCCCATACGCCCACAATCCGCCCGATCCGCCCGGACAGCCTTGTCGCCCCCCTGCCCCCCGCCCACCCCCGCTGCTCCTAGCGCTCTTCCGCCAGCTAGTCGATGATCGCTCCAACGCCCTGCCGCCCTCCCTCCGATTCCCGCCTTCCCCTCTTCCCCTTCTTCCCATCCGCACCAAGCGACAGCCTCTTTCCTCCTTCCTCCCCCCCCCCTTCCCCTTCCCATTCCCCTCTTCCCCTCCCCCCCTTCCCCTTTCGGACAGACCTGCTCCACACGAGCCTGCGCTCCCCCCCTCCCTCGCGCTCCCTTCCCCCCCACCAGACGCAGCCATCCACCGCCAACCGCGCCCCTCCCTTCCTCCCCCACCCACCCCCCTGCGCCCCCCCTCCTCCCCCCCTCCCCCCCCCTTAATTCTCTCACCAAGAAGCTGATCGAGGGTCACCTTATCGACCACTTTGCCCCCATGCTCCTTCTTGAGGGCCTTCAGGCCGGCCTGCTTGGCGGGCATCAACTCGACCAGCTTCTGCTTGAGTGGGGAGCACAGCCCGCGACGGCCGGAGCACGCGGAGAGCGGGCGGGTGGAGAGGCGGCCGAGCGATGCGGCGCGCATGGGGAAGAAGGGGGGAGGAGAGAGAGAGGGGGGAGAGAGAGTGTAGAGAAGAGAGAGAAGAGAGAGAAGAGAGAGAGAAGAGAGAGAAGAGAGAGAGTGGGGAGAGGGGTGGTCCACTTAGGTGGAGGAAGAAAGCCCTCTCCCCACTCTCTCTCTTCTCCCTCTTCTCTCTCTCTTCTCTCTCTCTTCTCTCAGTCGGATGGAAAGAGAAGTTTCGGTAGAGGAAGGGGAAAGAGAGAGAGAGAGGGGAGGAGGAGGAGGAGGAGGGGGTGTGGAGGGTGTATACGTGGGCGAGAAAGTGGGAAGAGTGGGGGTTGGCGGAGACGTAGATTCCGAGAGAAGATCGATGAGTTGAGGCGAGGGGGGTACGGGTAGAAGGGAGTGGGTACTGCACGCGGCCAGTGCGAGAGAGGGGAGAGGAGAGAGAGAGAGGGGTGGTGGGGGGGTTAACTTACTGAGAGAAGAGAGAGAGAGAAGGGATAAAGGTGGTAGGAGAGAGAGAGAGAATATCCGTGCTGAGAGAGCGAGTTTTGGGCGGGCGAGCCACCCTTTAACCGGCATGTAGGAGGAATGAATGTGGTGCCGTGTTACGGGAAGAGAGCGAGGGGGGGAACGAAGCGTGGGGAAGCCGTGGTGCGCGGCGCAGCACTTCATCCTCTCTCTCCCCTTCCCGCTGCTAGATCCCACACTTTCTTCCATCTACTCTAATCGTTGAGGAGAGGAGAGAAAAGAAGAGAGTGTTGCTGGAGAGGGGGCGGCGGCGGGGGCGGCGGGGGAGAGAGAGAGAGAGAGGGCGAGGAGGACCAGAGAGAAAGAGAGAGAGAGAGAGAGAGGGTTTCATCTACTTGATTTACTTTCCTTCACAGAGAGGATTCACAAGATTCCCTTCCTCTCGCCTATCCTCCTATCTCCAGGATATCTACATACACTGGGAGTATTTATGTCCATATCATCCTCCCAAAATAGCAGGAACGGGTTGAACAGTTCTTTACTCCTATCTGGTGGGGCGCCCACCGCGCGCCCGGTCTCGGTTTAAACATCGGCCCTCGCGGCCCGCCTCCCCGGCGTCGCCCGTGGCCCGTGGCCATCTTCCATTGCGCTCCTCGGCAAGGTGGCGGCGAGTGGCGAGGCGCCGCGGACGCGGAGGATACGATTGGCGCCACGGTCGTGGATGCGATTGCCGCTCGCGGTTTGCACGCCATACATCATACTTACGCGCATTCGGCCACCCCCCGGATGGGCCGTCAGTACTGATATCAGTACTGATGCATCCGTATCAGCTCCCTGAGAGCTGATGTACTGATATCAGTACAGGGCTGCTAAGCTATTATTATAACCTAAAACAAAACTCCCCCGGCGGGAACGCGGCGCGCGGGAGCTTGGCCAAGACGGAGGCGCGCCGCTCGCTCTGCCCCCCCCACCCCACCCCACCCCCCTCACCCACATCCCTCTCTCCTGCTTTTCCTCATCCTCCCTCACCTCCTGCCCCTCCCAAGCCCGCCCCTGCCTGCACCACTCCGCGGGCACGCGCGCGCACCGCGTCCGCAGCGGCAACGTCCGTCGTGCCCTCTCGCATGCATGCCAGCACCCAGCGTGTCGAGCCACCGCTCTCGCGTCAATCCCGCACGAGCTGGAGCACGCGCGCGCTGGCGCTGGGGCGCGAGCGCACGCTGGCGGGCACCTACACAGTCCACCCGCGCCAGCGCCACGCTCACATGTCACTTGCCCTCCGTGAACTGTGCGTGTAGTGCGTAGTGCATGCGCTTGTGTGCTGATCTCGACCACCCTCGTTCGTTTTTTGCAGACGATACCAATGGCGACGAGGATCGGGGACACCATTGACGTGGAGGATGAGGAGAGGAACGACGACAACTACGACTCTTCACAAGGGGGCTGGGGGCGGCAGCCGCTGAACGAGCTGCAGGGCACTGACGGATCGAGCATGACCACGGACCACGGGCTCGATATGCGATGATTCGGAAGGGCTGTACGGCCGGTGACGTAAGCGTAGTTGACGGCGCCACACACGGCCGACTACGGCGCGATGCGCGCGGGCGGCGGCGGCGATTGGCGTGGCTGCTAGGGCGGCATATTCTGATATGATGCCTGGGTCGGAAGGAAGGGCTCGATAGCTGGGGCGTGTGTTGTGTGGTGACACGTCTGCCCTTTGGGGACGGGAGAGGATGGGGTTCCAGCCCCGCACCCCCGAAAGTGGCCTTTGGTGGGCACTAGCATCCTTCATTGTGGTTCCAACGCGCCAAAATCTACTAAAAAAAAACTCCCTGGCCACCGCGAAAAAAAACACCGCATTGTTCGCTCTCGTACTCGCCACCATGAAACAATTGGCTTCTGAAACTTTGCACAAGCTCTTATCATAGCATGAGACACCCCTCCATGCATTCACATCGACTATTGGGTGCAATTGTGAAAAGTCGATTTTTCCCGTCCCCACCTCTAACAAAGAGGGAGAGCAGGGGCGCAGGGACCAAAGGGCTGCCGCCCCGCCAGCCAACTTGCGTCGTGGATGGCCGTGAGTCGGCCATGGCTAACCTCTCTCCTTCACCGCACCGTGGCGCTCTTCGCAGCCGCACCTACGTCGGTGTAGCTGGAGCGATGGCGATCCATTGGATGCCTGTTCTTCTTCGACATTTGAGTCAACAGCGAGACCAGACGTCGACGAAGAAATTGTCCGCGTTAGAGCTACTCGCTTGCGCGCGGTGCAGCCTATTGGACCGGCCTTCACTTAGCTCGACCGAGGCTACCGCCTACGAGCCGTGGTCGGCTCTTCCTCGTTATGAGAGGGGGAGGGAAACTAGTGAAGTTTCTTCCGACCCCGTTGTTTCCCGTCCAGCTACTCCCGAGTCAGACAACCACGAAGACCAAAAAGAAACCCACGATAACCACGACAACGACACGCCACTCCACGCCTCCGAGTCTACTCTCCTCGACCCATTCTCTCCATGGACCGCCCCGCCTCCGGCACGCGCGAGCTCGCCGCGTCCGACGACGCCGACGACTCTCCGGAAGCGGCGCCAACAATGGCAATCATTCGGAGTGAACGGGGACCAGAAATGGTCCAACGTCACGCTCGAAACCGCTGACGAAATAAGAGCGCAAGCTCTAGCCGGACGAAGCGCCGACGAGGAATCCGACCTCGCCGCTGCCGTCCGAGCGCCGATCGAGTTCGTGGAAGCCAAAGGCATCCGCGCCGAAGAGCTAGCCTCATTAGTTCGAAGACCCAAGACAGAAGCCCAAGCCCGTCTCGAGAAAGATTGGGAAAAGATGTCCGACCACCCGAGGCACCCCACCGACAAGAGAGGCCTGGGCTACACTAGTCCCAAGCTATCACCCTGTACCGCTACCAACGAGGACGACGCCTCTAGGCCCTCTGCCACGATAGCGGCAGTCGGAGTACCCGAAGAGACGACGACTACTTTGACGACGAATTCACCCGAGCAACCACGCTGTCGACCAACCCCGTCCCCGTCCGACACCATCGCACACGTGACCACGCACCGACCGGAGAGCGTCGTGGATACCCTACCATCTGCCTACCCAAGGCATTGCCTATATGTTCGAGACCTGATGGTCTGCCGCTCCGGCGAGGCTACCGGCAAAGAAGGAGTTATCTTAGCCGACTCCGCTCTCACGGTCAACAGCACCCTCGCTGACACCGGAGCTGGCCCGTCGGTCGTGACCACTTCCCTCTTGTCCAGCCTACCCAACGACGCATGCGTCGAGCGGCTGCCGCAAGCCGTAGTGACACCGCTCCATGGCCCAGACGGCCTACCTCTTATCGCGCGAGGCAAGGCTCGAATCGTTTTCTCCGTCGGTGGATTTCTCTTTCGTCATACGTTCATGGTGATTGAAGGCAACCCGATGCTGCTGCTCGGGAACGACTTCTTAGCTACGCACGCCGCTTCGATTCAGCTCGCCTCCGACAGCGCGGAAGGCTCTATCTCACTCGGTGCTCCATCCACGGTGGCTTCTCTTGAGGTTGACGGCAGTCCAAGCCCCGACGCTCCGCCGATCTTTCGCGTCTCGACGTCACCGATAGCGGTGGTCCCTGTCAGCATGACTTGTGCACAGGTCTGTCCGACCTCCGCGAACCCAATCACGACTGACTTCTTCCGAGGGCCGCAAGCCGCCGAAAACGACAACCAGCTAGTCTCCGAGCCGCTCTTCAACACGGCCGATGAGTTTGCCGCCAAAGCGCCGGCGTCTTGTGGCTCCGAGTACCTCCTATATACCCATGAACCTATCACGATCCCGGCCTATCATCGGGCGACGTTTCACGTCCGAATTCCGCTAGCTCTTCGAGAACACGAAGACTGCGCCATGCTCGTGGACCGACTCCCTACACGCGAGACTATTGACAGCTCTCCGCTCGTCATCCCTCAAGTAGAGAGGCCGAAATCCGACCACACCATCGCGGTTACGGTGGCCAATACTGACCCCAAACCACTACACCTTCCGTCGTTCCATCCTGTAGCTTCGCTACAGGTTCGATTCAAGATTCACGCTGGAACTTATCACCGCGTCGGTGACAATAACTCGCCGGATGTGATTGAGTCGCTCAACGAGGACCAACGCAAGCTCCTCGAGGCAGCCAAGATCGACCCCGAGGGCCGTCTCTCGATGCCCCAACGTGAACAAGTTCGTCGTCTACTGGCCCGACGTATCGCTGCTTTCGCAATTGACCCCCAGCGCGAGGTTCTTCTCCTCCGCGCGCGGTTCGTTTCCTCCGGCCGTCGTTCGTTCCCCCCCCCGCGCGCGCTGTTCCCCCCCCCTCGCTTCGATTCCTCTCGCGATTCCTTCGATGATTGCCTCCATCTCGTCCGTTCTTCTTCGCGATTCTCGCGGAGGGGGCACCGATGTTTAACGTTAGTTTCGCCGCGTTTTCGGTGAAAGAAAGGAAGAACGAATGGCACGCGCCTCGCGTCTCGCGTCTCGTTTCGTCGCCCCTTGCTCGTTGCTTGTCTAGAAGGTCTCTCCGCACATCGCCTTCTTCCCCCCGCGCGATTTTGGATCTCTCCTCGACCCTCCGCGTTGGCTTCAGCGGACGAGTTTCACTTTAACGATAGTTCGAACCCTTCGTTTGCGTAGTTTTGCTATTTCTTCGCGCATGACGAGCGATCGCGACCTCAGCCTTCGCCGCGCGGGGAGGGTTTGTTTATCGTATGATTCCGGAGTGTTACGTTAGTTTTCTGAGCCCAAGGTCGTTGGGGTTTGGGTTTCTTGTGAGTGATTTTGTAGCAACTTCGTCGAGTCCCACCGTGTTCCCAAGCGAGTCCCCCCGAGTTCCCGAGTCTATACCCCGAGTCAACGAGTCAATACAAGCCAAGCACGCGCCTGAGCCACCCCCCAGTCGCCTGCCACCACCTCCCACAAGCCTCCTTCCACACTTCCACGCCCTCCGTGCGTCGTGCGTCGTGCGTCGATCACCATGCCCGTAGTCACCCCCGAGGAAAGCTCCATGAGCTCCCCGCAAGAACCGCACTCCGCGCTAGCTGCCGGCGCGCCCTCGCAGGCCATCACCAAGAGTGAGATGAGCCTTGCTCTGACACCCCGCGCCCCCCCGCGCCCCCCCCTTATCCCGCTGGCTCCCGCCCAAATATGTACCGGCGCCCGGGCCCGTGCCACCCAAATATGTAGTAAATATGTCGACATATCAGTTTGCCAGAATCGTGTACCCAAATATGTAGTACGATATGTACATATGATGGCCTACCCCTATTTCGGGGTGGTCGTCGGTCGTCGGTGGTCGGGCGTAGGCGCGTAGGCGTAGGCCTGTGCGAACGTTCGGCTGGAGGTGGAGGTGGCGAACCTAGATGGGAAATACGGGGATACGAGGTTGGGGGTTGGGGCCGGCCAATACAAATACAGCCAAATATATGTGAAATGTGCATTTGGCCTCCGGCCAAATACATTTCAAATACATCCGGGGCCTACAACCCAGGAAGCGCCTCAACTACAGCCAAATACAAATGGATTTGGCCTCTGGCCAAATACGGTATTCCTACGTATTTCCAATCTAGGGTCTAGGGTGGCGAACGCGCCTCGTCCCGCCATCCGGGCGAGCGCCCCTCGGCTAGAGTCCCCCCCCCCCCCCCCCCCCCGGTCCCCCCCTCCAGGTATTCTCTCATGAAACCGAAATGTGCCTCAACGCCCTCCCCACTCCCATCGTCGGCTCCCTCTCCTCTCTCTCTCTCCCTCTCTCTCTCTCCCCTCTCCCCCTCTCCCCCTCTCTTCTCCGGCTCTTTCCTCTGCTCCCTCGCTTCTTTTCTTCTCTGAAGCCTCGGTTTGCTGCCTCCCTCTCCTTCCCGGCTACCTTCCTCCCGCTCCTCTTCTCTCATCTACTCCTCTCTCTCTTCCCTCTCTTCTCCACGTCGTCTTGCCCGATTTTCCGCCAGACCGCTCCCCTTCTCTCTCTTCCCCCATGCCGGCCCGCGGTTCGAAGAGCCCCAAGAAGAAAACGGGAAGCCCAAGCAAGAAGAAGACGTCGTCAGCAGCAGCTCCGCTCCCTGCCTCGTCCCTCGGCCGCCTCGCCGCCTCCACGCTTCAGCCGCCCCTCCACCTCGCGCCTCCTCCTCTCGCGGATTCCTCATTGAAAGCCGAGAAAGCCTTTGCCGCGATGGAGGAGAGAAGGAGGCTCTTCCGGAGGACGGAGGGGTGGACAGAGATCCATGGGGACTCAGGGATTGCTGCTGAGCTTGACGCCTGGGCGAAAGCGCGCGCGCAGCGGGAGGAGGCCACGGAGGCGAGGATCGAGGCGATGCACTACGCTTGGACTGCGTCGCTGCCGGGCTCGCGCCCTGGCTCAGGAAGCCACCGGCCACCTCTCGGCGGGAGCTCAGCATACACGGGCGCACTGAGTTTGCCCTCTTCGAGCCTGTCTGTCGGGCGGCTGCGCCCGGGTTCTGCGCCCGTCGCCAGCCGGCTGCGCCCCAGCTCCGCGTCGTCAGCCGGTCGGCTTCGGCCAGTCTCAGCGGCTGCACGCTCGTATCGCAAGGAGCCGACGGCATGGCGGCTGCATGTGACCGACGTGAGTGTCAGTGGGCTGATCGAGCTGGTGCGCATGGAACGCGAGTCGGCGCCGGCACCTCGCGCCCAAAGGCTCGGATTTGGCTCCTCCTCGATTGCGCGCACTGCGCCGCCCGGGCGGCCTGCTTCCAAGCCGGCACCGGCGGCTAGCGGCCTGGCTGAGCTGCGCGTGGTGGTGCGCGCGCTCTGGTCCAACGAGCGGGCCCTAACGGCTCCGCTCCCGCCGGCGGGCGACAAGCTAACCTGGCGCGGCGTTGGCGTTGCGCTCTCCCTGCCGGCTATGTCGCGCCAGGCAGCCAGCAAGACAGACGGCGCGCAACAGGGCGGTGCGCAAGGCAGCCGGCCTTCGGGCGCTAAGCTCTGCGGCTCGTGGGCCAACGGCGCGGCGGAAGGCGAGTGCGTCTCCGTCGAGTTGTGGGGGGTGCGGCAGGCAGGCATTGCGGTTGAGGAGACACTGCTGGCGAGTGCGCAAGCCTCGCTCCCGATTGGTGGCCGCTCACAGCCGGAGTACGCGGGTGATGCCACGCTCCAGTTACAATACGCGCGCGACGCCAATGATGCGCGCGTGAGCCGCGCGGCGTCCGACGCCCCTGGCACGGTCAACGTATCCTTTTCGTGGCGTGCAGAGGGCCAGACCCGACGGCAGGTCGAGCAGGAGTGGAGCGACGGCGAAGGGCGGGCGGACTACCTCTCCGAAGAGGATAGTGACGACTCGGCCTTCTCGTCCTCGGGTGATGAGGAGGACGACCTTGTGGAGAGCGCGTCGGTGGGCTCTACGCTCTCACGCTGCGGCTCAACTGCAATCAACCCAGGTGGGCGCGACTCACCCAAGCCGTCGGCCGGGGATGCGGACGACCTCGCCGACGACGAGCACCCGCTTGCAGGCCTCACGATGGCGGGGATGGGCGTCGCCAAGGTGTGGGACGCCGAGGCGGGCCGGTGGAAGCGTGCTGATACTGCCGGCGCGGCCGATGATGGCGGGGCGGGCGTCGGCAGCTTTGGCGGTGGCAGCCGGCGCGACAACGCCGTCGTGGCCAGACCGAAAGCACACGCCCTCGGCAGCGTGGCGCGCGGGGAGGTGCCCCCCACGGTGTATGATACGCCGGCCACGAGTCGGCGTGTGGGCGGCGGCGGCGTACCCGAGCTCGACATGGGGACCTCCTCGTTTGTGGGTGGCCGGTACATCACACAGCTAGCACAGCCGCCCGGTAGCGCTGCACACCCGCCGCCCGTCGGGTCAGCAGCTAGCTCGCGCGCGAGCAGCAAGTCGGTGCCGCCCAAGCGGCCTGCCACTGCGGGCGCCACTGCGAGGGCGGCAAGGTCCAGATCGGGCGCCGCAAAGCCCACTGGCAGGAAGGGCGCGGCAGCGCCGGCGGCGCACCTACCGCCGCCCGTCGATCCTGAGGCGGCCCGCTTCCGCAACCGCCCAGCCTCTGCGCCGTCGGCGCGGCTGCTAACCGAGTTGGACGAGCTCTCGCGCATCAAGGCCGCGTTTGAACGCAAGGGTCTCGAGGTGAACATGCGGCCGTTTGAGCGCGGGTTGCTCACACCTGAGGACCGGCCTGCCGAGGTGTGCCTTCGCGCGCTACCAAGGCAGGGCTCGCGCGCCATGCCCCTCGACCGTTTTTTGCCACCGCACCTACGGCCCGAGCCCAAGCCGACTAAGAAGAAGGGCGTCAAGGGTAAGAAAGTGAAGAAAAAGTGATCGCGTGGGGAGGCCCATGGCGCTCGTCGTGGGTTCTGTTGTCGTGCCCCACTGGCCCGCACGGGACTGAGAGAACTACATTGACCGACGCGCGGGCTCGCCAGAGGCATGGCCATACGTCTGCACCATAGGCACGTCCGCACTCTATGCGATACCCGATGGTGTCTAGTGGCAATGCTTCCAAAGTCTTTGTGTACGGTCATCTTGCATCCTGTGAGATTATCGTGCAAGACCTGAAACCATCATCGGCTGTTGCATGTGATGTTCGACGGACCGCCGCGATGCCGCGCTTGGATTCTTGCTGTCAAGTGTTCATCGAGCTCTCTAATTGTGCTGCCTTGGTACTCTTGTCTGGGGTCGAGATTGGCGATACATTCCATGGCCATGGCACAAGCGCAACGGCTCACGGCCTATGCGTATTTGCCATATACAATCTAGATCAAGGGTCCAGTGCCGACCCGTCCACCATTTGCCACTTTAGTGGGATCGATTGGCAAGGGATGCGGGCGGAGGTGCACAGTCGGAGTAGGTCACACCCGGCAGCAGGGCTAGGCGGCTTGCCTTCATTTGGTCTCCTTTCCCTCAGGGTTTCTTCCCCTCCCTGTGGGGACTCTCACCCTACCATGAGCCCCCCCGCGAGCACCCCGAAGTAGAGGCCCAGGAGCACCACGTACGCGACGAGAACGGCGTCGCCTTGGGTCGGCATGAGGGCGCGCCCCGAGAGGGCCTGGTAGATAGACGCCCACGCCGAGCACGGCGTAGCCCGTCCCCTTGTGCGCGACCCGCCACATGGCGCGGCGTGTGGTGCGGGTGCCGGGCGTGCCGCGCACGAGCGCGTTGAGCGGCTGCAGCAGGGCGAGGGCGAAGGCGACGATCCCGAGCGTGTGATGGGGGTGTGAGAAGTGGCGGACTGATGCTGATGCTGTCCAATGCTTCCGCAATAACCTGCATGGCAGATTTATAAGTGCCATATGGCGGAAAGAGAGGTGTGATGAATTTTTAAAGTTATCGTCCATCTTTCTTATGATCCATTGCAATCGCTTGCGTACTACTACATCATCAGCCGTCATTCCATTTGTAGACATGGTTGAGCACTGTGAGGTGGGTGCCTTTGCTTAAATACTAGACATTTTTTTTGTGCCGGCGCATCGCGTATTTGGAAACGAGGGGTACCAAATGAAGGCAAACGACCTCTGCGCGGTTACGGGCATAGCGCATAGCTTTGGGCGGCGGGCATTCGCTTTGCTAAGATTTGGACGTTTTGAGCTATTGCTGTATATATGTTAGCCCCCGCAGGCTCCCAGCTACCAGTAGCTCCCGGGGGCAAGAACTAGCCTGGTAGCCCGGTCACTTACTCTTCTTTAACCACTACCACTATTTCTCACCTCTCCTGGGTGTCCAAGGATTCCGCAGGCGCCCCCCCCTACCTGCCCCGGCAACCGTCTCCCCCCTCCCCCCCGCCGCACGAACCCCCTCCCACCCCACAAAAGGCACGCAGTTTCCCCCCCTCCGCAGTTCCCCCCACCCCCCCTCCGCACATCTCAGATCTCCTCCCCCCCCCTCCGCTGCCCCCCCCCCCAGTCCCCCCCCCCCCCCCGTCCCCCACCCCTCCGCACGCGTCCGCGCGTTGAGACGCCGTGTTCTCCCCCCCCCTCCCCCCCCCCGCGCCCCGCGCGGAAGTCCCCCAGCGCGTCCCTCAGCGTCCCTCAGCGTCCCTCAACGTCCTTCAGCCTTCAGCAGGCTCCGACTCAAGACTCAAGTTGTTCAACCTTGGGAGCACGGCGCGATGTGCGATGTGCCCCTTATTCATTTCTCTAATTCCCTCCCGTGGGCAACCGTGTCATTCTCCCAAAATAGACCGCCACGCCGCGGGGCAAGGGAGCTAGGGGGGTCACTCACCGACGCCATACGCCATACGCCATTGCCTAGGGGTGGGGGAACTGCAGAGGGGGTGAAATCACAACACTGACCCAACTCTCCCTCACATTCACGTATCTTTCCCCACTTGAACGGGGAAACACAGGGAATGGAGAGGGGGGGGGGGGGGGCTGCGGGCTGCAAAGGGGGTGAAATCACAACACTGACACTGACTGACCCAACTCTCCCTCACATTCACATTCACGACGTATCTTTCCCCACTCGAACGGGGAAACACAAGAAATGGAGAGGGGGGGGGGACTGAAGAGGAGGGGGGAAGGAAATCTGCGGAAGTTGGGGGGTCTGAGCGCGAGGGGCCCAGTTCTGTTACCTGCATTTCTAACCTTAAACGCGTGGACAATTACCGTAACGGTAAAAATAAAACTCAAATCCTCGAATTTCGAGACGAAAATCGGCGAACCAAGACTTGAGCCCAGGGAGAATCCGATTCTGCACACCTCGCGCGACCACAACGAACATAGAAGACGGTATATTGCGAAGAAGGCTCGTACTCATGCCGAAATATTCATGCCAAAAGGCCTGAATCTGAATAATACAATCGGCAATCGGCCGAAATGGATCCTCGGAGGAGGACCCCGGGAGACGAGAGGGGGGAACCGACCCTCTCGGGCGCGGGGACGGATTCCCCCTACCCGCAACACCCAGTGTCGCAAGAATCTGGATCCGAGCTGATAGGGGACTAAGGTTAATATCTATGTACCGGAGGGGGCTCGATACTCAGATACCGCGCGGGAAGCCTGCCTGACCCCCCGGCCCATTACAAATTTGTAAAATCTGTGCTTCTAGTCTATTAGAGCTAGAGTAGTTCTCAGCACAGTCGTTTCACGTCGGCGGCGAGCGATGTCGTTGGACACCTTCGTCGCCCTGGGGGCCACCTCGGCGTCTGAGCTGTGGGAGGCTCGCGCCGTGGAGCTGTGCGGTCTGGGCCTATCGGACGTCTCACTCCTCGCCTCGTGCCCCGCCCTCCGCATCGTGCTGCTCCACGCAAATTCTCTCTCCTCCTTCCCAAGGCCGCTGCTCTCGCTCCCTCGGCTCGTCAAGCTCGATCTCTCCTCCAACGCTCTCGAGGCGCTGCCGCGCGCCGAGGAGCTGTCTGGGCTGGGCGGGCTGAAGGTGCTCTACCTTCACGACAATAGGCTCGCCTCGCTCAAGGCGTGCCGCGCCCTCGCAGCGCTACCGAGCCTCACACGACTCTCGCTCGCAAAGAACCCGCTCGACCAGCACCCCGCCTACCGCCACTTCCTCGTCAACACGATCGCGACATTGCGATGCCTGGACGAGTATCTGGTGTCGGACGAAGAGCTGATCGAGGGCGCCCAATTCGCCAGTGGCCAGTATCAGGCGCTTTCCGACGCCGCGCGCTTCGAGCTCGTGCTGCCACCTACGCGGTTGGCCGACGGCAGCGTACCGGTCGACTTTGAGGAGCAGCTCTCGCGCAGCCTGCTGCTCGAGCTGAGTGCGCTGAGCCGGGCGCACAGGCGCGTCTCACCTGTGCTTACGATGCAAGCTGGCATCCGAGCGCGCGTTGGGCGGCGCAAGGCGGCGCTCCTGCTCGAGGCGCGGGCCGACGGGCCACAGTGGGCAGTCGAGGCGGCAAACTCTCAATCGCGCACCGCCGCCGCCGCCGTGATGCCCAGCAGCGGCATCGCGGATGTGAGGATGCGCAACCGGCAGATTTTGCGGCGTGGACGCGAGCCTCACGATCAGCAGCCGACCGCTTTGCACGCACAGTCATCGAGCTCGAGCGACGTCTCGAGCGCGTACGAGGGCAACCCGACACTCCACCTATACATTCCGCGCAAGCATATGGTTGAGATGGAATCGCTGCTCCCTGACGAGGGACAGGCGACGATGCAGGGCTCGCCATACTATCTGATCCCGGGAGCGTGCGGATCCGCAGCAGAGGATCTGATGCGCGGCCGCGCCGCGTCCAAGGCAGCAGCGGGCGCTGTGGTGCGCCGCCGGCGGCGCACACCGAGGGCCGAGCTGATGCGGCTGCGGATGGTGGCGTGCCGCGCGGACGAGGAGGCGGTACGCGCGTCGCCGTCGCTCGCGCGGCCTCGTCTCGTCTTCCACTCGGCTGAGGCAGCGCATGCCCTCGAGCTCTGCGCCACAGCGATCAAGGAGGAGGCCGCGCGCGAGGTGCCCGAAGGGTACAAGGGAGAGCAGCTCGTGTGCATCAAGCTTGAGACGCCGCAACAGGTTAAGAAGCTGCAGCGGCTCATCGAGCAGCGCAACGGTGTGCAGTCGGCGACTTGGGAGGAAGAGCCGGAGGGCACACTCGCTCTGCTCAGCGTGCTTGCGCTCACACTCACCGGCACTGAACTACTGCGCGTGCACGCGGCGACCACATTGACGCGCGCCGCGCGCTCGAGGCTGTGTGTACTCCGCCTCCGGCCCGGCTCCTTCGTGCTGCGTTCGCGTGCGGCGACGCGAATGCAGCGCTCATTCCGCAACCACGTCGCGTTTGCGCGAATGCACATGCTGCGCCACATGCGCGAGCGCGTGGCCGCGTGCACCAGCAACCGCCTATACCTGCCGACACAGCTCTTCGAGGCGCTATCCGGCCGGCTACCGCTCCACGCGGCAGAGCTCTGGCCGGAGCACCGCATCCGCTTCTCGTTCAGCGAGCCGCCGCTGCAGCAGGTGGTGGTGCACGCTGCCGCTGGTGCGATTAGGCTGCTGCCTAAGTGGGCCGCGCCCGAGATGCCAGAAGGCGAATCGGAGCCGCCCGAACTGCCCGAGCAGACGCCGCTCTCGCTGCTCTCCATCGGCGTCAGGGTGCCGCCAACGACGGATTTGCGCGGCCTTGGCCGTTTCGTGCGGAGGCAGTACACAAGCTTCGTCTTCAGCTCGAGCACCGAGGCTAAGCGCCGCACCGCGCTCGTTGCGATCTGCGGCTACGACGCGCTCAACGCGCTCGCGCGGCATGGGATGCTGCTTGGCCATGTACACATCCCGTTAATGCTATTCTCGGAGGCCGAGGTGGCGCGGCACGAGGCTGCGAGCGCCATCGGTGCCGGCTGGCACGGATACCTTGTGCGCTCCGGCATCTACCGCCAGCTACTTGAGGTGCACGAGGCGGAGTTGGCGGCAGCGGCGGCGGCAGAAGCTGCGCGGCGCGCGGCACAGCCGCCCTCACTCTTGTGGGAGAAGGGAGATCTACCCATTGAGGCGCTCATTCTGCCGCCCATCGTCTCGCCCTCCCGCTCCAAGCCGGGGAGTCGCCTGACAGAGAACCTCAAGTTGCCGCAACTCGCCATGGCCATGGGTCTGCAGAGTGATGAGCTCCAGCTGCGCGGGCTACCGCCGATGGTCGGCGAGGCGCAGCACAATCTTAACGAGCTTCAGAAGCGGAAGGCGGCCGAGGTACGCGGGATGCGCGATGACCTCACCTTCTCGCTTCACATACGCGCACGCCGCGATGCGTCCGCTCTCGAGCACCTGCGAGCTGCCGTTGGCACTGCATCGGCTCAACAGGCGGCATCGAACCACGTGGCGGCCCGGACCTTGCGTACGATGCAAAAGATGCTACAGGCCAAGTTGAGCCGGGATGGCGAGGACCTGAGCGCGATGGCGCGCGAGAATCGCGCCGAGGAAGTGGAGCTCAAGCGGCAGCAGGCGGCGGAGGCGCGAGCTGCGGCGAAAGAGGCGCTGCTGGAGCGTCACGAG
Source organism: Isochrysis galbana (assembly GCA_018136815.1). NCBI lineage: Eukaryota > Haptophyta > Isochrysidales > Isochrysidaceae > Isochrysis > Isochrysis galbana. Next base: position 3,680,731 of record CM030936.1, read on the forward strand.
GATGCGAGGCTCGAGCAAGAGGAGTTGATCATGCAGCGACGTATCGAGAGGAGGCAGCTACAGTTGGCGGCCTCCCTCCAGCGTGAAGTGGCTGCACAAGAAGTGGCCGCGCGAAAGCAGGCGCTCGCACAGGCGCGCGCTCGGCACGACGACAGCGTAGCAAAGTACAACTTTGCGGGCGCTTTCTCTAGGCGGCACAACTCAATGACTAGGCAGGTGCGGCGTGGAGAGATGCGCAAGCTTGAGCAGGCACGTCTCCTGGAGGCCCACATGCGAGGCACGGCGGCTAGGGAAGATGCGCTAGCAAAGCAGGCTGCCGCCGAGCAGCGCGCGATGCGGCTAGAGGACGCACGGCGGCTGGGCATCGCCCGCCATCGCGCGGAAGTGCGTGCAGGGTTGGCGGAGCGCATTCTCGCACAGCAACAAGAGATTGCAGCACTCCGCATGCGCAACGAGCAGCTAAACGAGATCCGCAGCCTCCTCACCGACCCTCCCGATCCGCCACCCATCAACCCCTCTGAGATCGGCATCAAGCGGGAGCCGTACACCTCGATGTACGACGATGGCATCGACCTGAGTCAGCCAATGACGAGATTCGGAAAGCAGTACACTGTCTATGAAGAGTGAGTCCGTCGTCCGTCACTCTATGCACACTATGATATCTTTCAATTCGAGCTCAAAAAAGTAAAGTGTGTGTGTATGGCAAATGAATTATGCGATCCCGTGAGTATTAAGACAAAGCCAAGGCAAAGGCCTCAACGCACTCGGGCTCCACCATCACCACGACAACTATCGTTATAAACGATAGGGTCATGGAGCGCGCCTCGCTCCTACCCACTCTCCCCGCCCACCCCACCGCGCCGACCGATCACGACATGCCAGACGCCGTGCATACGCAGCGACCTCCAGCCAGGGCCATGCCAGCCCAGGTACCCGCGAGCCACGGCCCGAGCCGAACCCACAGAGCCACACGGACAGCACACACCTCAACACCACACAGCACACCAGCACAGCCCAGCCAACACTGTCAAGCTCACGCACATCCAAAGCCACGATGCTCTGTCTCCCATAGGGAAAGCCTCCGGGCTGGGCCCCTACAACTACAATCTATTCTGAAAAATCTCCGCTACGTGTGCGGTGTAAGGCAGAGTGCTCGTGAACCTCCCTACTACCCAACCTTAACCCCTATCAACCCCTTTCCCCTTCCCCAGTTCCCTCTTTAGCGGAGAAGCTGGTTCCGGGGAGGGTGACCGACAAGCCCCCCGGAGGCCGGAGCAGGGAGTTGGAGCTTGAGAGGGAGGGCACGAGGCAGCGTCCCCCATGTCCATGTGAACTAAGTATAAGTATAAACTCTCTGGCCTATGTAGAGCACAAGGGGGGCGGATGCCACAAGGCGGGGCGCGGGGGCGAGAGGGACATGGGGACCAAAGTAGAATCTTAGCGCTGCGCGCGCGGTGCGAGACCATTATGCTCATTTTTTTTCACACTCCCACGCACAAGAAAATTGACGACAACGTTGCTAGGAAGTGGCTGCAGGCGCTGAATGGGTAGAACCACGGCATCCACGTCGGTCTCCCGCTGCTGCACCATCCGCACTTCACACTCCCACGCACAAGAAAATTGACGACAACGTTGCTAGGAAGTGGCGGCTAGGCGCTGAATAGGTAGAATCACGGCATCCACGTCGGTCTCCCACTGCTGCATCATCCGCACTACCACCTCCCACGGCACTTGATGGGCGCTCCTCGCGCACAACTGCCGCGCATGCTGCTCCCCATCGCATCCCAGCTCGAGCACCGCGAGCTCGTACCCTCTGCGCTTGGCCTGGCGCTTGTAGTACTGGTACTCCCACGCCTGGCTGTTTGTGTTATCCACGAGCACCAGCGATACGCCCTGTGAGAGAGCACACTCGAAGCGCTGTCGGCACCACTGATGCGCGGCCTGCAGCCGGGCTTTGTCGAATGTGGCAAGGTATGCCTCTTTTCTTGACATGATGCGCAATTGTCGGCGAGACAAGACTCCCGCACCTGCATCGAAATAGCTATCCGCCGAACACGTCACAGTGGCACAGTTGCTGGTGTCCAACATTGACGCATTTGCGGGCGCATCGCTAATGCCCGTACCGGTGCCATGCCGGCGCCCCATCTCGTTCTCCCACGCAGAAGCAAGAGCTCGGCAGGCACTGCTCTTGCCACTGCCCGGTAGGCCGCGCATGATGACAACGAGGCCCCTGGATCCCACTTCCGCATCCATCCCCACCCTTTCGTCCTCGTCGCAATCCGCTCTCATTGGACCTAGCATAAGAGATGCCATTTCAACTGAAAGCTCGCTTCCCAAGGCCTTCGCTGGCTCCAAAAGGTCCCAAGCGCCACCCTCCTCTCCATCAGACTCGCCACTGTTGTCCTCAGGAAGATCTATTCCCGCATACGCGACCTTGACCGTGTCCGCATCGCCACCGGCACGGCCCAAGCCGTCCATACGAGTCGACTCTTGCGCTAACCTATCCAGCTCACTTGGTGCTAGCGGCGACAAGCGTCGTAGCAAGTCGGCGTTCGAGCCCTCTTGCAGACCATCTGCGAGTCGCCGGAGGGCATCCTTCAACTCGAGCCACTCCCCAGGTGCCGCCTGGGGCGGCCTTAACGCATCGGAGAGCCCGGGCAGTGCGTCGGCTGCGACTGCACGATTATCAACCACCCAACGTCCGCCTTTGCGCGCGGGGGAAGGCGTGGCAGGGCGCGCAAGGTTTCCACTGCCGCTACCGGCCTCGCTGCGTCCGTGGGGCACACATCCCGGTGATAGGCTCGAGTTGTTGGTCTTGCACTCCCCCGGCCTCTTCTTGGAAGCCGCGCCAGGGCTGAGCATCAACCCCACCACCCCGCTCAACGTAAGCAGTGCCGATTCACTCTGCGCGACTCCAGCAATGCCGGCTTGGGCGAGCGCAGCAGCAGCCGTGACGCCATCTGAGGACTGCGAGGCCATCGACGCGAGGAGCTCGTTAGAGTACACCGGACTGGTGCCGGCTGCCGTCGAGATGGTTATATGTGGGTGGGTATTCAGGCAAAGCTCAGCGACGCGCGCGTCTTCGATTGATACCTCCACCGCCTGTCCACGCTCGTCGGCGGCGTGTCGCTGTACGCAAAAGACGCACCGCTCACCCAGCAGCGGTGCGACGCAATCGCGAAGACATTGCATATCTGGCTCATGGATCAGTGTGATGTGCGGGTGGGAGGCCACTGTCGCGTGGACCGGGGGGAACATTGAGCGGAGCAAGCACACCGAAGGCTCGTCCAAGAAGACGCCAGCGTAAACGACTCTGGGCTCTAGCACTGCCGTGGGAGCCTCGAGGAGCGGAGATGCGCCGGAAAGGCACGACAGCGCGGCAGGAGCATCGCTTATCGGCGGGGCTTGGGTCTCCACCCCACACCCGTCTTGCTGGTCCGCAGCATCAGGAGCGCCCACAGTGTGAGCAATCGTGCTTGGTGTGCACTTAGCCTTGCAAGGCGACGCGCCCACCGAAGTGTTAGCAGGAGAGTCGGGATTCTTAACCGAGTCCAAACGTGAGCCGTCGTTGCCAACCGGACGTGCAGCAAGCTCATAGCGATCGCCGCTGCGGCCGCTCCTCAACCTACGCTGGCCTCTACCGCCCTTGCGGGCGGCATGAGCCGAGTTGGCCCTTGCCCCTGACTCTTGCGCGCCCCTCAATGCGCGAGGCGAGCTGTTGGCCTGCCCGATATGCAGCAGGGCGGCGATTGTCTGCGCGGTGGACACGTGGTGCACAAAGGTGCCCCCAGCCTTGGTCCACGCTTTGCCGATATCGTCGCGGTCGTCGATGAGTATGGCGCGCTGTCCCGCGTGACGGTGCTTCTCTCGACTCATACAGCACACCACTTGAAAGGTTGTTCCCAGCTCGCGAGCACACCATGCCGCCTTTTGCCGCCGCGCGCGTTGCCCCAATGTGCCGAACGGGAGGCCGGTCAGCAAGCTGAGCTTGTGTATGCCTGTATCCGGGTGGGTGAGGAAGGTCCACAGGTCCCTGCCGCCCTCGGTCCAATCGAGCTGCTCGAAAAACTTGGGGTCGGCGTCGACGGCCGCCCAAAGTTCGGCGCTTCGTACTGCGGAAGGGTCACGTCCGCCCAACAGGTGGCGTGCACGCCGGTCAAAGTCGGCTAGCACGCCGTCAAGATCACAATAGACGCGCCACCCGCGAAGTAGTGGCCGTGACGGCTCGATCCCACGAGGCAGCGGCGCCACCGCGGCGGACGTTGCCGAGCGGGGCTGGCCGCGCTCGCCTTGGTCCGCTCGGACGATGTCTGACGTGAATGGCCTGCTTGCGGCCCAGCAGACTCTGAGCACCGTTTCCAAGTGGCCGATGGCGCCTCCGCCCTCTTCCGCGGACGAGCGGAGTTGCTGCAACGCGGCCTCCCACCAGTCGCCCAAGTGGGGGTCCTCGTCGCTCGTTGCGTCCCCCTCCTTTGATGTCGCCTCGGCGCCCTTGCGGCTGGTTGCAGTGAGGTGCAACGCGGTTGCCCGCGACCAGCCGGCCCGAGTGGCAGCCTGCTGTAGCACCTTGCGCACCGCCTTTTCGGTGTGCTGCCCCTGCCCCTTGGCTGCTCGGATGCGGCGCCTTGCCTCGGTCGCCCATGAACGTAGCGTGTCTTGGAGGTGGATGAGGGCAGTGTCGACACGTGCGCCAAAGGCTTGGAGTCGGCGCGCGTCGGCCTCGCCCGCCTCTATGCCGCCAGACTTGCCGCCCGCCTCACGCAGTAGCGCCGCGCATCGGGGCAGCATGTCGTCACGCATGGGACTCAGGCAAGCGGACCACACCACCGACGCCGGCACCGCTGCCAAGGTTGGCCGACGCCGCAGAAGCGATAAGAGGACGCCCGCACCCCTACCGCTGCCCCCTCCCACGTCGCACTCCCTACAGCTTGGCGCGTCCTTATAGGCCGCGGTCAGCTCGAGCCACCAGTGCGACTTGAGCTTCAACATGCTCGGCGCACCGCCGGAAGCGCAATCTACGGTGCTAAGCACCGCCCCCTCCACACCGTCCCAAAGGGCAACGGCTGCCTGCAACCGCTCGATGAGTGTCGCGCTTGGTAGAACCGCGTGGATCGGCAGCTTGCTATTGTCCGCACACGAGGCCGCCTGTAGGCCTCCAGTGCCACTTGCGCCCTCCGTCTTCGGCCCATCTCCACCCTGGGCCCACATCACCGTGGGCACCCGCCCGGCACCTGCGAGCACTTCGTGGACGAGGAGCGCGTCGGCAAACGGCACATCGGCCGCCACCGCCGCTGCAGCGACCTGGGCGTGGCTCAGGTAAGCCCCGCTCTCGTTGTTCCTCAACGTCAAAAGGACAAGTGAGGACGTTGAATGCCATATCGCGCCTGTGGCGCGTCGCGCATCGCACCACTCGAACAGTGGGGTCCATCCGCGTTCAAGCCACGAGGTACAGAGAACCTCGTAATCAGGACGAGGGCCCGGAGATACGCCGGCGCCGGTTGGTGAGAGCTCAGAGCTGGCCGCCCCTTGGCTGCGAGTGGCGACGACAAATTCGGCTACCTCCGGGCAGAGCGCTCGACGAGTCGCCCAATGCAAGCGAGAACTTGTGGGGTCGCCTGCCCTTGGCGCAAGGAACGGTGAGACGAGTGAGCCGTCCAGTTTGAGGTGTACAGTGGCCGATGACGTGACATTGATGCGGCTAGGGTGCGTCTGCAAGGGATGGGCACCAGCGCACACGTGTGAGCAGTGCGCTCGGTGAGGCCGCCACCGCGCCAGCGCCCTTCGCACGGTTTCGGAGCCGAATGCCGCACCTCGGCGATCTCGCCCACATTGAAGAACTTATGCAGCCTCCTCGCTACGACACGACCGCTCTGTGCACATAGCAGCAGGCCGCGGCACTCACGTCTCGTAGCCAGCAGCCAACGCTCGCGAGAGCCACGACGAGCGCCTGCGGTGGAGGGTGCGAGTGGCACTCGTGGCTTGAGAGTGGGCGCTGGGTCGGAGGCGGTCTGCATTCGTCTCGCGGGCGCCTGCACGTATGGCTCTCACCGTACGGGTCAGGGAATAAGCGCTCAGCCCCCAAACCCGCTTCGGAGTAGTCGAAGGCCACAATTTCCACGCCGCCTTCGCAAGTGAGACGGCGCTCGCAGAACGCTTCGCAGCCGGAGACGGCCTCCCGAACCAGCGGCAGCACATTGCCGTCAAGCCGCGGGAAGACTCCACTCATAGCGAGACAGTCAGGGGGCGCGGGCGACAAGGCGGGCGGCGAGACCTGCTTTGCAACAGCTGCGCAAGGGCGTGCGGCCGCTGGCCCTGCTTCGAGCGGTGGGCTGGATGGAGCGACGGAGGCCTCGGGGATTAGGCTTGGGGGCGTGTTGAGCGATCTAGGTGTGGCTCGCGTGTCCGATTTGGCGACCGCCGGTCGCTCTCCACTGAGGTGTTTGGCGACTGGCCACTGAGGCAGATGCGGCATCGTATCAGCCGCGTCCTCCGCCGCCTCCCTCGAGCCCTCGTCTGCTCGATTCAGAGTAACGAGAAGGACAGTATCGTCAGCGAGGAAGTCGGAGACATCTCCCGTCCGCGGGAGGACTGTGCCCTCCAAGTGGTTTCTTACGGCATGGCGAAGGACAAGCCTGGCGTTTGCGCGCTGCTGCGCGCTGAGTCGTAGCTTGCTGCCGGCCAGCTCTATGATCCGCTGAGCGAGCGGAGGAGAGAGGACTGCGGCGGTGTGGCTGCCGCGCGAGAGAGAGAGGCGGAGGAGGGATGCAGAAGGGAGAGAGGGGGAAGGGGGGGAGGGGAAAGGGGGGGAGGGAGAAGGGGGAGAGGGCGGGGAGGGAGAGGGAGAAGGGGGAGGAGAGAGTGAGGGAAGGCGGTGCATCGAGGAGGGACCGTGGGAAGGGGGAGGCGGAGAGAGGAGGGAAGGGGGACGGGGGGAGGGGGAGAGGGGAAGGGGAGGAGGGGAGAGAGAGGCAGAGAGGGAGAGCGAAAGCGAGAGAGAGGGAGAGGGAGAGAGAGAGAGAGGGAGAGGGAGAGCGAGAGAGAGGGAGAGCGAGAGAGCGAGCGAGCGAGAGAGAGCCACCAGAAGCGAGCGCAAGGGCCCTCGAGACACATATATACATTCTCTCGAATTCATGAATACTTCTGAGGGGACGGGGCAAGACAGAGGAAAGAGGCCCCCAGCAGCCTCTCTCTCTCTTCTCGCGCTGCTGGTCGCCCCCCCCCCCCCCCGCCCGTCCACAAGCAAGTTTCCTGCGTCTAAGAGGGGACTGTTTAAGAGGGAAGAGAGGACCAGAAGAGAGGAAAGAAGCACCGCCGAGGGGGGAGGGAGAGGGAGAGGAGGAGGGAGAGGAGACCACCAAAGAGAGAAGAAGAAACGAGGCAGAAGAGAGAAAAGAAAGTCGAGTCGTGGACGAGGTCGGGATGGGGATCCTCTTTTAAAATCTAGTAGTACTTCTTTTTCTCTTTCTTGTGATTGTTAGAACTTATTCTCTCTTCAGCCGCAAAGCACCTTATGTCGCAGTTGCCTCGACGACGGGGTGTGTTTACAAAATATGGAACGTCCATTTACCGTGAAATATGGACCTCAGAGCACCCAATTCTCGCGAAGCACCTTCAAAGGTGCTTCCTTCCGCCAGCTAGCACCGCTAGCCACAAAATAAAGTACACCGGAAGAGCCAAAGCACGTCCGGTGTGCCCGTCTGCCCCCATCGCCATCGCGGTGTGGACGAGCCAAAGCAGCACCATCAAAGGCTGTATTTGTATTTGTATACTCACACAACAAGCACAAGCAACAAGAAACCAGAAAACTCTGTTAGAGTCTCTGGCGCTCCCAGTCGCAGTTGCGGGTAAGGAAGGGGCCTTGTACACTTGCCCTTCCCATACGCCCCGATTAGGTTCCCCCGAGCGACTCCCGCCCTCGTCCGCCGCGCCCCGACTCCCTCCAGCTTGGAGCGGGGAGAAAACAAAACACCCAGTCCCCTTTACTTTCTGTAGCCAAAGGAAAAATGCTTTAGCTTTAAGCCAGCAAGCCAGCTAGATTGGGATTCTCGAACCGGCGCCCAGCACCGCACACTGCACTAATAGTGCCACCCGAGCACCCGAGCCGCTAGGGGCTAACTGTCGTTTGCTGTAGTGTTTATGTTTGCCGCAAAGATGTCGCATTCGCGAATCGACACTCGTTAGGCTTGTGTCTCTTCAGGCTTGTGTCTCTTCTCTTTCTCTTTCGTCGTTCGGCACGTATCGTTATAATTCTCTTGTCTCTTGCGCCATCACGTTCGCTAACTCGACGGACTCGTCGAGAACCGCCAAGGCGGGCATGGGGAGACAACCCCCCCCAAAAACAAAAAAAGGATCGACATGGGCGACCTTCGACCTTCGCCCAATGTACGATACGGACACCAAAGGAAACCTGCTAATCCCCAGCGCATAAATGTTATCCCTGGCCACACGCCTCGGGAATAGAACACCAAGTTATAGCCAACCGCGACACTAGCACAGAGATAGGCGGCTGAGTACGCCGAAGCGCGCAATAGTGACACCTCTAAGAAAAAGGAGCACCCGACAGCGCACACACAAAAGCGGGCAAGCTGAGGGGCAACCGGGCAACCCGATGCGCGGATGAAAAACGACAACATGAACCAAAAGGCCTGCCCGGATTACGCTGGGTTTGGATCGAAGCTCTGGCCGGGGCCAACCAACACCGCCCTCTGCACAGCCAAATCCGCCCCCGCCGCCGTGCGCGGACCCCACTGCCACACTGCCACTGCCACTGCACCATTGCCCAAACCCAAACCTTCCCAAGTATCTTCACCCGCTACCCAAGTCGATAGGCCGCCTACGGACCCGTGGGTTGCCAAGCGGATCAAGGATGGAGTCTTATAGGAGTTTTACCCGGATCTTGGGGTCAGTCCATCTCCACATCGTCAATCGTCGAGACACCTCAAGAACTCGAAGGTGTGAGAGGCGAGGAGGAATTTGACATCTCCTCCTCAACCTACTTCTAGAAGAATAGGTATAGGTACTGATCCTGATAGGGACGTAGATACTAGCAAATAAATTCGCACAATAGCAATAGTAAGATTCACGAAGCTGTGCATGGCCGCGACATGCGCAGCCAACACGAGCTCGCCGCCCCCCCAGTTGGACTCATCGAGGGCGCGGGAATCTCGCCCCTCGGCCCTCAGCCTGATTGCATCCCGCTGTTTTACAATTCATCCCCGTGTCACGCGAGGCCCCCCCTCCCCTCCCCCCCCGCGCCCCCGTTCCGGGCAGAGTCGGAGTCTCGAGCTCTCGCAGACACTCTAGACTCCGTCGGCGAGAGAGAGTCCAGAGTCTAGAGTCGATGGATGCGACAAGTGCGACGTGGTCCCTGCGGAGTACGCGGATGGAACCGGCCGGCCTGGAGCCCGATATTTTACTACAGAGTCCAGAAGGAATCCACGCGCCCGGTTTCGGTCCACGCCTCGGAGATCGGGCCAGGTACGCGATCTGGCCTATGCCTCCGTCGGCGATTATGCGAAATGCAGCGGCGTGACCGAGATTCTCCCTTGTTCTCGTCCTCCTTTTGAGGCGGGGGGGGGGGGGGGGGAGGGGGAGGGGGGGGAGGGGGGGGGGAGGGGGGGGGGGGGGGGGTTCTCCCCCTTGGCCGATAGGCTCGTAGCGCATCGCCTCCATCAGTGGCCCTCCGCCGTCTGCCGTCCTCGTCCACTTCATCATGGCCTACACCACTCTCGAGCCACTCCACGAGTGAGTACGCTCGCACGGAGCAAGCCTTGCGCCACGCGACATCCCAAGTGGTTGACGCGCGTCGCTCTGCCGCCCCGTCATCACCACTCCCGTGCTCTTCTGCTTCCCTTCCATCAGGTACTCTTGGATCGTCGTCTTCGGCGCAATTGCCGCCATCTTTGCCGCCTTCGGCATCGGCGCCAACGACGTGGCCAATGCGTACGCTACGTCGGTTGGCTCGAAGGCTCTCACCATCAAGCAAGCCTGCGCGCTTGCCGTCATCTTCGAGTTCCTCGGCGCGGTGCTCGCCGGCTCCAACGTCGCTGAGACCATCCGTAAGGGCATTGCAAACACCAGCTGCTACACGACTTACATGGACGCCGCCATTCTGATGTATGGCAACTTGTGCGTCGTCGGCGCGGTCGGGATTTGGCTCCTCCTCGCTTCAGCCCTGGAGATGCCCGTCTCCACCACGCACTCAGCGTGTGGTGGCCTGGTCGGCATGGCCATCGTGACCAAGGGTGCGGACTGTGTCGTGTGGTACAAGAAGTCGGGCGCAGACAAGCTGTTCATCCCCGGCGGCATCACGGGCATTGTGCTTTCTTGGGTCATCTCGCCTGTTCTCTCTGGCATCTTCTCCGTCATCCTTTTCTGGACAGTGCGCGCGGTTGTGCTCCGCTCGTCCAACTCGTTTGCGCGTGCTATCAAGTTCTATCCTGGCCTGATCTGGATTGCCGTGTGGATCAACACGTTCTTTGTTGTTTCGAAGGGCATTTCCAAGAAGATCTGCCCCAAGGGATACAAGATCTGGATCTGCAAGGGCACCGGCGGTCATGTTGACGGTTGGATTGCCTTGGCCTTCTCGTGCGGCATTGGACTCGTGGTGGCAGTGGTCTGTATTCCAATTTACCAACGGATCCGCCGCTCTGTCGAATCTGAGTTCTCCGACGAGGGTATCGCCGCATCGACGGCCAAAGCCAAAGAGAGGGCGGTCGCCGCTGAGGCCCGCCGGATCGCCGACGAGGAGAGCACAGGCATGCAAAAGACCTTCCTCTGCATGAAGAACGCCTGTCTGCACTCAATCAACCATGACGTGCACCAAGTCATCGATGGCGACAAGGCCGACAATAGGGTCAAGGCTATCTATGATAACGCAGAGAAGTTCGACCCCAAAGCGGAGGCCGTTTTCCGCTACATTCAGATCTTTACTGCCATTTGCGACTCCTTTGCGCACGGTGCGAATGATACCGCCAATGCGATGGGCCCTTTCATGGCCATTTATGCTGTCTACACTAACGGCACGGGCAAGATCGTGAGCAAGCCTGACCTCAAGGATGATGCGTACTGGATCCTGGCCCTCGGTGGCGCGGGCATCGGCATTGGCCTCCTCTTGTACGGCTACAAGATTATCCAGGCAATCGGCGTCAAGCTTGCTGTTATCACCCCATCGCGCGGCTTTTCAATTGAGCTCGGCGCCGCCATCGTCATCATTGTCGGTTCATACATTGGACTGCCGCTCTCGACGACCCACTGCCAGGTGGGCGCCACCACTGGCGTCGCACTCCTTGAAGGTTCCAAGGGAGTGAACAAGTGGGTCCTCGGTAAGACTGCAGTTGGCTGGATCATCACCCTCATCATTGCCGGCATCAGTGCCGGACTTCTCGTTGCTCAGGGCGTCCACGCGCCACTCGCCGGCGCACTCGACTCGCCCGACTCACCGCAAGCTATTTTCCTTCAGAAGGAGTGCGGCCCCTATCTTGAGATCCAGGAGCCCGACCATTACCGTGTTGTCGATTCCGTGCTCTTCCCGACGCAGGCATGGTGCAATGCATCCGCACTGTGATGAGCGCAATTCAGCCGCGCTCGCGGTACATCACCACGGCAACCCTCCCGATTACAATCTGCCCGGATGCATGAAAGTTTTGACTTTCGTGGCTTCAAGGAACAGAGGGCGGAAGGGGCAAGCACTCACTACTCTACTACCCGACTTCGGTCTACTGCCGCCACGCCCATTGCACATGAAGTTGCGTTGCCTGGCATGGTCGTAGCGCAAGCAACAGCGATAGCCGTAATCTTTGGTGGTTTGTTGTAGTGATATGTAGAGATATTTGTGAGTTGGACGGGAGTACGCGCACCACACCAAAGATCAAAGGGAGTGAGAGAACATCTGTTATATTCTCGGGGCTCACGCGACTCTGGTCCCAATCTAAGTTGCACTTTGCAGCATTTCCACCCCCCTTGTGAGGGTTGCTCGCTTTTGGGGCTTGACTCTGAAAATACATAGGAGGTGCCTCAAGGCCCACTTAGCACTTAGATGATGACACCGCACCTCGCGCGATCTTGTGGTGGAGGCCGCAGTGTGGTGCCTCGTTCCGTCGTCGCGACCGGAGACCCATCTCAGGGGCACCTCGGGGAAATCGAAGGAAAAAAGAAAACATTCGAGAAGGTTGGAGGAGCACTCTTCACTCTCCATTAAAGTATGGCCGGTAACCCCCACGCTGATTTTTTGCTCGTGCTCCCCGCGGAGGGGGGGGGGGGTGACGGGGAGGGGGCGATTCGAACAATGGCTCGGACCCCGGCTGCCCAAGCCTTCGGGGAGTTGGGAGAGGGGACCGGGGAACGGAGAGGCATTCTCCTCGAGAACGGACAGATGGTGGTGCCCCCGGCACTTGTGCTGGCGAAGCATGCCAAGTGCCGGGGAGGCGACGTCTCCTCTGCAGGAGAGTCGTTCTTCCTCGTCTGCTCCGCCTCGACGCATCCAGACTATCCTGCGGATGATCGCCTGCACTTCTTTTTACATGGAGTGTGGCCCAGATGGGACAATAGGCTTCTAATAGGTTCTATTAAGAGGTCAAGAGGTCTACCAGACCTGTTACCTGTTAATAGGTAATAGGTAAAAAAAAACCTATCTGATATTCTCGCCACGCGCGTGGCTATAGGTACCGCTATCGTAGCCACGCCCAGATCATCTCAGATCCCTTCCTCTCCCTAGTAACTAAGCTCAGAAGTCAGAAACTAATCGTATTCATATTATAAATCATACTTATAGATCTATAATATGATTAAAATGAGTTTTATTTTGACCTGTTACGGACCTATTGCGACCTGTTAACATGTCCTCTTAATAGGAAGAGGCCCCCAAAACTTGTTGACCTTGAACTGTTGTCCCATCCGGGGAGTGTGGTGCATCAACGCAGCGATGATCGATCGGTGGCGTCTCGATCCGCACCGGCGAGTCCCGCACAAGGACCAGCCTCGAGTCTTCTACATAGACAAGGACTGGGCGGATTCGCTGGCGCGGCTTGAGGTCGGAACGACGGAGGGGGGAGGGGGAAATCTGCGGAGGGGGGAAACCTGCAGAGGGGGGAAATCTGCGGAGGGGGGGAAATCTGCGGAAGGGGGGGGAACTGCAGAGGGGGGGGAAATCTGCGGAGGGGGGAACTGCAGAGGGGGCGGGGGAAGGGAATGCAGAGGGGCCCAGTTCTGTTACCTGCATTTCTTACCTTAAACGGGTGGACAATTACCGTAACGGTAAAAATGAAACTCAAATCCTCGAATTTCGAGACGAAAATCGGCGAACCAGGACTTGAGCCCAGGGAGAATCCGAATCTGCACGCCTTGCGCGACCACGGCGAACATAGAAGGCGGTATATCGCGAGGAAGGCTCGTACTCGTGCCGAAATATTCATGCCAAAAGGTCTGAATACAATACAACAGTGGGCCGTACGGTGACAGGTCGTATGTCGATGGGCGCTATCGCGACGGGCAGTATCGCGACGGGCAGATTCGTGATGGGCAATATCGCGATGAGCGATACCACGATGAGCGATATCGCGATGAGCGATATCGCGACCGGCAATACGAAGATTGTCGCGGCGGTGGGCGTTGGCATGGCGCCATAAACCACAAACCACAGGTACGATGGCGTTGCATGCATGCCTGTCATTGCCCGGCCACCAGTTTCTAGAGTCACCACAGCACCATGCACGCGATTACGCCAAGCGGGGTTCAGGAAGCAGCAGCGGCCCTTCTTCGGTTCTTCTTAGCCCCCCGTGTGGTGTGGCCCTTCCTCCCTCTTCGCCTGATTCCGCGGAGGTGATGCGAGCGCGCAAGATGGCGCGGCTCCGCGTCACATACGAGTCGAGCCATGCCGCCTTGGGCCCAGTTGCTCCGTCAGGTGTCAGGTCGTCAGGTCTCGGCGACCTTACACCTCATATCAGGACCTAATATCAGGTCCTCATATTAGGTTACTAATATTATAATATGGTAGTGTAATAATAGTAATGAGATCTAATGGCTAATGATGTTATTTAGTTTAAGTATTAGTACAGAGACCTCCTTCCTGCACTGCGTGTCTGGGCGTCTGGGCTGCTAGCTGCTAGCTGCTAGTTTTTCTAGGGTGGTGATTATGAAAGGGGGCCCCGGGAGCTTTCCTCACCCTACCTACCTCCTTCTCCTTGTCCTGGGCGCCGCCAGTATATATGATGTCGTCGTCGTGACTAGGCGATCTCCCGACTCTAGCCGGATAGTGCGAACCATTCTTTTTCCTTTGAAAGTTATACTTATAAATGGATGACCTAATATCAGGTATCAGGGGTGGTGGACCTTATATCATGATATCAGGACCTAATATTAGGCTGATGGAGCAACTAGGGCCTTGGCTGAAGAAGAAGCGGAGGCGGAGATGCGAGCGCAGGTGCGAAGCCGCAGGCGGAAGACAGAGGAGGCGGCGGTGGCCAAACTGTGGGGCGCCAAGCAGCTGTAGTAGCCTATCCCCTATGTTTATGAGAGTGTGTGTGTGTGCCATTACTTGTTCCTAGACAATTAACAATCGCATTGACAAATGCAAGTTTGACAATGACAATGTAGCAGTTTATGGTCTCCGGCTGGGGTTTATGATCTCCGGCTGAGGCTCGTTTCTGACGGATAAAGGTACCTCGCTTTTAATTAAGGACGAGTCCTTGAAGTAGAAGTAAGGACAAACTTCGCTAGGTGAGAGCGCGAGCACAAAGTGCTTGTTTTGCCTAAACCTTGGCTTGTTGGTTACCTCATGCATATCCTCTTTTAATGTTAATGTTCCCAGGGGACTAAGGCACCATTCCCTCGGCAATACCAAGTTTTGTGACATACGCTTCACGGGGCGTCGGGTCAAATCACAGTTTGTCCTTGAAATGAAAGAGGTGGCTGATACCCCCATTGGAAAGCTCTTCTACCCATGGTCCCCAGGAGATGAAACGTTGCTTTGATTGCCCTCTTTGAGACCTTAAGACCTTAAGTGACGACGAAGCGTGATTTTGCCATCCAACGGTCCAATTTGTCAAAATACGGCTCAAAAGGGCTAAAAAAAACATCCTTCCGCGTGAGCGGATCGTCCGAGTGCAGCACCGCATGCTGAATGTGGCAGCAAAAGTCAACCAAGACAAGCTCTGCAGAGTTGAGAGTTGGTCATGGGGAGAGCTTAGGCTTAGCAGGTTTTGAATGGGAGGTAAAGATGATTTGCTTCAGGGGGTGGGATGTCCCAAAAGCTCACTCTAAGCCACATCAAAGGCATTGAAGGCCAGAGTCCTTAGATTTCATGGATTTTCAAGGACACCGTCCTTAGTTTTAGTTTAAGGACAAAACTTTCTAACCGCTGAGCCCTGAGGACTGAGAAAGGGAGAGTCGCGTCCGCGCGCTCCAGCTCAACTAATTCTAAAGTTAGTTGTACTTTCCACGTCAATATTGTCAGTGCAATGTTCCGCCTCCAAAGCTTTTTGAGGATAGCGGATAGCGAACGGCAGGGTCCGATCCACGAACCACGAAGTGAGAAGTGAGGCGGGCCGTTCTCTTGTTCTCTTCCATGAAGGGTTTGTATGCCTCTGCCTCTTACAAAAAAATGAGACGGCGCACCGTGGCCACACTAGAAATAAAGAAATAAAGTAGGCGAGGGGGGAGGGACCTCCGCCACGCGAGGCGGCATCTCCCCCGCCTCCCCTTCCTCCCCTCTCTTCCTCTCTCTCTCCCCCCCCCCCCCCCCCCCCCCCCCCTCTCTCTCTCTTCTCTCTCTCTCTCTCTCTCTCTCTCTCTCTCTCTCTCTCTCTATCTATCTATCTATCTCTCTATCTCTATCTCTTCCTCTCTCTCTCTTCTCTCTCTCTCTCCCCCTCTCTCTCCTCCCTCTCTCTCTCTCTCTCTCTCTCTCTCTCTCTCTCCTCCTCTCCCTCTCTCTCTCTCCCCCCCCCCCCCCCCCTCTCTCTCTCTCTCTCCTCTCTCTCTCTCTCTCTCTCTCCTCTCTCTCTCTCTCTCTCTCTCTCTCTCTCCTCTCTCTCCTCTCTCCCTCTCTCCTCTTCTCTCTCCTTCTCTCTCCTCTCTCTCTCTCTCTCTATCTATCTATCTCTATCTCTTCCTCTCTCTCTCTCCCCTCTCTCTCTCTCTCTCCTCTTCTCTCTCCCCTCTCCTCCTCTCTCCTCTCCCTCTTCTCTCTCTCTCCCTCTCTCTCTCCTCTCTCTCTCTCCTCTCTCTCTCTCTCTCTCTCTCCTCTCTCTCCTCTCCTTCTCTCTCTCCTCTCTCTTCTCTCTTCTCTCTCTCCTCTTCTCTCTCTATCTCTCTCTCTCTCTTCTCTCTCTTCTCTCTCTCTCTCCTTCTCTCTCTCTCTCTCTCTCTTCTATCTATCTCTATCTCTTCCTCTCTCTCTCTCTCTTCCCTCTTCTTTCCTCTCTCCTCTCTCTCTCTCTCTCTCTCTT
>CM030936.1:3697275-3797275 GCA_018136815.1 Isochrysis galbana
CTCGATCCTTTGGACCCCTTCCTCCCGCGGGGAGCCCGGCCAGAGCCCCAGAGACCTCGAATTTGGACCTCTCGGTCAAATTCCCAAATATTGCGAGAGCCTCTCTGTTGTCTCTCGGCGCCCTACGAGGACGGTGCGCGCGGGCAAGGTGCTGATTGGGTCGGAGCACCCGCTTGTTCGTCAGACGATGGCGACGACGCTCACCTCCGACGTGGACGCCTCGGTCGACCAGATCATGCGATGCGCAGACGAGGGGTGAGTCGTGCGTGAAGGAGAGAGGGGAGGAGAGAGAGGGAAGGAGAGGGAGAGGGAGAGAGAGGGCGGGGGGGAGAAAGAGGGAGAGAAGAGGGGGAGGGAGTGGACGAGAGGGACAGAGGGGACGGGAGGGAGGGTGATCGAGGGAGGGGGGAGGGAGGGAGGGGACAGAAGGAGCAGGAGAAGAAGAGGGCGGGAGGATGGCGGAAGGGCGGGAGGAACGGAGAGAACTTGGGCAGGCGGAATGAAAGACGGGTAGAAGGAAATGCGTCGGGTGGGTTGGCGGGAGAGAAGAGGAGGGGAAGACGGCGAGGGCGGGCAGGCAGGTTGAACGGTACCTTTGGCAGAGAGGAGACGGAGCGGAGGAAGGTGTGAGTACTGCTCGAGACATCTGAGAGGGAGCATGGAGACAGGCTCTAAGGGGGAGGCTAGAGAGTTCGAAGACAGTAAGAAGCGAAGATGTTAGGAGCAGGCCAAAGGATCGACCAACACTAGACAGCAGGAGGTCCCTTGCCGGAGAGGGCGGGAAGTTTGGGCACGGATGCAGCAAGATTGCAGCTCGGCGTTGGAGTACGTCTTTCGGCTGCGCGCGCCATCTTTCAATAAATGTTCACCTCGAGTCCAACGGGGTACACCCAGGCGGCGGTGCTCACTCATGACTCATAACCTCTTTCGCCTGGAACTCAGGTTCGACCTGGTCCGCCTTACTGTTGTGGGCATGAAGGACGCAAAGGCTTGCCTCGACATCCGGGCGAAGCTGGACGCGAAGGGATACGACATCCCGCTCTGCGCCGACATGCACTTCGCGCCTAAGGTCGCGATGGTCGTCGCAGATGCCGTTGAGAAGATCCGGATCAATCCCGGCAACTTTGTCGACGGGCGTAAGAAGTTCGACGAGATGATCTACGAGACAGACGAGCAGTTCTTTGCGGAGCGCGAGTTCTTCGTAAGTGGACTGGAGTAGAGAGGGGTTGTGGTAGGCGAGGGGCACAGCACACCGGCACCGCGTGCGCCCGCTCGGTCGGATTCACGTGCGGCCGCACACTACTCGTTGTAGGTTGACTCATTCATGCCTCTCGTCGAGAAGTGCAAGAAGCTCGACCGGGCGATGCGCATTGGAACCAACCATGGCTCGCTCTCGGCGCGTATCCTCTCGTTCTACGGTGCATCGCTAGGCTCCGGCAGCGGGCACGTGGCGTATCCGCCCGCGCGTGTCGCCTCTTGCGCTTATCGCGGCCACCGCGCGTGTTTACAGGCGACACCCCCCGCGGCATGGTCGAGTCGGCCGTCGAATTCGCTGACATCTGCCGCTCCGCCGACTACCACAACTTTGTGTTCTCTATGAAGGCGTCCAACCCGCTTGTCATGGTCCAGGTTTGGGCTCGCTCTGCCTGCCGCGCCGCCCGCATCCGCATCTGTTTCTGCATGCCAGCTCGCGCTCCGCCTTGCACGTAGGCGTATCGCCTGCTGGCGGCTGAGCAGTACCGGCTCGGTTGGGACTATCCGCTCCACCTCGGCGTGACCGAGGCAGGCGAGGGCGAGGACGGCCGCATGAAGTCAGCCATCGGCATTGGTGCGCTTTTGGCGGATGGCCTCGGCGACACCATCCGTGTCTCGCTGACCGAGGATCCCGAGTACGAATTCGCGCCTTGCAACCGTCTTGCGGAGGTGCATCTGCCCGCCCAACTGCATGGCGTGCTCCTATGGTTCGCCAGGCGAGCCACCCCCGCCAGGCGCATCGCCTTCACCCTCCTTTCGCTACCGGCAGATCGGCGATGCGATGCACACGGCCGAAGCGTCGGGGCGCCAAAAGGCCGTACCGGAGTTCAAGGACACGCGCGACATCACCTCGTTCGCACGCCGCTCCGGCCGCCTCCCTGTGCAGAAGGAGGGCGACGAGCTCGATTATCGTGGCCTCCTTAATCGCGACGGCTCTGTGCTCCTCTCGGTGCGCGTTGACGCTGATGAGGCTAGCCTGCCCCTGCGCGAACCCTCGCGAGCCTGCCCGTCCCGACCACTCGCCGCAGATAACGGCGGAGCAGCTCGAGGCTCCGCAAGCGCTCTACAAGGCCCTTGGCTGCAAGACGGTCGTTGGCCTCCCCTTCAAGGACATCGCCACCATCGACGCCTACCTCCTGCGTGAAGTGCCCTCCGAGTCGGCGGCCGAGGCGCGCCAGACGATCAAGCGCATGCAGGACGTCGCTATCCACCCCATCGTACCTACCGCCGTCCTACAAGCGACACCGCTCCCGGGCGCCATCCCGCTGATGACACTGGCGGAGGCCGCCGCGGCGCCCCACCAGTCGCGCCTCGTCATCTCGCTCAACGGCAAGGAGTCGGCCGAGGAAATTGCCAAGCTGAACGACATCGAGCACGATTTCGTCCTGCTCGAAGTGCGTGCAGCTACCGCCCGCTCAACTGAACCTGCGCCGACTCGCGCGGCTCGCCAGTTTTCACTCGCCACGTTATGCACCTCCGCAGGTCGACCCCTCTCTCTCTCGCCTCCACGCCTCCCGCCGCCTTTTCGGCATCCTCGAGGACAAGAACATTGACTCAGCCATCATCCACCACTACCACCCTGAGCCTTCTGATTCTGCGGAGCTCGCTCTCCAGGTGCGTGCGCCGTGGCAGTCGCCCGCTGTCGGTTTGCCTTTGTGTCGCACCCCCTTGTGTGCCCACCCTTTGCGTAGTCGGCTCCATCCGCTATGTAAACCTTGTAACTCGCTCCTCCCACTGCCACAGATGGGCACGCAGATCGGCGGCCTTCTGTGCGATGGCCTCGGCGACGGCGTACTTGTCGAGCCGATGGAGGCTGGCGCTTTCGAGATGGATGTTCTACGCACTGCCTCCTTCGGCCTCTTGCAGGGCTCGCGCATGCGCAACACGAAGACTGAGTTCGTTTCGTGCCCTTCATGCGGACGCACCCTCTTCGACCTGCAGGAGGTACGCGCACTTGAGTGCATCGTGCACTCACGCCCGTACCCCTTTTCCCACCATTCTTAGCTCATACCGGCGCGCCTACGTCCCCGTGTTTGTGTCAGGTGACCGCACAGATCGCAGAGCGCACTGGCCACTTGCCTGGTGTTGCAATCGCCATCATGGGCTGCATCGTCAATGGCCCCGGAGAGATGGCCGATGCTGACTTCGGCTACGTTGGCGGCGCGCCTGGCAAGGTGACGACTTATCCCTCCCCCCTCCCCCCACACGCACTGCACGGGCCGCCTCTTGCCCTCGACCGCTCCCCCCCCCTGCCGGGAGACCGCACGCACTTATCTCGCGCCGTCACGCTGCGAACGCACGCCTTGCCCCAAAGGTTGACCTGTATGTGGGCAAGGAGGTTGTCCGCCGCGGGATCCCCAATGAGGAGGCTTGCGATGCGCTCATCGAGCTTATCAAGGAGAATGGCATGTGGAAGGACAAGGAGGAGGAGCCCGCTGAGGAGGAGACTCCCGTCGCCGTTTAAGCGTTCGGACATTGGAATTTTCGGGTTGCACGGTACGCCCGCGTACAACTGGAAGGGGACGTGCCGTGGCCGACCGGCGCCTCCGGGCGGTGGCGAGGCTGTTACCATGACGGTCTCGACACTTCGCGCGCGCGCGCCGCATAGGCTTCCGCACGACCTAAGCATCGCTTGCCTCCAGCTTGCACCTATGCGAGAAGACCACACAAATCGTGCGGGTGTGTGAGCGTGGCGCAAATGCCCAATGATGCTTTGGGGGTGCCTCACGCACCGTGATTGAGGTCGTCGACGCCATCGGCTATTCGGGGCGGAGGCGTCGCGGGCCACAGCGTGATGAGGCCTTTAGGGTGATTTTACGCGACTCAAGCCATGCATGCGAATCCACCGGGCAGATTTGGTGATGGACCGCCCCGCGAGAACTACTAGCCTCTTTATCCCGATCTACTTTAGTAGCGCTCGCGCGAGCAAGTGCTGTATTATCCCCGTACGTCGTGCTGTGCGGGCGCCGAGCCCGGTCCAGCCCAGCCATCGTCACTGGCAATGCAAGTCGGCCCGCTCGCTCGCAATCCACCTCGTCCACTGAGAGAGGGGAGAGCCCGGGCGGGTGTGTTGCTATGCGCGAACCGGCACGCGTATGGGCGCTCGCTCCCGGATGTTCCGCCGTATATGATATCTTTACAATGCAAAAACCCTTTGAAGATGCCGGGTACTGCGGTAATTAATGCTACTGGTGCTAGTGCTTACCCACAACTACAAAAAAACCTTTTAACATTCTCGCCTCACCCGCGGCACTGAATCGCATACTCGTAGCCACGCCCCCTTCCCTTCCTCACCCTCATTCCCCGCCTTGCGGCAACTCCCCTCGTGCTCTACTTAGGGGCTCGGGTAGTGCGTGGGGGGTCCGAGCGGACCGGGACCGGGGTGCACTTGTCCTCAGCGGCGTGTCCTCAACTCCCTCCTGTGCCACTGGGTGACCTGTTTATCTTAAAATTGTTCCAGGGTCCCGTTGTTTCCGCATGCTGCGGTGTTCATCGTAGATGACCTATAGTGATCGATCGCAGTTTCAGATGGTCATGCTTCACACGGGACGACGCATCATGCTATGCAAGCCTTTCAGCGAGGCCAAGCGCTTTCGCTACTCGCTACTAGGCGGGTGTCTTCGCTCAGTTGTAGTCTACCTTTCTCGTTTTCAATGAATACGGGGGTGCTGAGTGCTAGCGGTTTCTTGAGTTTGGGCTTTCTCCCTTGAGCGGCTTTATGCGTGCGTACAGAGCAGTGCGCTTTTGGCGGGGTAAGGCCCCTGGCCAAGGTGGTGAACCTCACTAGTGTAGACTCTATGTACCAACTAAGTTTATACTTGGTTGACCCATGGGGGGGGCACGAGCCCCCCCCTCTCTCCACTCCTCCCCTGCCATGGGGGAGGAACCACCCATCCTCCTGGCACGCCTGATGGCTTGCCAGGAGGCCACTGCCCTACTGCACGGTGGCGGACTAGGGGGGGGCGGCAGCTACTCACGGGCGTTTTATTTTTTTCGTTTGAGTGAGAAACGAGATTCACGGTGGCGGCCGTCGCCGCCAGAGGCCTTCCGAGCCTCCCAGAGGTGTGGCGGCCATCGGACGTTGCTCCATGCCGGGGTCAGGTGAGCTCCTTCCTACAACACCCTTAGCTGGTGGCTTGGCGCGCTCCTCCACACGCTCGCGTGCACCACACCCTCCCCAGCCCTGCCTCGCACGCCTGCTCACGCACGCTCATGAGGGGGGGGGGGGAGCGACCCACAGCCGCGGAACGCGAGTTTTGTGGGTGGGCGGACGGGCATACATGCATGGGCACGCATATCACGGCCCCGCATGTCGCATGTGCGAGCATGAGAGCCACACAATTCGTTGACTCGCGTGTTCCCGTCTGTATGACCATCAGGTACGAAGCGCGCACTCACCTCGAGCACGGTCCTGGAGGGCGACTGGCAGGTCGACAAAGTGGTGGGCATGGTGCGCCGTGGCGGCTACAACCACATCGCGGTCCGTTGGAGTGGCTACGGGCCTGAGGGCGACACGTGGGAGTCGGAGAGGAACGTGTACCCCCCCTCCAAGATCGACGAGTTCAAGGAGAACTTGCAGACGGAGCTCACCATGACCTACGTGCGCAACGCCATCCTGAACACCATGCTGGGCAAGACCATTCGAGACCGAGTTCCTCGCTACAGGTACATTTTCGACGTGCCACAGGTGTGCTATGATGAGGTGGGTGTCAGCGTAGTGAAAGCATTTGGTGCACTGCCAGGTGTGACTTACTCGGAGGAGAAAGAAGCCGGGGCGGTGCGTCACTTCTCCATCGTCCAAACACTTGAGGGAGCCGCCGCCTTTTTGCTCGGCCACGTCGTTCGCCCGGATGTAGCTGCCGGATCTCTTCGAATCACTGGGGGGAGGGCTTCATTTCTTGACATGACCAAGCTTCTCCTCGAGCGCATCATCGCGCAACGCCGGCGGAGGTACCTCCTCCTCCTCCTCCCTCTGCACCTTGTTGCGCGCGCGCTTCAGCATGCCTGTGTACATCTGCGTCTTTGCAGTGCGCTTGATGGAGCAAGCCATAGCCGTGCACACGTGCTGCTTCTGCAACATGAGATTCTGCGTCTGTTGCACGTCAGGTAGCTTCTTGCTCGAATGGCTAGACATCTTCCGGAAATATTTCTTCATGTCCTGGTGAGCGTGCTCATTACCTTCGGTAGCTCCGAGGTACGGTTTGCCCAGCAGCATGTACAAATGCGGTATTCCATACACGGTATCGTGCCCATAGGTGCGCCGGCGCTTTGTGCCAATGCATTCGAGCATCGCCTCTTCACAAGCACGGCCCAGCTTAGCTGACTCCACCGCTCGTTGGTGCCGCAGGTCGCCCACGATCAGTGAGGTATCGAGCTGATGCTCGTGCGTGAAGGTCCACAGCTCGAGCAAGGAGTGAAACATCTCACCCACACGGGTCGCATACGTCGTAGGTGAGCTGGCAACGCCCACACTGCCAGTATCCCCAGCACTGCCCATGTCGCCCGCACTGCCCTCCTCGTCGCTCGAGTCCGTACGACGGTGGTTTGGGTTCTCTCCCACTACCGGCCGCGTTGCTGCGCTTGCGCCACGCCCGCGCTTCTTCTTCTTTGGGCGGCCGCCCGCACCCTTGCCCGCACCCTTTGCTTGCCTGCCTGACTTGGCGCCTGATCCTGGACCTGCCTTCTCACTCGCCTCGCCTGCCGCCTGTGCCGCGAGCTCCTTCCACGATAGCGGGTGCGGTCTAACAGCGGGGTGGGCTTTTGCGCCCCCCAACCAACAACCAACACCTGCGCAAAAATCCTACGCGGAAGCCGCCCAGAAGGGACCCATGGGGAAGACTCCAATGCAGCAAGCCCAGAAGCAACCAGCCCCACCGCCACTGCAGCCATCGCGCAAGCGGGCCGACCCCCAATCAGACCCCAAGCCGATTGCAAACAACAACACACAACTTGCTCCCCCCCCTCTTGATTAGGAGGAAGAGCCGGAAGACACCCCTTTTTTCATTCAGCTAGCTCAGCTAGCTGACGACAAGAAGGATATCAAAAGCGAAGATGTAGCTACCTTCATGAAATTCCTCCTCTCTAGGCTGGAAGGCCTAGACGCAACTCCGGATGGTATGGACAAGGGCCGTAAAGGCCGAGCTCTCACGACCGCCGTCGACCCATGCTCGTGTGAGCGGTGTTCCCGCCGGTGCCATGCCTCCCTCCAGCCCCAGTGCTCCCAGTGCTCAGCCCTCCGTGAGCACGGTCGCCCCTGGAGGGCCCCGTCCTATGCCTCAACAATTCTTTGTTTGAATCACAACCCTCAGCCACAGCCACAGCCACTCCACTCCGCCAGCCACAGCCCCGTCGGCCGTTGGCTGTTGCTGTTGGTCCTTTTCCCTCGGATTGGGGGTGCCTCCCGTTGCTCAAGCTCTTTCTAGAGCGGCTGCCAGGTGACGACGGGTTTTTAATACGCAGTACTAATATAATATAATACTACTATAATTATAATGACAATGACAATGACAATGAGAATGAGCATTTGTGGTAGTGGTAGGTAGTGGTGCTACTCCCACTAGCCACTAGCTAGTCTTGCACTAACACGGGTCACGATGTACACATGACCACACCAGAATCTAAGGCTCAA
Organism: Isochrysis galbana; assembly: GCA_018136815.1. Lineage (NCBI taxonomy): Eukaryota > Haptophyta > Isochrysidales > Isochrysidaceae > Isochrysis > Isochrysis galbana. The sequence goes on from CM030936.1 coordinate 3,705,158, forward strand.
GACTAGGTATACATGTACTTGATTATTATACTCATACTCGCCCCTCCGCAGGCCGCAGGCCCCCAGCCCCAGCATTTAAACTTAACTCCCCACAAGCTCATAAATAAGTTATTGGTCATTGGTCATTGTTATTGGGTATTGGGTGAAAACTTAATGACACAAGCTAGTGACTAGTGAGGCGTCAACTACTACCTACGTTAATTACTCACCAGGGAAAAGCAAAGGGGGCGGGGGGCGGGGCGGGGGGGCGGGGGGGAGGTTGGTTTTGGTGGTCGTTCCTTGAGTGAGGGGGAAGCGAGACGCGCTCCACGTTCCACGCCCCTAGCGTGTTGTATTCCTGCCCTATCTGTCTGAAGTCTGAAGGCTGTAGGCATGGCAATATTCGTGTCGCAAGTCGTAAGTAAGGTACGCGCCCACACTCACAGTTGAACAGTCCCCCGTGTGTGTTGCTACTGACGCTAAGACACACAGATTCGAATTCCCCATGGCCATGGTCTCAATCAAGCCAGGTTTGCAGATTTTGTTTGGTCTCGAAATGCTTTGCCTTTGCTTTTGCGATTCGAATTTTGAATTTTACTACTGTTACTATATAATTGTTGGCTCCCCACAAGCTACATAAACTCCCCACAAGCTCATAAGGTAAGAAACGAACACGACCTCGACGTCTCGCTCTGCAGTCGCTCTGCGAGACTACCTTTCTCTCTCTCTCTCCGTCCTCCTGCAGGAACAGGGACAGGGGACAGGATAATTTTGATTTTGCCTGTTCACCTCCCGTTCCGCCCTGCCTCTATGGCTGTATTCGGAGGCGAGGGCGGGGAAGGCATATCGACGTCGTAATTAGTCAGGGCGGCGGCCTGCGAGGCCTTCGGCCCCGGCGGCTTTGATTGCGGCGGCCCCGTTGGGCGCGTCGTGCGAGCCTGTGGGGGCTGGGAGAGGGGCCAGCAGTCAGCGCAGTCGGCGTGCTGCTCCATCGTCGACGAAACTATAACAATAGTTTTTTGGTTCTCGCGATCAAAAGTGCAGCTCCCTTGGCCCCGCCAAACTTTATCGAGTGCAAAGTGTTTGACCGTCCTGCCTACGTACGGGCCGGCGTGGTGTGTGGTGTACATAACACATAACAACATCAGTGACGATAGTGATAGTGATGAATGCTTGACGACATCAACCCCGCCTTCCGCACGCACTGCAGGCAATTGCAGCGGGGCGAGGACGTACGCGCGAGCACACCAGTTGACACTATACATCGTCCCACACTCCGTGATCGGGCGTCCCATCTTGGTTTCTCTCCTCTCACACATAGAGAAGCACCCCAATCACCACACATCTGGCACTTGAAGAACGATGTGGCTGCGTATGGTGCTCTCGCGACAACCGACGCAGTGCCCCAACTGAGCCCGCAATGCGAAGGGACGTGCCCCAACGAAACTCTCACATAGCGTCTCACAAACGAGGACTCGTCACACACATTGTCACACGTCACATAACCGCTTCTAGGACAGTTGTGCCGCCAACTGGAATGCTAAAAGATGACTCGTGTTCCTGCCAGCAGCATATTCGTCGAACGGGCATCTTTGACCGAAAACCCCACCAAGAAGACATGGGGTCGTATTGAGCCTCGGGGACCCGAAGCTGGCACTGCGAGACCACCATGCGCCCACCAAGGCAGTAAGGTGCGACTGGTAGCCACACTCAGTCCATTTTCGCCTGCAAAAGTCAATCAAAAGGCCATGAGTATAACACATCTTATGATGGCAGATGTCTGTAGCAATGCGGCAACAATGGGTGCACACCTTCGAATAGAGCAGCGAGTCGTGGCCAACGTCCATGTTGAAAAGGGCCAGCACCGCAAACCATGCAGTGACAGCAATTCCCAACGACGACCATAGGATCACATGGTACATGCCGATGCCAGTGGGTGGAGTAGCCTGCAGTCAGGTGATGAGATGCAGTGGAGTTCTCCGAACCCTGCCGGGGCTATGACAAGCCCTGCAGCGCACCGCTCTCTAGTCACCCGTCCCCTCCCCATCGCATACGCGACAGAGAGCTCCGTGAGTCGCCTCGCGCCACAGGTGTCTTGCTCGCGCGTAGGCGTCAGCTCACCACTGAAGCAGTCGAGAGCCTACGCTGCACGTCCGGCTGGTCGAGCGGCGAGGCGGGCCAGTCAGCGCCGAGGTTGACCGCAGCATTGGCCAGCGAGCAGAGCGCACAGAGCGCCGCGAGGCGGAGTGTTTGCGAGAGAGACATCTGGCAGGCAGGCAAGTGTGTGTACTGGCAAGAACTAGTTATTGTTTCTCAGCAAGACTCGGTAGCTCTCGCTTGAACACACGCGCGCGCTGTGGCTGTGACTGCTCTGTGTCTCCGTCTCTGTCTCTCTTTCTCACTCGCTCTCTCTCTCTCAGTCTGTCTCTCACAGTCTCTCTCTTTCTCCCTCTCTCTGTCTGCAGAGGGAAGAAGGCGAAAGAGGGAGTTGAGAGAGGGCGCACCGGGGTAGAGCGGGGACGTGGCGTGTGTGGTGATGGAAGAAGCGAGGGATGGACGAGGTTGGGAGGCTGAAGGGAGCGAGAGGGGAGGGGAAGGGGTGGGCGAGGGGGGAGGGGGAGGAAGGGGGGGGGGGGGGACGGCGCGCCGCACCGCGACGGGGGAGAGAGAAGCGGTGGAGGGGGAGGGAGGGAGGAGAGAAGAAAGAAGAGAAGGAGGGGGAGAGAGAGAAGAGAGAGGGGGCCGGCGGGGGGCGAAGGGCGGGGCGGGGAGGCGGGGGAGGGGGGGGGGGGACCGGGGGGGGGGGGGGAGGGGGGGGGAAGATACCGTGTGGGGTGAAAGCTCTTGGACCGCCAGGGAGAGGTGTTTCGATACCAGAGGGGGCCCTCTGTCTGCGCACTACAGTAGGGGCGCACCATTAAGACCCTACGCATACGAACCCCGAGAGAAAATTGGGGTCCAAAAATTGGACCCTGAAAACGCTAGAAAATGCTACCGAGAATCCATGGTCGTATGCGAGACCGTCTCCCCCAAGCGAGCCTGAAATTTGACGCCCCCCCCCCCCCCCCCCCCTCCCTCCCCCGGGACTCTCCGCGATCGCTAGATGCGCCAGCTGCGCCCCCGCTTCCCCGACGTCTTCCCCCTCCTCATGTGCCCGGTGACGCCCAACGCGAGGGCGGGGCCAAGGGGTTTCTCTACCATCCCTGGTCCGCGAGTGCGCGCTCCGTGGGCAACAAGCGCCCCGGCTGGTTCGTGCCCGGCCTTGGTGGCTGGCGCCTCGAGGACCACTTTGAGGTGCTCACGCCCGAGAAGGCTGGTGTGGACGGTCGCCGCGTGACACACGTGCAGACGGACGTCGCACGCCTGCCCCCCGGCACCCGGCTACCCCCCTCCTCCCATGATGATGGTGAGGGGGGGCACTACACCGCCGTCGAGGTTGTCTATCCGACGGCGGTGAGCGACGCTCACCTCCTCTCGTCCAATGGCCAGCCACCATGGTTCCGGCTGGCCAAGGCGTGCCAGCGACTCGTCGAGGTGCGCACCCCCACTGCCACTTGCCCTATCTCGCGATTGTGTGTTGCACTAGACACCTCCCTTCCCTTGACTGCCCGCGTTCCCCCGCCGTCGCAGATGAACCACGCGGTGCGCGCCGACCGTGGGCCTCCGGCAGTGGTTGGCACCATGGTCGGTGCAGGCTTTCATTGCCACGAAGGCATCGTGGGCCCACACACCCCAAAGGAGGAGCATGAGACGCCACGGCGAAGGGCGGCATTTGATGGCGCTGCATTTGTGTCTGCCGCCGATCGTAGGCGTGGAGCACAGTCGCTTCTCGAGTCGTGCGCCGCCGCTTTTCACGCCATTTTCTCAGGTGAGCACCCCTTGCTACTCTGCCGCCAGTGTGCCACCCCGCACAAGCACACACTCTCACACGACCCCTCTCCCCTTCCTCAGCTTTCCCCTACAGCAGGTTTGTGTGGTGGCGTGTGCTCGGTGCAGTTGGAGCCTTCTCGAGGCTCCACTGTGCCGTGTCGCGCAACCTATGGAACGAGGCGCACGTCGACTCCGATGACGCCGAGCGCTCGTTTGCACTTTGGGTGCGCCTGCGGATTCGTGCCCCTCCGCCTCCACAGTGGTGGCTGCTCTTTCCCTCAGTGGGACTGGCAGTCTTGCTGGTTGATGGTGTGCGCATCAGCTGGGACGGCCGATGTGCGCATCATTGCTCCATTTCGGAGCCAGGCGAAGGGGACGAACTGTTCTCGCTGTTTGCTTGCACCAGCCGCAGTGTTGAGGCAGCGGAGGCACGGCAGGCACGCTACCGCGAGGTGGCGGTGTACTCAGTGGGACCCGAGGATGTGGCGTCCGCGCGACGACAAGCCACAATTACAGCACCTCCGTGCGGCCGTTAAGACTCGGGACCGGCTGCAGCGGCCCAAGAACTGGCTGGTGCCAAGGTGCGTGGATTTCCTTCGTCGGACGCCTCCGACAGCTGTGGCCTTGAGGAAACCATCCCCGCAGGTGGACATGCACGTGGCATCGGTGCCCGCCCGAGATACAACGAGTGCATCGGAAAACACGGAAGGAGGAGGAGGGCTTCCGAGGTGGAAGAAGAACGTGCATGCCATCCGATTGCTGCATGTGTGTGTTGAGCTCAAGGAAGAGTTCCTGAAGCGTGACAATTTGGCCGCAAGCAGGAATGAGTTGGATGCTGCCTCCACCAACTCGTTTTGGGAGAACGCGGCAGCAAAGTTTATGGATGCGGACTTCACACCAAGCAAGTGCTTGCATGCTGGGGAGTCGGATGCAATGGGCCTCCTGAGTGTGCACTCATCGGAGTTAGATCCTGGGTGGACACCGTACAAGGTTGACGCCACCAAATGCAAGTCTTCCTTCCGTCACACCTGCAACGCATACACAGAGAATGGTGCTGTGGGTACGGAGAGCGGGCGTCTCGGTACCCACAGCACCATTTGCCGTCGCAGACGGTGCGGGCGAGCACCATCGACCACCTACCGCCGGGCGTGGTTAAGGCGCGCGCCCGTTCGCCACCCGCGCTTTGCACGATAGCGCAGAGCGACATGCGACATCCCTCGTGGAAGTCGACTTCAAACACTGCCAGGGCCCCTCTCGCGGCTGACATCGATCTACGCCGGGATACTTACTCCTCCGCCAGCTTGAATTGAAGAGCCCACAGGCGCGAAGGTGCCATGTGCGGCTTCACGGGCTGGGGCTGGACATATCTGAGGCCCCCAGCACCTCAAACCCGACGAGGCGATCGCTGGAATCCTAGACGGGGGGGGGGGGGGCGGAGTGGCAGAGGGGACCGCCAGAGAGCCCTTCTAGGGCTCCGCCAGCGGCCAACGTGAAAATCAAACCGTGAATTGGAGCAAAGTACGATGAATTCGTGCTACTTTGCAAACTCCAATTTTTGAAGTGCCCCGCACCTCCCCCACCGTGAAAATCGGACCGTGAAACTCAGATTTTCGGACCCCAATTTTCTCTCGGGGTTCGTATGCGTAAGCCCTAAGAAAACAGAGAATTTTGTCCTCTATACTCTATACTTTCCTTAGCGCTCGGCCGCGAGACCATAGGAGTTTCTTAAGCTGGGTTTCTTGCGCGGTTTGCCGAGCGAGAGCTACAGCAATATGTAACGTCCAGGTTTTCACCAAGGACGTGCTCGCGTGGTGGGCATCAAACCACACGAAGTTTCCCCATTGGGCGCAAGCTGCTAGGATGGCCCTATGTCTCAGCCCTAATTCGGCTGCATGTGAGCGCGTGTTTTCGCTGATGACCTGCATGTTTGGTCCGGAAAGGGCCCGCTCTCTATCGGATCAAGTGCAAGCGTCTGTGATGTTGCGCTACAAGCGCAACGCACGCCGCAAGGAATGACAACGTATGAGATTTGTGAGCTTGTGAGGTGTGAGGTGTGTGTAAATGTGTGTGATGTGTGATGCGACTGCCCATGTATAATAGTAGTAACACTATACTTGCGGTACTATGTACTATGTACTTTCGTGTATCACGCAAATAATCATACTAGTAGAAAGAAGTAGATGTAGTAGTAGATAGATACATAAGTCGTAAGTGTGCGCGACGAACCATTTACCATTTACGCATGTCTAATGGACATTTTGGGGGACATTTGGGTGCAAAATTTTGATGTCTCGAGACTTTTTTTCGGACATTTGGGCACAAAAAAGGACATAACCGCCTACCCCTACAACCAGTACTCGACAGGCCGAAAGGACCAACCGCATAGGGATTTTCTTACGCGCCAGTTTCTTATCTATGGCGGGGACGCTCTTGCGCCATAGAGCTTTCTTAGCTCATGGACGGCCATTTTGCTTCTATACTTTCCTTAATGGGGTGGTTTCTTAATGGTGCACCCTTACTGTACAATGTACAATCTACAATGGCGCCGTAAGTGGATCAAATGCCGAATGTAGCTTAGATATAGATAAAGGAACCGATCCCCCCGCGGGCGCGACCGCAAACCGCAAATTCTTTACAGGTAGAGCGTGAGCGCGCGTGACGGAGGGGGGAGAAGAGGGGGGGCGGATCGCACCATTTCTTGGCGAAGATTTTCGCGATTTTCCATTTTCGATTTTCCGTAGCGTCAGGTATAGCCCCCCCTAGAGTTTTTTTATTGGGCCTCGCGCCACGGTCAAAAAATGCAGCCCAACCTTTACTATAAGTTAAAAACCCTGTTTGACCGCCCTATCCCCCGCCTTCCTGCCTCGCGTTGGCTCAGATTTGGGGCCTATTCTACGGACGGTGAATTTGTGCATGGGTCGCGCATTTTCACTACGGCTATGGTGGAGTGGTCTCGGCCTATGAGGACCAGGTGCGCGTCGGACGCGCTACGCCAACGAGCGCATATTCGCACAGCGCTCCGCACTCAAAGGGCTCACAGCGCTTGCAGGTAAGGCTTGATAGCATCTGGTGCCCGGACGGCGCAGTATGTTTACTCGCTCAAACCTCAAACGCGTCGATCATCTCATCCGCGACACATTATTGCTACGCGCGATGGCGTGCCGCCAATGGGATGTCGCCCACCTGCTGTCACTCAAAGAGGATGGACGCCTGCTCAAGCATGTGACAGATTCTCGCAACTAAGTCGAACGCACACGGCCCTTCCCGCTAATGGGAATGGTCCCTCTTCATGGCTCGTCGTGCGGCTCCGACAACTTTCGACGCCCAGAGAAGGTTGAGCGCGTATCCTACGTGGAGCAGAGCGATCACGACGTAGAGCCCCCAGTGTGCGGGCTGCCATTGCACATATGCGCGCCAAAGATCGTAGAGCCCCCAGCCGTAGCCGCCCACACGGGTCAGCAGAAAGGTCAAGGCGAATAGCAACGAGTACGTGTCATATGCCTTGCCCGAGCGCGTACCCTTCGCCTGCAAAAACCTGCAACACAAGGGGAGGGGTGAAGTATACAGGAGCGGTGCTTCATCGGAAATATCTCTCTCATCCTAGTGGGCCACGTCCCATGCATGCGCACCAACGCTCATTCAGGAACGGGGTCGAGAGCTCGGTCATCGAGAGCCAAGCGAATGGTCGAGCGAAGTAGCGGCCCCAGAGCACATAGTGCGTTATGGAGATGAAGATGAGGTGGTGCAGCAGCTCGTCGAGTGCGCCGTACGAGTGCAGGAGCATCCAGACGACGTCCCACTGTAGGTAGCCTACAAAAAGCGATGCGAAGAACACCGGCCAGAACGCTACACCGTGCGAGATCCAGCCTTCATCGCCTTCATACTTGGACCACTCGGCTGCGCAGATGGAGGGGCACGCGATAGGCCAGGTGAGCGCCTTATAGCCGCAAATCCTATGTATTATCGAACTCCGATCCGCAAGCTTTGCGATGCACGCCTCCGTAGGCTTCTAGCTGTGCTCACCATCCCTCACCACCAGAAGTCTCCGGCGGCTTAGCGCTCTGTCGCAAGCTCATGGAATCCCGGCAACCGTAGCACTAAAGTTTACCCATCCTCCCAGAGCTCATCCTACATTATTCCTGGATGGGCAATCTTGTCCCACAGCAACACGGCTTTGATACCCAACTTCCCTCTACCACTGCTCTAACTGACCCTTGCCGATCCCTAGTGGTGCCGCATTGTTTGCCGACTCCGGCAAAGAGACCATCAAAGTAGCATAGTGCGGCTGCCTGCCATTCCTGGTCGTCCGAAATCTGCTCTCAATAAGTCTCCCTACTTACCCCCTCCATCGCAAGGCAGTGACAGCCACGTCTAGCCGACGGCATGTCAGCGTGCTCCCATATCCCCGAAGTAGAGCGCAAAATTGGTCTTGGCTCTGAAATCTCCACCCTGGGCGCAGGCCACAACACCGTCCGCTGCAGCTTCGCGCGACCCACTAATCGCCACCGCAAAGCATCGAGCCGACGATGAACAGGTGCGCACCAAGCGCACGAAGGCCCCAAACTCCCGCCGTCCTTCCCGCCCACCATCCCTGCTCTGAGTCTCAGTATGCCTCCCTCTCTTCCGTCCAGCATCCCCACCCCCCTCTCATTCCTTTTCCGCCCCGGAACTCGCTCCCCCCTCGCCACCACCCCCAAACGTTTCCATCCCGGCCACCATCCCCTCCCCCCCTTCCCCCTCCCGGTTCTCACCGAAGCAAAGCGCTGAGCCGACAATGAGCAGCACTGCATTGACGCTCGAAAGCTTCCTCTCTGCCCACTCGGCGTCACTGCGGCGGCGGAGTGTAGTGAAGAGTAGGCCGTAGCAGATCGTCGTACTCAGCACGAGCGGCGCGCACCACTCCCACCGCTGCGCCAGGCTGAGCGCGAGGAAGGCGGACGAGGCGGCGCACACCCGCGCCGCGCGCCACGCCATCCTCGGCGCGCGGGAGGGGAGCCGGAGTCCCCTAAGAGAGAGAGAGACAGAGAGAGAGAGAGAGAGAGAGAGAGAGAAAGGGGGGGGGGGGGGGGGGGGGGGGGGGGAGGAGGAGGAAGAGAGAGCGTGTCTAGATGAAAAGGAAGAGGCGAGACCACTTCCTGGGGAGAGCGAGTAGATGAGGAAAGTCTAGCTTACTACGAGTAAAAGGGCGATGGATTGAAAAGGATCTTGGGGGCGTACTTTACTCCTACATCAAATAAAGAATGTCATCTGTTTATGAAATAGAGAAGGGTTTCAGCTCTCATTCTGTCTTCTGCGCAGGATTTGAACAGAGAAATCCTCGCGTTAGTCGTTGATTCACTTCACCAAGATCCAAGATGTGATAGACGAAAGACGAAACATGAATAAACAGAGACAGTGTTCTATTTCGGATTTCAAATTTTGCTAGATCTACGCAGGTTATATTAATATTACGAGATTAGGTGAAAATCGGAAGCACCTGTTTCGGTGCTTCGCTTTATAACGAATTCAACGTGAAAAAGTGAAAATAAAGGTGGCAGACGAGCCAATTTTAGCGTGCTCCCGACCTCTGTCCCCCCCAACCCTGCGCGCCATCGCGCGAGGGGATGGGGGAGAGGGGGGGGGGCGGGGGGTGGAAGCAACGCCTCGGCCGAAAACCACATCACTTTGTTCTCGTGTTTTGAGTCCAATACTTCTCGTAAAAGCCCTCCCCCCCATGAGCCAAAGTACAAAACAGCTGCGGGGAAGCACCTCTGTTCCGGCGCGTCGGCCCGGCAGTAAAGAGTTAAAAAAGCCTTTTTTAAAAATCAACAAGCCTCGAACCCAATTTTAGAAGTGAGCCTCTTCCCCCCCCCCCCACACGCGCTTGCGGGCGGTCCGCGTGGTGTACGGACGTCGCTGCTCTCCCTCCCTCCCTCCCTCCCTCCCTCCCTCCCTCTCTCTCTTCCGATGCGGAGCGCCGCGCTCAGCCTCGCCTCCCAGGTGCTTCTCTCTGACTTTGGGCCCGTCGTCCACCGGATCGGCCTCCAGCTCCTCGAGAATGGGGCTTCCTCTCTGAGCCAGCTCGTCGCGAGCAAGCTCTCATCGACACAGGTGAGAGCCGCCGACGCTCATCTGGTTGGGAAGAGGGAAAGGGGGGATGGCCGGTTGGGTGGGGTGGGGTGGGGGGGGGGGGGGGGGGAGGGCAGACGGGGGAGGGGAAGGGTAGGGAAGAGAAGGGGAAAGGGGGGACGAAGCCTGGCTGGTGGCGGAGAGGGGGGAAGGGGGAGGGGTGGGAGGGAGAGGAGGGAAGGGGTGGGAGGAGGATTCTCAGCCTAGGGATCATGAGGGCGGGGCACTCGGATGGGGTGGGGAGGTACCGGACAGGGAAGAGAAGGTGGAGCGGGCGAATCTTGGCAGGCGCGGGGAAGCATGGGGGGGGCGGGGGGAAGAGAGGGGCACTGCTTGAAATCAATCCGCGAGCGAGCGACTGATGAGAAGAGGAGAGAACGTGAGGTGGAAAGCCGTGCACTGCCCCGAGAGGGTGTACGGCGAGTGTACAACCCATAGCAAGATGTAGAATACCAGCCGCATGTGTGCGAGCAACCTTGGCCTTGGCACGTCTGCCCGCACGCACTGACCCGCCGGCTTCCTGCCCACAGATACGCTCGTCGCTGCTCGTGCTCATGCAGCACAACATCGTACGCGTGATCGAGAACAGTAGTACCTCGCGCCGCGCACCGGGTGCATCGAAGCGCGCCCTGCTAGCGCCCGCCCGCGTCACGATGCGCTACACCTATGAGGCCTCGCTCGACGAGGTGCTCGCGCGCCGCTGGTTCACGTGGGTGGTCGATGCGACGCGCCGCCGCTTTGGCGACGAGGGTGCGCTATTGATGGAGGAGGCGCTGGCGGTTGGCCGGTCGACGCTCGACGAGTTGTGTGATGGGGCGGCCGCCTCCTACGTGCGCACGGCTGGCGCACAAGCTTCTCTGGTCCCGGCCAAGCGCAAAGCCCTCAAGGAGTGCTTCGGCAAGTTGCTTGATGCCCGGTATTTTGAGCCGGTGCCCACTCTGACGTACCTCGACGGTGCGGTGTCGTCTACTGTGCCTGCACCTGCACCTGCGCCTGCTCCTGCGCCTGCGCGCGGCGGGGGTCGCGGTGCTGCCGGCCGCGGCCGCGGTGCCGTTGCGACTGCCCGACTCAAGCGCAGCGCAGGCGTTGCGGGTCTCGACATGGGCGACGCAGCGGCGCGCGCGCTGTGCGGTGCACCGTCCGCAGTTGCTGCCAGCTCCGACACGCCGACGCTCTGGCGCGCCAATGTCAGCGGGATGCGGCGCGTGCTGCGTGCTGACGTCATCAGCCGGCTCGTCAGTGATAAGTTCGACTCGACCGCCGCCATGGTGAGCCGCCCGCCTACACCGGCTTCCTGCGCCAGCACATGCACACAACGCCACTCGCCAGGGACGAGACAAGACACAAGGCTGAATCGCCGAGGCTGGCAACATCTTGGTCCTTCGTGGGCCAACACTTGCCGGCCAGTGCTGAAGACCTTCGTGCAGACCGAGGCTAGGCGACACCCATGGCGCGTCGCGTCCATGATTCATACACTGCCACCAGGTCTTTGTCGCCTGCGCACACTGACGCTGCATGCGAGTCGCCCTCCGCTGCCCGTGTGCCCTTCAGCTTCTCGAGAATATCTTGCAAATTCAGCAACACGATTTGACCGACGACGGCTGGCCCCTGCCGCACAACAACGAGCCGCGGGGAAGGCCGTGCACAGCACCCTTCACAGTCGAGGAGCTCGTCGCTCTCTGCCCGCCCGTAATGGAAGGCGCGCGCCGTTGGCCCCTGCCCCTGCCTGATGTATTGGCTGTAGGGCTGTCGCCCGCCTCGCGCAACTCAGCCGCCTCTCCTGCCCATCGCCTTCAGGCCTCGACCAGCCCTCCGCGCGACGCCAGCTTGTATCCAACTATTTGGATACGATGTCCAACGACCCGCTCTGCCAGATGGCGTCGCCGCTCAACGGCAAGTACATGTTCAACTTGGCTGAGATGACCGCTGCTGTCAAGCAAATCATGCTCGAGACGGCAGTCCTCCACAAGTTCGGCGAGGCCGCCTGCCGCATCTTCCGCCTACTGCTCCGGCTAGGCTTCAAAGGTGGCTGTGTCACCACCGACCGGTTGCCGCTCAAGCTGGAGCTCAAGCAAGTGGCCGAGATGAGCCTGATGCCTGAGCGTGAGGCGAGGCCGCTCCTTGGCCGCATGCTCGCCGCCGGCTTCGTCTCACTCCAGGAGATGCCGCGTTCCACTGACCACAACCCGCGCACCACCGTCTACCTTTGGCACGTTGAGATGGCGCGCGCCTGTCGCGCGCTCGAGGCCGAGATGCTCGCGACCGAGAGCAAGCTCATCAGCCGGCTTGAGGCGGAGCATAGGAGAGGCGAGCGAATGCATGGCGATGGCGAGTCGACAGCACCGAGCGGGGACCCTAGCCGCGTCGCTTCCTTTCTCGAGACAGCTATCCTCCAGACGCATGAGAGCATAATGTTCTTTCGTTATATTTGAGTTCGCCACGGTCGTTACTCGCCATGGCAGCGTGGACGCGCTCCGCTTGTCGTGGCTCGCAATTTCGGCTCGGCACAATGTGGCGAGAGGCAGCTCGCTTGCTAACGGCAGCCACAAGACCGCCCACACGGCCGCGTTGCGCGAGTGATACCTCGTCACCAAGCGTTGCGTCCAGGGCGGAGTGCGCCCTTTGGCGCCACGGGAATGCCGATTTCCGCAGCTTGTACTTCGCAAGAAACTCTCCGGACATGCATAACGCACAATGGTACGGCAATGGCTGTATCTCCAACGTGTCATCTTGTAGCTGCACATACTTGAATGACAACATGAAAGTGGCGTTTACCGCACATGCGATACACATGCTTCCGCGTTCCGTGCAGTATGTCTCGCTTGGGTGCTCTTGCAAGATCTTGCCAGTGTCTGCGATGGAATCATCCTTTAGTCGCCCCATGGTAGGGGCTCATTATTTTGTTCATTGAGCGTTAGGGCTGCTACCACTAGCCTTGCATTAACACGCCAAGCCACATGGCCGCGGCCTGCCCGATTGGCGCATAAATCATGATATGAATAATAAAACAGAAAACATCCGACAGATCATCTTCATCTGGCAACGTTAGTACCACTACTCCCAGCTAGCCCAATACTATCACGATCACGAGCCACTCCTCAACGCACCTGCCCGCACGCCTTGAAGTGATGGCACAAAAAAAACTTCTTAATATTCTCGCCGCGCGCGCGACTACGCACCCTTATTGTGCTGCCACGCCCGCTACTCTCATCTCCCCTCCACCTGCCTTGCGGCTCGTCCCTCGTGCACTACCTAGGGGCTTGGTGTTTGGGGTTTCATGTAGCAGGCCGCTCCCCCACCGCCGCCGCCGCACTTCCTTCCCTTAGCGCGGCCGTGCCTTACGCTCGCGCGCTGGCGTCTGCCGTCTGCGAGTGACAGCACAGCTCAGCCGTCTGCCGTCTGCCCCGCTGTCTCCGCATGCCCCCCGACATGCCCGACCGAGGCGAGAGGCCCCTGCGGCTCTTTACCTGCTTCTGGGGGCAATCAGGTTTAATTTACGACCTCTTCGTATCTCCCCCTTAGGCACATCGCACTTCTCTCGTCTTATTCGGTAGGTCTCTTGGAATCCTGCGTAGCAAGATTGCCTCTCGTTTCCGTTATGGTGCGATTCCCGTTCCAGACAAGATCGCCGACAGATCGCCCTTTGGTCGTCGTCCGTCGTCGTCTAGCCGGAGTGTTTGGGTTTGATTTCAGTCGAGTTATGTGAGAAAGTCGTGGGGCGAGAATCGGGGTGTTTTTCCTGGGTGTCTCTGTCCGTCGTCCTGTCGTCAGTCGTCATCCGTCGCTCTCGCTCTCGTCGCTCTCGCTCTCGTAACACTCAGACCCTACAATCTCGCCTCGCCTCACCAGCCCCTGCCATCACAGCCCTCCTCTCACTCGCCCTCGCCTCTCGCCGCTCGTTCCATGTCGCTCTCGCCGCCGTCCTCGCCCTCGCCCAAGCCCGCCTGCCCGCCTCCCTCTGCTGACGGGCTTCAGCCCGTCAGCGTCTCTGAAGTCGTCTCCTCCGCCGCGCCTGCCGCCGGCCTTGCTCCTTCCTCATTGCCCTCAGGCCCTATGGGCCACTCCAATTCGTCATTAGGCCGCGGGCAACCTCCGGGCGCCAGCCTGTGCAGCCTTTGGTGCTGCCGTGCACCATCAGTTTGTGGCTCGACTGCATCGCTTGCGGCATCTGTAAGTAAGGCCCTCCTCCTCGCCACTCGCCTCGACCCCCCCCCCCACTTCTCTCTCTTCCCCGCCCCCACTTTCTCTCTCTTCCCCCCACCCCTTCGCTTCTCTCTCTCCCCTCCCCTCCCCCCCCGCGCGCGGCCTGCGCTCGGCTTCTTCTGGGTGCCCCGCCGCCCCCCCCGCGCGGCCCCTGCTCGGCTTCTCGCCCCCCCCCCCGCCCCCCCCCCCCCCCCCCGCGCGGCCTGCGCTCGGCTTCTCGCCCCCTCGCCCCCCCCCGCCCCCCCCCCGCGCGAGGCCCCGATAAGTCCCCGTCTCTCGCTCTTCTTCTCCATTCACTGCACTCGCCCGCCTCTCTCGTGCGAGGACCAGATGGAGGACACCCCCAGACAACAGGAATCTCCAGCCTCCACACAATAATCTCGCTCTCTCTCTCCTCTCCCCATCTCTCTCCCTCCCTCCCTCCCTCCCTCCCTCTCTCTCTCTCTCTCTCTCTCTCTCTCTCTCTCTCTCTCTCTCTGCTCTTTCTTCTTCCTCTCCTCTCTCTCTTCTCTCTCTTCTCTCTCTTCTCTCTCTTCTCTCTCTTCTCTCTCCTCTCTCTCTGCTCTCTCTCCTCTCTCTCTTCTCTCTCGACTTTAACCAAGGGAGGAGGAGCTCGTCTGCCATCTAAAAAAAGGCACGAGGCCACATCTCCATCTCCACTCCGTCCGCCCTCACCACCCGACATTCACCCACACACGCTCCCTCTCTTATCTATTCTCCCCTCCCTCCACGGGGGGGCCTCACTTCAACCCGGACCGTCTGCGCGCCGCGGCGGCTCGCGCGCGCTTCTTCTGACTTCGGCCGCCTTCTTCCCTCTCTCTCTCTCCCCCCCCCCCACTTCTCTCTCTCTCCCCCCTTCCTCTCTCTCTCTCTCTCCCCCCCCCGCCCCACTTCTCTCTCTCCCGCCCCCCACTTTTCTCTCTCTCCCACCCCCTCGCTTCTCTCCCTCCCCTCCCTCTCCGCTACAATTCTCTCTCTCTCCCTCCCTCCTCTCCCCCGCCACCCCACCCCGCGCACCAGTCTTTCCCTCTCTCCGGGCTCTTCTCTTCTCTCTTTCCCCCCCCCACTCGCCCTCTCCCCTTTCTTACCCCCTTCCCCGACCCCCGCCACCCCCCGCCACTCGTTCACGTATCCGCCCTCTTCTCTTCTCTCTCTCTCTCTTCCCGCCCCACTCCCCCGTCCCCGTCCCCTTCCCCAATGCTCCTCCTCCTCCCCGACGGCCAACTACTCTCTCTCCACCCCTCCTCCTCGCCACTCGCCTCGAGGCTGGAGGCCGCACTCGCCCAGCAGCAGCCACACCTCTTGCCCCTCCTCCCCCACCTCTGGATCGCCTCCTCTCTCTCTCGCAGCCGCAGAACTCCAGCAGTTCTCCGCCTCTCACAGCGTTCTCTCGGAGGCGGCTGCAGCTACTCTCAGCCTGCGCTGCCCGAGCAACAGCAGCGCGAGCCCAGGCAGAGCGAGGCGGAGGAAGAGGAGCCTCAGGCCTGCTCCATCGACGTCCACAACCTGGGCAAGGGCGCAGGATGCAGACCCGAGGCCAATGAGGATGAGATGGCGTCCGATGCCGACGAGAAGGAGGACACCATCGCCACAGAGGATATCAAGCTCGAGAGCGCCCAGGAGGTCGACCCGAATGCGATGGCCGCCGCGCAAGAGGGCGCCGCTGAACGAGAGGCCGCGTACAGGGCCGTTCTGGTCTCGGCGCGCGACTGGGTGCCGGTGCAGCTCGATGGCGCCGATGGGGGCAGTGCAACCGCGCCCACCTCGACGCCCGCCCACATACCCGGCGCACTCGACGTGCAGGTGGACTCGACAACCATCACGCGCTGGAAAGAACGCCGCGGTGGCGAGCTCGAACGCATGATTACGACGGGAGCGGTCGCGCTCCTCGACGCAAAGTGGGTCATCAGGCTGGCGCGGCAGGACGGCCGCTTCAAGCCGCGCCAAGCGCTCCCCGATGAGGCCTTCCTCTCGCTCACCCAGGTCCAGGCGGCTACCGCGGGCCTCGAGCTCCCCGTCGTGTGCGTCTCGCACCCGTGGCTCCAGCCCGAGCATCCCGACCCGCATGGCCACAACCTCCAGACATTGGCGCGCGCGCTCGAGGCGCTGCTCGAGGACGAGCTCCTTTGCAACGGCACTGCCGGCGTCTTCTACGACTTCTCCTCCATGCACCAGAAGTGCCGGCGCGCCAACGGCTCCGCGGGCGATGAGATTATTGGCTTCGACCCCAGCCTACGGGGTGGCGTCGGCCGGTACGCGAGCGAGCAGGCGCTCTTCACTCAGGCGCTGCACGACGTGAGCGTCCTCTTCTCGCACCCGCACACCCACGTGTGGAAGCTGACTGAGCTCCCACCCGATTATGACCACGAGCTGCAGTACAAGCAGTCGGGCAACAGGGCGCCATACGAGGAGCGAGGGTGGTGCTTTTGCGAACAGCTGCTCGCCGAGATGATGAAGTCCGGCTACCTCGTGCTCGACCTGGGCAAGATTGGCAGCTGGGTGAATTTTTGGGACATGCAGAGTGTATGCTCTGATGTCCGGCGCGCGCCCATGCTCCCTTCGCGCGTCGCCGCCGAGTTGCAGAACAAGAGCTTCACCAACGGCCGCGACCGGCCGATCGTTGCGCGCATCTACGCCGAGGGGTTCGCCAAGCGCTGGGGTGAAGTCGAGGAGATCGATTACAGCTACCTCGACTGGGGCGACATGGAGGCTCGGCTGCTGGGCGACGTGCTCCGCAAGATTCGCGCTCCTAACCTCAAGAAGATCTCTCTCAGTCTCAACTCCATCGGCCCCGAGGGCACGGTTGCGCTCGCCGAGGGTGTCAAGGGTCTCAAGGGACTACAGGCGCTCGTGCTTGACCGCAACGAGATAGGTGCCGAGGGCGCAATCGGCTTCGCCAAGCGCATGAAAAACATGAAAGCATTGCAGTACCTCAACCTCGACGGCAACGAGATTGGTCCGGAGGGCGCGCTTGCACTCACCAGGGCCATCAAAGGGCTGAGGGAACTCGAGCTGCTTAACCTCGTGGCCAATCAGATTGACGATGAGGCCAAGCGTATGCTCAAGGAGCGACTCCCCGCCGGCCTCGAGATGAAGGTGTAAGCTCGCCATTGGCCGGCTCTGCTCTAGTGAAGCTTGTGGGAGACGTCCCTTGTCCGCCACAGCATGCGAGCAGCGGACAAATGTGCGCCCCCTACTCACATCCAACTATTCCCATGTACGATGTGCACTTCAATTCGCGGCGCCAGCGCACCCAACACACCCAGTCTCGCGCACCCGGGCGGCGCTGGCCACCGATGATGATGAAGTAGCCAAGCGGATACTCCAAGGCGCGCCGTGAAGCCCGCCCCCGGAGTGAAGCGGTATTTGTTCAGTACGCGAGGTGGGGACCTGCACACGCCCTGAGATTGCTGTATTGCTAGAACTAGAAGAGGTGCTAATGCATGGCTAAATATTGCTTTGCAAAGTAGCGCTGTACGGCAACAACACGGACGCATCCAGAAGAGCCAAAGCAGACATGGGCCGACAGCCCAAGAAACGAATAGACGCCAACAAATTCCACCCATTATTTGAAACAAACGACGATAAGGAACTAGTTCCAAGCAGTAAACTCGTAGCAATACTAGAGCGCCTAAGAATACAACATATAATACAACAAAAAAACACCACCAGACCTAGCGGTTGCGCAAACGCGTAGTCTTAAAGACTACCGTGTAGTCTTGGGAGGGGGGGGGAAGACAACGGAAAATGTCAGCCTCCTTGGCCGCCTCCTAACCAACGGCCAAAGCCTCGCCACGGTTCGCCCCCTCCCCCCGAGGGTGTCCCCTATCATCTCCCTGCTTGGGGTGTCCAGGTTTTAGGCCCAGGCACAATTATCTAGATATGCTTTTGGATATTTGGGTGCACTTTTAGCCCATTTGGATATCTCCGGATATTTGGGCCGGTCATAGGCCCCGGCGACCAATACCGGGGGGGGGCAATACCAAGGAAGGGGGCCAATACCAAGGGGGGCCGGGAGTGAGGGATCGTGGAGCGGGGCGGGAGTCGCGGCACTGCGGATGGGATCACCGCATGACTCTCGGCTGTTGGTTACTTAGTAAATGGCCCTGTTTACGTGAATAGTGAGTACGTCTGTGCACGCCACAGTGAACCAGAACGACCCGACATCGACGATGGACGATGGAAGCGGGTGAGGCCTGAGCGAGCCCGCTCTCCGCTGCCCTGCCCGTTGTGCCTGCCCGCGGCGGCGGCCGCGCGCGATGGCGCGACTCACAGACTCACAGACACCAGGTGTCGTTCCGTCAATTGTGGGACATCAGTCGAACTGAGCGATCAAATGTCAAAAATCACCTGGCCCTCTTTTGACGGAACGCGACTTCCCTGACACCCTATGTCGATATGTCGATGCAGGTCCCAGCGCACGAACCCGCGCAGCCAGGGCAGTCGCCGAAGATGCGAACGAGAACATCGAGCTGGAGCGCGCACGCGATGAGCGCATGGGGAGAGATCCCCCACGAGATATCTTGGGACCGGAGAATGTTTTGGACGAATCTTCCTGCCGTCGGCCGAGGAGAGGCGGACGGAGAGAGAGAGAGAGAGAGAGTCTCGCAGAGCGACTGCAGAACGAGAAGTCGAAGTCATGCCGGTTTATTACCTTAAACGAGCCAACAATTATAGTAACAGCAAAACAAAATTCGAATCGCAAATTTCGAGACCAAAATCTGCAAACCTGGACTTGTGGACTTGAGACCATGGGGAATCCGAATCTGTGTGCCTTGTGCGTCAGTGGCAACACGGGGAACTGTTCAATTGTAATTGTGAGCGCGTACCTTACACGAATATTCATGCCTACAGCCTTCAGATAGGCAGGAATACAACAGCCTTATGCCTGAGCCCAAATTCTGCGTCTTGTGAGCGTGTGTTGTGTGTTCTCCATGCTCACCACCATTTTTGGGCCTGAGAGGACCTCTTCGCTTGCCGATCAACTGCAAGCCTCCGTCATGTTGCGGTACAATAGGAACAAGCGCGACGTTGACGTTGAGGCGGCATGATTGAAATGTCGTAATGTGTGTGCTGTTGTGAGTGTGGGTGCGTGTGTGGGTGACTCAAAAATAACACACTGTAGACTATAACTATAGACTATAGATACCTATAGAAGCATAGCATTGGTTTTATTTTCATTTTCGTGCGAGATAAAAACGAGATATTTGGGCGAGCTGGCCGGCACCTTCCCGAAGTCTTCGAGCACGAAGGAAAAAGAATAAACAAGTCGGAATTTCTCGACTCGTGGGGGCACGTGGTACGGCAAGCCTCGCGCCTCCTCAACGAAGCGAGAGACACACCGACACCCGACACGGCCCCCCCGGCGACGCGGCCAGAAGCGCCGGGCGACACATCCTCGACGGGGGAAGCAACCAGAGAAATCAGGGTCTCCGAGAGCGACACCTATATAACTAAAATGAATAATATATGGCTATTCACAAACACTAATTACCTGGGCGAGGCTACGGACACCACCGAGGTAGCAAAACCGGGCGAGGAGGAACAATACCACGCCCCCGCCACATGGGAGAACGGGCTGAAAGGCCCGAAACACCTAGAATACCCCCTAGCGGACGAATACGCACTCGACGGGAAAACACAGCTAGATCAAATCACCGTGTCAGACATAACGCGCGAGCTCATAAAGAACGGCCCCTGCGCCAAGCCTCAGCCGGCGCGAGAAACATGGACGCGGAAGCTAGAAATGACACACGACGAATGGAAACACGTGGCACAACTATATACCCACCCCCTGCTAAAGCACACGGACAAACACCCCCACTTTAAGCACATCACCCACAGAAGGCTGGGCACACGAAACCGGTTCGCGACGGCAGCCACCACAAAATGTAGACTCTGCGGAAAACACCGCGAAGATTCGACACACCTAGCCAGATGCTCGTCCACGGTTCGGATATTCCAAACCATAGAGGCCGTGGCGGGGTTCACCCCTGCGAGCAACAGATCGACAAACCAGAAGATCAAAGACAGACTGTTCGCATACCCGAGCACACCGACACCCGATAGCCTTAAAGCCCTCTACCTAATAGCGTGGAGACACATAATAGGCGACTTCTACAGAGTAGAATTCGATCAATACTCATTCCACCACGTGCCGGTCATCGAAAGAACCTTGAGCAGGTTCACGATCCTCGTCAGAGGCCTTGGGCCCCCGGACGGAACCTCGACCGTGCGCACAAACAAGGCCTCCCAGGGCAGGAAGCCGAAGATCAAGACCCCACGGGACCTTTGCACCCCCGTATACAAAACTAATAACAAAGGAAACCTAGTCATAAGTGTAAACTTGAAACTGGTAGCACAAGCGCTCGACATGGTGGAGCGGCTCGCCTAAAAACGAACGCTCCCTCGAGGCGTACCGCCTCTCACCCCGCTTGCACCCACAACAGACACACCGTACGTCGGACGCCCGACGCCAGGCGCAATAAGGACTAAAACGAAACCGGTAGCCCGGCGGCGTAGAAGGAAGGAGAGCGACAAGCCGTCGGGGACCGGTACACACCGTCTGCCACTGGAAACCCACTTCACCCAGCCCCTAGGTAGAGCACGAGGGGACGCGCCGCAAGGCAGGTGGAGGGGTGGTAAGGACAGCGGGCGTGGCTACAGGGAGGTTGTGCAGGGTCGCGCGCGCGGCGAGACTATGAAGAAGTTTTTTTTCTCACTCTCCCCTTCATCACCCTTCTCTCTCTGCCCCCCCCCGCCCTCTCTCCCCTCCCCCCTCTCTTTCTCTCCAAGCACGCGTGAGTGCGCGCGCATATGTTCATGCTCAGCGCGCGGTGCATGAGTGCTCGCGTTGCCATTCAAAAACGGAGACAAAAACGGAAGGGGTTGCAAAAACGGCAAAAACGGCCTGTTTTTGGCCTTCACAGAAAAACGGTAAAAACGTATTTCCCATCTAGGGTAGATACGGGATAGGGGGCACGGGCGCCAGTCGGCGCCCCAGATACGGTAGATATGGCTGTATCTGACCGGTTCCCTAGATACGCTATCCTGTATCTCCCAAGTAGGAAGTAGGACTACTACATTTCAAATTCTTGATTTTTTACGTCCGCACTAAGGCTATACTGCACCAATACCGGCAGTGGGCCTTATTCCTAATCGTTAAAGGACAGAAGATGATAGAGAAGACAATAGGAGAGAGAGTGCGAGAGGAGAGGGAGAGGGGAGGGAGGGAAGAATAAGAGAAAGAAAGGGGGCGAGAGAGAGAAGGGGGGGGGGAGGGGTGAGAGAGAGAGAGAGAGAAAGAAAGAGAGAGAGGGAGAGAGAGAGAGAGAGAGAGAGAGAGAGAGAGAGAGAGAGAGAGGGAGGGAGGGAGGGAGGGAGGGAGAAGGGGGGGGGAGGAAGAGAGAGAGAGCGCGAGACGAGAGTACTTGTAGAGCGAGTGAGAAGTGGAGAGAAGGGAGAGATAGAAGGAAGGAAGGGAGAGAGAAGAGAGAGAGAGAGGCGAGGAGGAGGGGGCGCGGCGGCCGAATGGAGAGTTACCGGCGCGGCGCTCCTGCGGAGATTCCCGTGGCGCCTGGTGACCCACGTACGCTGGGCTACGGGACAGACCAGGCGCGCTGGCTCAAGGAGGAGCTGCGGCGCAAGCAGGAGAGCGATGGCGCTGCCGCCAACCCCTTCCGGTCCGCCTTGAGCATGCTAGCCTTCCCTTGCGTCCGCCTCTCCGCTTTCCTTCCCTCCCTTCCCTCCCTTCCCTCCCTTCCCTCCCTTCCCTCCCTTCCCTCCCTTCCCTCCCTTCTCTGCCTTCCCTCCCTTCCCTCCCTTCCCTCCCTTCCCTCCCTTCCCTCCCTTCCCTCCCTTCCCTCCCTTCCCTCCCTTCCCTCCCTTCCCTCCCTTCCCTCCCTTCCCTCCCTTCCCTCCCTTCCCTCCCTTCCCTCCCTTCCCTCCCTTCTCTTTTCTCTCTCCCTTCTCTTCTTTCTCTTCCTTCTCTTCTTTCTCTTCCTTCCTTCCCTTCTCTCTCTCCCTTCCTTCCCTTATCTCCCATCTCTTCCTTCTCTTTTTTCTCTCCCTTCTCTCCGTTCTCCCTTCTTTCCGTTCTCTCTCTTCCCTTCTTCTCTCCCTTCTCTGCCTTCCCTCCCTTCTCTGCCTTCCCTCCCTTCTCTCTCTCCTCTCCCTCCTCGCCCTTCTCACCCATCTCACCCTACTCGCCCTTCTCGCCCTCCTCACCCATCACTTGTCTCCTTTCAACCTTCACCTTTCATCCCTTATCCTGACCCTCACCCCTCTTTTTCACCCCTCATGCTCATCCTCATCTTCAGCCTCGCCTGCGTGCGCTCTTCGCGTGTGCTCGCCCTCTCTTTTGTCTCCACCGGCCACTCTTGCCCATCTCCCTGAGTCTCCTCTCCCCTCTTTCCCACCCCGTGGGTGTGGCCACTCGCATCCCAAAGCAGCCCACCGCTCACTACCCAGAAGTTCCATGTCCTTCCTCCCTTTGAATTGTCCCCGTGCTCCCCCCTGATTTGCCCTCTCTCTTACTTGTGCCGCTCACTCTCTCCTACTTGTTTGGTGTCTTTGCGCCCCATACGCTACCAACCCCACACATCTCTCCACAGCCTTGAACCCACCTCCAGCTATTCTCCTTGCACGCAGGGCGGTCATCGCTCGTCAGCCACCGTCGACACCGACACAGACTGTCGCGCCTGTCGCCTACTCACCAGGGCCATGTGCACCTGCGCCGACAATGCAGCCCGCCGTGTCCCCGCGGCCAGCTGTGCAAAGCTCTCCGGCGTACGTGCATTCCCCGCACACGCCCCTCGCGCCGGAGTCGCAGCATAACCAGCCGCCACAGACGCACACGCCGCTCGGCGCAGCCCAGAGCCAGCCTGCAATGCGGCCCCTCGGTGCAGCCCCTGGTCAACCCTCATTGCGCCCCAAGCAAGCTCCAGCGATGCCATCGCATCCGGCGCATGCGGCGCCTGGCCAGTCACCACAAGGAATGGCTGGCTATCACATGCCACCGATGCATTCCCTGGGGGCCAACCTACAGAGCCAGCCGTCTGCCTCACCAGCACTGCGACCACAGGTCGGACAAGTGCAGCCACACAGTGCTCCTCGCCCCACATCAGTTGAGCAGCAGTTGCAGCCGAGGGGTCCCATTCCTAGTATGCAACGCCCAGCTTTGCCGCAGACGGTCGCAGGGATGCCACGACCTACTCTGCCCGTGCCGCAGTTGGCGCCATCGAGAATGGTGCCACCCGGGATGCCGCAGCCTGCGGCCGGGATCCCACAGCTTGCGCAGCAGAACGCTCCCGGCGGGCCAAATCCCGCTTTCCCATCCGTGGTGGGCGCGCCCAACCAAGGCTACGCTGCGCCTTATCAGTACTCCTCGCAGCCGTTGCAGCCTCCGCCATCACCGCCGCGGCCGTTTTCGTATTCTCCTCAAGCAGCACAGCCCGCTGCGCCAGCGAATGCGTTGATACGTGAGGTCTACCAGCGAGCACCACCGAGCGAGACGCCGGTGGCGCCCGGTGACCCTAGGACGCTTGGTTTTGGCACAGATCAGGTGAGGGCTTGCTACATGGCCGGACGCCGCTTTTGGTTGGCTGACGCACTAGCAGGTATCTCTTGAGCAAGCGTTTCATTCGTTTGCCCAGCACATCGTCCTTTGCCCGATCGCAGGCGCGCTGGCTAATGGAAGAACTTCGACGCAAGAAGGAGTCCGGCGAAATCACAAGCAAGTTCAGGATGTATGGGTCGCAAGGGCAGCAACACGTTCATCCCGAGGCTCCAGCCCACGTTGCTCCGCAACAAGGCACGAACAGTCAGCCATATGGAGCGCAGGTAACCGCGCTCCCCCCCGGCTGGCAGCAGTTGCAGCACGAGGGCCACCCCTACTACCTCCACACGGCGTCGGGCCACACACAGTGGGAATGGCCGCAATAGTCAGCGCAAATAGGCCTTGCCGCTAAAGCACCATGCATCGATATGGATCGGCGTCGTCACCTCCTTCAATCCCACGCCTACCCCACGCTCACCCTCTATTGAGCTGGCAGCGGCTCGAAGTAAGCTCGTTGCTTGCTAAGCCGGAAGCAAACGAGCTTTGCGCGGATGGCTACTCTATTCGTTTCATCCATACTGCACTTTTGGCGGTATCCACGGCCAGTGTGCGACACAAGTTGATGTGCACACTTTGCTACGTACCTTGCAATTTCTGTTACAGTCTGTGTTTGCTGCGTGCTTGCGGGTCGCCCGCGCTAATGCAACCGCTTTGGTGGAAGTAGATGCCGTTGCAGCTGCTTCTCTTGCACGCGTTGCCGCGCCACTGTACTTCAAGTGTCAAATGCACTATTAGCTAGTTGCGAAAATCACACTAACCTTGTTATGATTGGTCGCCATGGAGGTGGGCCTCGCGCCCCCCCCACTCTCTCGACTCCCCTCGTTGGGGGCGAGAACCATCAACCCCACCCTGCGAGCGTCGCCTCTTGGCATGGACACGGGACTCACCCAGACTCTCCCAGAGAGCTGGCGGGCCACAGATCGCACGCCCTGGCCCATGCTGGCCTGCTCATCGCTCTAACCAACCTCTGTCCTCACATGGACTCTTGATCAAGAGCCCCCAGCCACCAGCTAGCACCACTCTAACGGAGTGGAGGTTACGGATGGAACAGGAGGGACCGAATGGGACGGAAGGTAGGCGGCGGAAGGCACGGCATTTTGGCAATTGGCGGGCTGGATGGGCTGATCATCTCCCATGGCTGGAAGATGGATGGCGGGCGGTGGCGAGAGCGAGCGCGAGGACGGAGCGGACATAGCGGATAGCGAGTGTGCGCAGCATTTCCCCCCCCCTGCTGCCAACTAACTTTATAGTTGGTCGCCATGGAGCGCGCCGCCGCTCCCCACCTCTCCTTCGGGCCCCCCGCCGCGGGCGCCCCCCCAGTACCCATGGAGCTGTCGCTGGCGAAGCGACCGCGTCCGCCCGCAGAGGCCGAGCAGGTGAGCGCGACCCCAGTCGCGCCGCACGGCCCGTGGCCCCGGCCACACCAGCCACAACAGCCATGCTGGGCCACCCCATGGTGGGCCACAGGCTGTGGGAGACAAGGAGACAGTACCACACAAGCCGAACCACTCCTCCACCAGGCATGCCTTATGGCAGAGGCCTCTCCCGCCCTGGGGAAGGCCGCGCTGCCCTGGCAGCGCGGCCCGAGACCGGGTGGCCCTTATGGGCACAAATCCAACAACAACAACAAAGCGCACAAAGACACTGACCCACAAACAACACAGCACAACAACACACGGACGAGAGACTGCTTGGTTGCGTCTCGGGACGCACACCACACCGCCCCAACAAATGCCCACACGGACCCACACATAGCCTCACCGCCCTCGACCGCCCTTGCCACTCAGGAGCCGCCCTCAGATGAGGAGCAAGGCCACATGGAGTCAGACGCAACTTTCGACTTGTCCTTCCACCAGGAGGGCGACTACACCTTCCTGGAAAACACCGTCTACGCTGCAATTGTGGAGCTCCTCTTGGAGCTCGAAGGTGTCGACCCTGAGCCGGACTTTTGGGCCCGCTCCATCCGCGGACCATGGCACATCGCCGTGAACGAAGACTGCGCGCAACAATTCAAGGAGCGATATGGCGACATCACCACACTCCGCGTCAACCAAACCGATATTTCGGTCAACATTAAAGTCGAATCCATCGATGAGAAGATCAACAAAAAAGGCTCCTCGTCGCGCAAGGCGCTGTATAACGCCCTTCAAGATGTCGCGGCACATTTGGTCATCGAAGCCGAAGGCCTAGCGCAAGCGGCCCAAATCAATCTAAGCGCAATCATCCTCGCAATCGAAAAGGTAGGACTTACCTTCTTGAAGGGCAACCGCGAGCGCATGAAGCTCGAAGGCGGAGCCGGCACGTTCGTATCTAAGGCGGCCTACTCGACCCGCTGGCATCTTTATGTCTCGGCGGGCCAAGGCTCGTTCCTCGACGGAAGCTTCCCCCGAAAGCTGCTGCTTCAAACTGGCCCCGTGAAGCGGGGCACCCTTCTCGATCGCGTAGGAGGGACCAAAGACAGAGCAAGGCCCATGGTGCAAAGGAGCGAAACAGGAGCGAGACAGGCCACAAAGGGGCGCGACGGCAAGGAGCGAAGGGCGAATTACGAGTGAAGAGTTCTACAAGTTACGAGTAAAACTCCGCGGGAAACAAGAACGATTGGGCTCGAAGACGCATAAGGTCGGAAGTCGATCGCGGATGCGACACACTCGACCTTTAGGGCGGGCGCAGAGAGCCAGTGAGGTGCAGAGGCAGTAGGCAGGAGGGGCCGCAGGGCCAAACCCCAGCCCCACCTGCCACTTGCCCCCTGAGCTGAGCTCCCAAGCCCTCACAGGCCGTACCTGGGACTTTGATGGGATTGCCAATCGCTGTATCCGGCTTGATCTCCGGGTAGAAGGCCCGAAAAGGCACCTGCTTTGTCTTGGTCCGGGAGCCCTTGGGCGGCATGGGGCAGAGCACACACTGAGCGAGAGAGGGAACGTTCGGGGCGAGGGTCAGGGTTGGAGTTGGAGGTGGGGTGTCGTCTTCTGTGTAAATAGAAAGTGTAAAGTATGGCGTATGTATTTTAATTTTCAACAAATTCTTATGGGTCGCGGCGCGGCAACGGGACGGGACTAGCGCTCACTCAAGACAAGACTCCCTGTCGCGGGAAGCGCAAGCACGCCCTTCCACCCTTCCCCCTTCCCCCCTTATGCCTTATGCCATATGCCACCCAGCTCTTCACTAGCTTTCTACTTCAACCTGCGCTAGCCGGAGCGCCCCTCCATCCATCCACACTCAGACAGCCGCCCGGGGGGAAAGGATCACCGGGGGGGGGGGGGGGGGCCGTCACCGGACTATATCTAAGCCCTTCACCCCGGTCCCGCCCTAGTAGTGCACGGGGGAAGCCGCCTGATGGCGGGGGGGGAAGGGCCGGGAGAATGGCGGATGTCGAAAGTATACTACGTGTAGGTAGTGGTTCCATGCGCCGCGAGTGCGGTAAGAATATAATGAAGTTTTTTTGTTATATGTAATCAATACCGAATGCGAATGCAAGCAAGCCGCCTGGCTGGGTTGTTTTGCGTTTTCGATTGAGGTTGGAGGAGCATGCATGTATGCTTAATGATAGCATTAGCCCCATTCCACATCCAGTAACGTTTCGCTAGCC
The DNA here is from genome assembly GCA_018136815.1 of Isochrysis galbana. NCBI lineage: Eukaryota > Haptophyta > Isochrysidales > Isochrysidaceae > Isochrysis > Isochrysis galbana. The sequence goes on from CM030936.1 coordinate 3,732,520, forward strand.
ATCATTCACTTAACTCACGCACCCGCTTTCTCCAACCTCGCAGAATATCGGCATCAACCTCTTCCCAAGTCATGCGTCGCTTCCGTGCGACGACACTGCCCGCATGCACAACACACAACCGGCCAGGATAGGATGACAAGATGTGAGCAACACGTGGTGACAACGCAAAGATCTTGCCCGAGGCGGTATTCCGCTTGGAGACAGTTCTGCCAAGAGCATGCGAATCGGGCAATGGCGAGCGCGTGAAGAGGCGAGGCTCCTCTTGGTCCATGGGTTCCAAGGCGCCTTCCAAGAGGTCGAGGCCGCTTTGCACCTCTACCAACTCAGCTGGCTGCAGCGGTCGGAGCACGTGCCCGTCAGCCCTCGCCGCAGCTAGCCTCTGATCTCTCTGCACGCGTGCAACCGCTGCGACGGCTTCTCGCGGTTTCCGGCGAGGGGCAGGAAGAGGTGCCACCTTCTTCAGGAGGGCAATGAAGAAGCCGCCGCTGCCGGACAGGTGTGGGAGGAATCGCATGCAGCGCTCGAGGGGAGGCGCCGAAGCTGGAGGCGGAGGCCACATGGTCGCACGAAAGCGGCACCCGCCGTGCGAGTTGTAGCTACTTTCGATCTTTCTGGCTTGCTGATACGACTGGAGGAGGTGATTCTGATCGTCAATTACATGCCAGCGAGTCATCCCCGCCTTGCGCCGAAGCTGAGGCAGCAAAGCAGAGCCATCAACAAGCTCGAGCGCCCCACGAGACACTGCAAGGAGGGCGCTAACGACGGCTTCGTCCTCGATGGGGTTGAGAGAGCAGGTCGAGTAAGCAAGCATGCCACCAACCTGGTGGGCAAGTATGATCGCGAGGAGTCAGGGAAATTCTGGGGCAACTTCGCTGAGTGCAACAACTGTAGTGCTGTGACAAGTGTGCGGATCTCAGGTCAAACTACCGCGCCGCCGGATGGGAATGGCGGGCACGTGACACGGGACACCCACAGTCCTGTTGTGCGCACGCTCACGATGCCAAGGCAATCGCGCGGAGCGGGTCGGAGAGAAGGAGGTGACAACCTCCGATCAACGCTGGATTCGTGCGGAGGATTTACGATTCGCCGGCACACGTAGGGCGTAAGTGAGTAGGGTGCAGGCGCAGTTAGCGCGTAGCAGTGTCGGAGAGCGCACTTTGAGTAATGAAGCGGCTCGCGTCGCGAGCTGTAACTGCAGCGAATGTAGCGCCAGCCCGAGGCCTGGCCGCCAGTTGCCCCATAGCGACGGCTCCTTGCGCAGGGTGCCATCACCTGAGCATGGGACGTCGCACAGCACCTTATCGAAAGGGCCAACTCCGATTGCCAGCCCATCGTCCCCAAGCCTAGGAAAGCGCTGGCCACGGTGGCTCACGACAATCATATTGAGGGGAGTGCCAGCTCCGTTGGTGAGATTCTTAAGGCGATGAGCGAGGACGTATGCACGCAAAGGATTGACATCATTGGCGACGACGAGGCCGCCAGTGGGCGAATGGCTGATAGTCTCCACAAGCTGCGCCGTCTTGGAGCCTGGCGCAGCACACATGTCGAGCACAGTGTCATTTGGCTGGATCTCGGCCATGACGGCAGGAAGCATGCTGACCATCTCCTGACGAACCACAAGGCCGCTGTCACATGATCTCACCAGCCATCGTTGCACTGCTGCCGCCTCGGCCAATGGAGAAGCGCGCAGCTCTGTGCGGGAAAGTCCCAACTGGTATCCATTGCACCACTCGAGAGGTACTCCTCGAATGCCGCAGGCCGACTCGAGCCGCGCTACAAGATCCATGCCTTCCCGCCAACATGCCTCGCTTTGTGCACGGCGAGCGGCCAGGCCTGATCTCCGGAATGTCACAGGTAAAGCGGTCCTCATGGCTTGGCCAAAGGAGCGCCACTCGTCCGCGCCACTGAGAAGTTTTTGGCGAGCATAATATTCGCGCCACAGCTCGCGCCCAGACCCATCCACGACGGGCTCAGCAGAATTTCCCTCACCGCCCTCAACGAACGAGCTTGGTGCATCACCAGCGCGTGCTGCGGCTTGACGGGCTTGAACGCGCCTGCCAGCTCGGCCTCGCGACTTTTTCCTCGGCCTGATCGCCTTGGCCCCTGCGCTCCTGGGTCACAGGGTGTGAGATGTCAAGACAAATCGCGGAGAGGCTGGTCAGGGTACAGTGAAAAGAGACGTGCGGGGTGAATAGAGCGGATGCGCGCGCGCATGGGATGTGTGGGTCTCAGGTCAGATCGCCGCGCCGTCGATGTGAGAGTGACGGGCACGTAGCACGGGACACCCAGCGAAGTGATTTTCGCACTCGCCCTCTAGAGGGAGGGCAGGCCGCGGAATCCGCAAGGTGGGGCTCCCCGAGCGGATCGACGCGTTTGCCTATAGGTGCGGGACTCGAATTTCCTCTAACGTTCCCACCCACCGTTTCCCCTGCTCTGCTGGCCGAAGAGGTCTGTCGTGAAGGCAAGGAAGATTAGGGCGAAGGAAAGAGAGAAAAGAGAGAGGAAGACAAGAAGAAAGCGCACACGAGCTGAGGTGGTGCACACATGAACGGGTCTACTGGATCGAGCTGGGGTGGGCAGGCGACGGGTCGTAGGGAGCAGGGCCACGCGAAGCAAAGAAGAGCGAAAGCGTCCTGCCTCTCTGCGGCTCTCCCCCCTTCCCCCCTCGCTCTCCCCCACCTCCCCCGCAGCCCCATCAACGCCGGGAAAGGCAAAAGGGGCAGAGAGAACGAGGCAGGGTGGTTGACGCTTGGCCGAGGCGGAGGGGGGCGGGAGCTGAAAAAGAAAGAGCAAAAGAGGGGAGGGCAAGCAAGAAGGAGAAAGAGCGAGCGAGAGGAAGAGGGGAAGATAGGAGAGAGAGAGGTAGGGAGGATAGGGGAGAGTGCATGAGGTGTGTGTGGGAGAGGGTGGGAGAGAGGGAGAGGGGGGAGAGGGGGGGCAGGGAGAGAGCGGGAGGAGGGGGGGGTGGAGGCGGGGCAGGAGGAGTGAGAGGGATAGAGCAGGAGGGAGAGCAGGAGGGAGAGAAGGAGGGAGAGAAGGAGGGAGAGAAGGGAGGGAGAGAGAGAGGCGCGCGCACATCGCGACGTGGACAAAGCGGACGGGGGGGGGCAAGGGGGGGGGTGGGGGAGGAACTATCAGTAAAAAATGGGTGCCTCCCAAGCAAGTGTGTATGTGTATGTAGTATGTAAAAAATCTTTTAAAAACTGGCCGCTACTTGCACGGCGCGAGGCAGATCGCTGGTGCTACCTCTAACTACCCTCCCTTTCCTACCACTACCCCTTTCCCCTCCCCCGTTTCCTTTTCTGGAAGACCGGGGGAGGGGAGGCCGCGCGCGCTGCTTCGACCAGGGGCGTGAGACAGAGGACAGAGGGGGTAATAAGAGTGTGTAGATGTCCCTGCTCGGGTGTCCATCTGTCCATCCCGCCCCCTTGGGGGCCGGTATTCAGTAATATGTGTACATAGTATGTAGAGCTAAGTATGTACTCTACTCCTATGTACCTGTACTCTACCCGCACGCGCATTAAGGTTCCGCAGGATTTCTGGGGGGGGGGGGGGAGTAGCATAGATGCTCCGTCAGGTATCAGGTCATCAGGTTTCGGCTCCCTTAGCATGATATCAGGTCCCATTCTCAGCCTAATATCAGGTTGTTATGCGATATTATAAGTATAGTAGTGAAATATCAAAAGAATAGCTTACCTGTACTTCTGCATTGCTGATCATTGATTATTAATTACCCTCGGTCAGACCTCAGACGCTAATCTTTTGCTTTTGTGTTTGGTCGCCATGGAGGGGTGGGGGGGGCGCCCCTCCTCACTGTTTTGACTCCCCTCATGCCCTCATGAGTCATGAGGGGGGAGAACCACCCATCCCCCCTTTCATTTCCCCCGCTGTTTTTCGCGTCAAGTAGTGTACGACTACTACTACAAGAGAATTCAATTGTCAATTGTCACAAATATATTTATAGTCGCCTGACCTCGTCATGACCTTATATCAAGCCATCAGGTCATCAGGTCTAGAGGACCTAATATCATGATATCAGGACCTAATATCAGCCTAATGGAGCATCTATGGGGAGTAGCGCACAAGCCTAGGGCCTAGGTAAGGCAGGCTTACCTATAAGTAACTTAGTTAGCTGCCACTAACTGCCCCTAGAGTGGCGCCACGTAGTTACTAACTGCCTCGCACTGCGCCCGAAGGCCAGTTAACTGAGTTAACTACTACTTGTTCAGCACTCGAGGCGCAACGGCCCGCTGGCTGCTGGCTGTCGCATCCGCGATCGACCTTTTTGTTTTAGAAGTTGTCTGCGTTTCTATGTCCCCTCCTTGTAGGCTAGCCACTAGTCACCGTCGGAGGATCCTACATTCGCCAATTCGCCCTCTTTGCCCTCGCCTCCTTTTGAAAACCTTTTGTCGAATCCAGAGTATCTCTATACTCAAGGCGGATCCGATGATGCTATACCCAGGTGAAGGACCGATTACAATCGTCTCGTACAACATAAACGGCGCAGGACATGGCGCCCTAGGATCGGTGCTCACCCAGGCACGGAAAGCGAGGATAGACATCCTACTCCTCCAAGAGCTCCACGCCTACGCGGACGGTAGACACCACCGAGCATGCATGACCGCCAAGGCTCTAGGATGGCACATGGTGCAAGCACCGGCCAACACCTCCGACCCGGCGAGTGGGGTAGGCATAGCGATACGCGACTCCTCCCCAAGAGTTAGACTGTTACCAGACACGGCTGAGACGTTGATAGAAGGGAGGTGCCTTCGAGCTAGATGCGTAATAGACTCTAAAGAATTCGAAATAATATCTATATATCTAAGCGCTATGCCCAACCTAAGAGCCACTCAAATAGAAGCGTTGAGGGCGTGCCCCGTGGGGAACGAATGCGACACCCTCGTGGGGGGCGACTTCAACTGCGTTGAAAACGTGGACACTGACACGAGAAAACAAGAAAGCCAAGAAGGATACGGAAACGCCCACGGCTTCCGCTTGAGACGCACCATGAATGAAATGGGTCTAATAGACGCATACAATCTAGTAAACGGAAACAAACCGGGAGGCTTCACACGACTCTCGGGAACCATTCACACACGGATAGATAGAATATACACACCCTTAACATGCTCCAACATTAACTGGCAAACGATAGGCCCGCACCCGGCGCTTTTTACGGGGAAAGGCGCCTCGGACCACCTACCGGTCATAGGCACGTTCGAAGTGGTCGGATACAAAACGGGGCGCACGTACGATATGCGCGTGGACAGCGAGCTCTTCGCCGCACAAGACACCCGGAGGGTGGTGACACATTTGTGGAAAAGCCACATCAACACGGAGACCCCGGAAGAACACGTCGACGACGCCTGGGGCAGCGCCAAAACGGCGGTTGCAACGTACATCCTGTGGGCAACAAGGCAGGGTAAGGAACACCAAAAGATAGCCAGAGCGCTAGACGAACTCGCATTACTCGGAATAGAGCTGAACGACGGGGAGCCCAATGCCAGAAAACTGGATAGGATGCGCGAACTCAACAACGAGATCGACACAATCCGTAAAACATCTAGACCGACGACCAAAGAAAGCTTCGACTCTCTCAAACACGAAGAAAGAATGACGAAAGAATTCTTCCGAAAGTTTCAATCTCGTACCTCAAACAGCGCGATCCCGGAACTGTACATCACAAAAGACTGGAACGCCCCGGACGAAGACACGAGATCCACGACCACGGAAGATGCGGAGATACGCAGGGAACTACGGAAATACTATGTATGGCTCTACCAGGAAAGGGACAGCGTGAGAGACCCCGAGCTGGAGGCACGCTGAACAAAATTGCGAGGTTCTCGCCCGACGCCGATAGAAACAGAGAGGAAGTCATCATAGACAACCTTTTCATATACCCAAAGGGGGACGCCCCAAAAGCGATATACACTCTATACCTGTTAGCATGGAGGTACATCATGACGGACTTCTATAGGATTCACTATGAGAACATAGCCTACTCGGAAGAATCAATACTCATAAGAATAATAGAGAGATACACAACCTTGTGTAAAGCACTATTATTCGCATATGAAACCGACTCAGCGCGAACGGCCCAAGCGGGCATGGGAAGACAACCTAAGAAAAGAATAGATATGGGCGACTTAAGGCCCATATTTCACATAAGCGGCAAAGGTGGGCTCAAACCCAGCGAGGAGCTAGCCGAGCTGGCCGCAAAACTTGGGATCGCACACGCTATCCAAGAGACAGAGGTGTGCAGCGAAGAGGACGTATAAAACACTGATGCAGACAACGGGAACGGGCACCACTAGAGGCAATGTGACATAGACGGGATCCCCACACCCAAACACGGCCGAGAGGACGTTACATGAGAGTGACCATACCAGAAGGCCTGCCCCGACCCCACACTCCAAACCAGACCTCAGGTAGTGCACCGAGGTCGAACCCCGGAAACCAAAGAAAAAGGAAAGAAGGGGGGCAGGGGAGGAGGTGGAGGGAGGGGAGATAAGGGCGATGGAAATAGAGAGGGTGAGTCCTGTGGACAGTAGGTGTATAGCCCCGAATCTTCAGATGTTTTTTTTTGTAGGAGAGCAGCGTGCTCGTGTCCGCCTCCTTGACGTTCGGCAACTGGATGACCCACATGGGGTCTGTGCCCTCCTCTGCCGCCGCGGCAGCGGCGGCAGCATCAGCCTTCTGGCCCTCCACCTCCGCACGCACGGGTCTCCAAACTCCCACTGCCCAAACATGCCTCCCCGGCAGCCCTCTGAAGAGCTGGGCACTGCCTCCTCGGCGCGGCGCCCACCCTCCCGCACCCGCCGTCTCTAAAACCTAGGGAACCACCTTAAGAGGTTTGTTTTTCATGCTAGCCAAGGGGATACACCCGAACCCAATGAAAGACGCCGGCCAATCGTAGAATGGCCGACCGTAATTGGCTAGTCGCAGAGGCATGACTTCCCAACTGACATCGAGCCTACGCCGCCCCGTGCTAAGAAGAGTGCACGCTGCTGACTCAGATCGTACTCATGAGCAACATTCCGAGGCGCTGTCGTGCCCGGCCGATTCCTCGGACCGCTCTCTTTGTTGGGGCGGCACTGATGAGCTTCTCTAGCAAGCAGTTTCCCTACGGGAAGCTCCACGATGCGGGGCTGCCGGAATCCTCAGGTGGAACTCGGTGAGGTATTCGTCGGCATGCAACCAGGCGTCGCCACCGACGTGTCGAGCTGCCCTTCGCACAGCCGCAAGGCCGGCCCCATCACTGACAAATGGAGGAGGGAGCGTTGAGTCACACACGCGCCGCATAGGTATAGCTACCCATGATCAAGCTCAATACGTGGGCACCTAGCCGACGCGAACGCCATGGGAAGGAAGTGTGCCCATGTAGGGCGTCGCGACTACTGGAAACATATCTTCCCACTGGCGTGCATTTCATTCTTCTACGATGCAAGCCACCCAGCTCAACCTGGAAACGGGCAGTACATTGGCACTCTTGGACTGAAATCTCACCTGCGCGTAGGCGTTGCGCATGACTCCGCGTAGCCCTTTCTGGAGAACACTTGCTCGCACTCGTAGTGCGACAGGTGAGGCACTTCCGGCCGATTGAGATTCGTAATTGTGAAGTGGAGACGATGGCTGGCCGCCGAACTCCGCACATCGTTGAGAAGCTCTGCTCTGAGCTTGATTCGGGTGCCCTGCTTTGAGTGTGCGATGGCATTGGCTAGGCCTTCCCGCACGAGGAGACGAACTAGAGCCGGGTCTGTCACCGCGAACTTGGGAGCATCCACAACACCAAACGAGCCCATCAGGGAGAGCAGCACCGAGTCTAAGTGCACGACGCACATCTGCATGACGTACGTTTCTGAATCCAGCTGTTGAAAGACCTCGCGTGCATGACACCTTGCGAAAAATGGAGTAGTTGAGTGAGTGGCGCGCACAGGCACACCGGTGTCAAGCGAGCGAGATGGGCGCACCGCTCAATGGTGATGTTATTGGCCGGGGTGTCTACATTGCTAGCATGGGAATTTGTGGGTGACACCAGATTGTCGCAGCGCACTCAGTGCATCCGCAAGTATGGCCCACCAGCGGCTCGCAATCAAAGTCCGCGTCCAGAGAACCCAATGGGATGAGTGTCAAGCTCACCATTCGGCAGCATCACGAAGCATGCCCTCAACGTCGGAGATGACAGAGGCCGTGCTCTCGGGTAGACCCGATCGTCGCCGCGCTTCCTCTTGCATGTGCACTGTATGGATGAGTGCTGCAGCGCTATCGCATTGCCCTTTGATCACGTGGTAAAGCCGCGAAGAGGCTTGCCGTCCCGTCTCAGCGTCTCTGAGTATGGCCTGCAGCTCATGCTGATCGGCTTCAACAACCAGTCCAAACAAAAATCCCAGGAGGCTTCCGCCGATGGACAGGACCTGTTCGCGCCACCCTATGTCAAAGAGGGGCGTCATCACGTGTATGCCTGCAATGATGAGCCCAATAAGCACCCGGTCTAGCAACGCGAAGTCGCGCTTCGCGAGCACGATCTGGGAAGAGAAGTCGATGAAGGTCAAGAAAAGGGGCTTGAGTGAGAATTCTGGAGGCGTGGGCGTGGGCTGGGCGATAATGCCATAGAAGAAGACCATCAGGATGCAGATAACCTGTGGCCGCCAAAGCTGTGGGCACCAGCCGGTGCTTGGACGGGGTGGGGCGCCAGCGACAAGCGTGTAGAACCACCCAGTTGAGAGGGTGAGCCCGCCGACCCACTCGCGGCCTTGGTGTCGGAGAGCGGCGGCAAGGAGGAGTCCAAAGACGCCGAAGCCCACGGCGACGATCATGCGATACGCCTCGGCTCTCCTCCTGGAGAGCTGGGAGCCAAGGAGCTCCGTGGAGTCGGGGCGGAGGAGCCAACGTTGGAGGGAGTGGGGAAGCCAGGGAAGAAGCATGCGGTGCGGACGCGCGGCGGCCAGTTCCGCTCCCCATCTGGCGAGGCCGTAGGGGGAGGGCATTCCACCCCTCCACGCACACAGAGAGGCTCGGGGGAAGGGGGGCGGGGGGGGGGGGGGAAGAGAGGAGGACGGGGGAAGAAGAGAGGGAGGGGGCGAGGGCGAGGGAAGGGCGGGGGGGGGTTGACAGTGGAAGAGAGAGAGTGGGTGAGAGAGGAGTAGGAGAGAGAGAGTGGGAGAGAGAGAGTGGGAGAACGGCGCGCGGCGGAGAGGAGGAGGCGCCTTGAGAGCAGACGCGGTGGAGAGAAGGGAAAAAAAAGACGGGGGGAGACGGAGAGAAGAGAGAAGAGAGGAAGGGGGAGGGAGCGAAAGGGGGAGAGGAGAAGAGAAGAGTGAAGGAGAGAGAGAGAGAGAGACCGCCCACGCCCCCCTCCTCCAAAAACAAAAACTCTTCTTTGAAGATGTCCACTCTAAAGTATAAGCTGCTATGAATAAAGACACTCCCCTCGCTGGAATACTAATACTAATAATAATGCCATCGCCTTATTAGCCCGTATTACTCTCATCTACTCCGTAGGGGTGTACTCACCTCCTGGCGCGTGCCCATCTTCTGGCAGCGGTGCAGCGGTGTCCTTCGAGCCCCTGGCTCTTGAGCAGGGCATCACACAGGGCTGGGCGATGTCAGAGCAAGGCTGCTCTCACTCTTGGAGATTGCCTGCGAGGGCGCGCCGGCAGCCCGGCAGCTGCTAGCGCGGAACGCGGTTCTTGCGGGGAGCTCATGTAGCTTTCCTCGGGGGTGGATGGAACGCGACGATTGTTGACCACAAGGGTCAAGCGGCCATCACGTTTCGCATCAGACGACAGTTCGATACAGGCGGCGTATGCTTCCAGGAAATCGTTTCATCGTTTCCCAGGAGAAGCATAGATAGGCGCGCCTTCGACGACGAGAAAGCGGTGCCGGAATTCGACACCGGAGAGGGAGAAGACCAACGTAGCGTAGCCGCGAGTGCGGAGGGGGTTACCGTCCGGTCCGACGACGGCAGGTCGGTCTGAAGCGTGTTCGATCAAGACGCAAGCGTCGCGGGGCAATGCAGCCAGCAGCTCGGTGGTTACAACCGAGGGGCCGGCTCCCGTGTCCGCGAGAGTCTTGTTGACGGCGAGAGCGGAATCGACGATGTAACGAGTAGGGCCCGTGGCGGAGTGACGGCAAACGATGAGATTGCGAACGTATAAGCAGTGGCGGGGGTATAGGCTTGGTGGCGTGTCGGAGACAAGCCTCGCCGGTACCTCCCTGGTTACAGAAGCGACGACAGCAGGCTGGTTGAGAACAGGCGTGAAACCCGAGGGAACGAAGGCGGCGTGCCGCTGCTTATGGTCGGCAATGACCTCAGCAACGGAGCGGCGAGCGGGGCGGTCGAGCGGAGGCAGCGGCGGGTGCAGGTCCGGCAAGGCACCCAAGCCTAGACGGGATGGCGGCGTCGGGAGAAGAGCGAGACGTAAGGTGCGGGACTTCTACCGTGCAAGGATCGGCAACGGCTCCTCCCCCACCGCGGACGAGTGAAGGCGGACTTCCGCATCGAGAGCCGAGCAGCCAGCGATCGGAGCTTAAGCCCCGCGGAACGCCACTGGACTGTCACCGAGATTGAGCTTTTGGCCGCGTTATGACGAATTGGGAAGGCCCATAGGGCCTGAGGGCAATGAGGAAGGAGGCATGCCGACGGCAGGCGCGGCGGAGGAGACGACTTCAGAGGGGCTGACGGGCTGAAGCCCGTCAGCAGAGGAAGCCCGGCAGGCGGGCTTGGGCGAGGGCGAGGACGGCGGCGAGAGCGACATGGAACGAGCGGCGAGAGGCGAGGGTGAGTGTGAGGAGGGCTGTGATGGCAGGGGTTGGCGAGGAGAGGAGAGATTGTAGGGTACGAGTGTTACGAGAGCGAGAGCGACGAGAGCGAGAGCGACGGATGACGACTGACGACAAGACGACGGACAACGACACCCAGGAAAACACTCCGACTCTCGCCCCACGACTTTCTCACATAACTCGACTGAAATCAAACCCAAACACTCCGGCCAGACGACGACGGACGACGATCAGAAGGCGATCTGTCGGCGATCCCGTCTGGAAGGGGAATCGCACCATAACGGAAACGAGGGGCAATCCTGCCGCACAGGATTCCAAAAGACTTATCGAATAAGACGAGAGAGATGCGGTGGGCCTAAGGGGGAGATGCGAAGAGATTGCAAATTAACCCTGATTGCAATCACTGAAGTAGATAGAGAAACGCGGAGAAGATAGCGAATTAAACCTATTCGCGAGGCGCCTAGGATGAAGAAAGGTGGGGAAACTTCCCTTCTCTTCGAGAGAAAGAGAGAGAACGCTCCACAACCCACGATCCTATGCGTCCAAGCGAAGCTTTTGACCGAGGACGAGAACGAGAGAATTATAACGATAAATACCGAACGACGAAGAGAAGCCTAACGAGTGTCGATTCGCGAATGCGACACCCCCCTGCTAGGATCGAGCGTCCCGCGAGGAAAGAAGAGAACCTAACGGACATCGGAGAGCTCCGAACAAGCCACGAGAAAGGCAGAAGAGCAATCCTGAACGAGACCGAATGAGCGAAGAGCGAAGAGCGAATAAATCCGAAGAGCGAATGAAACAATAAATCCGAAGAGCGAATGAAACAATAAATCCGAATGGAGGGAGAGCCGCGCGCCAAACGCCGAACCAAGACGGAAGACGTGATGAGCGACGCACCGAGAAATTACAAGTTACGAACAATCGAGGACCGATGAGAACGCAAAACGACGAGAATCGAGAATCGAGAGCGAGAAACGAAGAACGCGGAACGACGAGAATCGAGAGCGAGAAACGAAGAACGATAAGAACGCGGAACGATGAGAATCGAGAATCGAGAATCGAAGAACGAACGACGAGATTGCAAATTAACCCTGATTGCAATCACTGAAGTAGATAGAGAAACGCGGAGAAGATAGCGAATTAAACCTATTCGCGAGGCGCCTAGGATGAAGAAAGGTGGGGAAACTTCCCTTCTCTTCGAGAGAAAGAGAGAGAACGCTCCACAACCCACGATCCTATGCGTCCAAGCGAAGCTTTTGACCGAGGACGAGAACGAGAGAATTATAACGATAAATACCGAACGACGAAGAGAAGCCTAACGAGTGTCGATTCGCGAATGCGACACGTTAGAATCCATTCGGAATTGGAGACCCTACTTGTGGGGCCGCCATTTCACCCTCGTTGTCGATCATTCCGCGCTACGATGGCTCCATACGATGAAGGACGAAGTCGCCGGCGGCCCAGCCTCGCGGCTTATGCGTTGGGTCTTGAAGCTAGCGGAGTACCGCTTCGATGTGATTCATAAACCAGGTGTTACCCATTGGGACGCCGACGGCTTATCCCGCCTAGTAGCGCTCGAGCCGGAACATGATCCATCTCCTTCCCCCTCAGAGACCGGCGCCGATGTTGTCGCGGCTGTTGCCCCTTCTTCTCTCACGGCCCGCCGCCAGTTAGCTCGTGAGCGCCAGGGCCGCCAATCCTCTGATTCCTCGGAGTCTATCGTCCGATCGTACCTCGATGTCGGCACGCCGGACAACGACGAGCTACGCCAAGCACTCGCCGCAGACGAGTTTGCTCAGTCCATTCTTCCTGAACTCTCGTCGTGCTCGCCGGAAAATAGTTCGCCGACCGCGGCAGAGTCGCCTCGAAATCGCGATGAGCCATCCAGTAGGAATTCTCGTTTCTGTCTTCAAGAAGATTTGCTTTACTACCGCTCCCACGGCGAGGCAGAAAACCACCTTCGTCTATACATTCCGGAATCTCTACGAGATTGCTACCTCCGAGCTTATCATGACCATCTAGGTCACCCAGGCGCGACGCGAATGGCGTCGCTTCTCCGCTGCCGCCAGCCCGGTAGGCATTGGAGGAAGGGGGGAACGGATCACCGGGGGGTGGGGCGGCGAGGGCCACCGACCATATCTGCAAAGCCTTTTCCCCCTATCCCCCTAGTAGTGCACGGGGGGAGTCGCCTGGTGGCGGGGGGGGGGGAAGGGGCCGGGGGAGTGGGGGTGTAGAAAGTTTTGCTGCGTGAGTAGAAAGTAGAGGGTCCACGGCCGCGTGTGCGGTGAGACTATTAAGAAACTTAATTTAATTTAATTTACATGTGATGAATGTTCGCATGTGGTGGTGCGTGCGCTAGGCTCGAAGTTCGCAGACATGTTGACCATTCGCCCATGCATACTAATACGCACAAAGATCAAGCAAGCAAGTCAAGTTAAGAAGAGGCCAAGCCGACACGCACGCGCAATGTTGATCTAGTTGCGCCGGCTTGCCGTCCCGTTAGCATACTCGTACGCGGAAGGACCAAGCAAGCAAGTCAAGGTAAGAAGAGGCCAAGCCGACACACACGCGCAATGATGATCTCGTTGCGCCGCCTTGCCGTCCCATTAGCATTCTCGTACGCGGAAGGACCAAGCAAGCAAGTCAAGTTCAGAAGAGGCCAGGCCGATACGCACGCGCAATGTTGATATCGTTGCGCCGCCTTGCTCCCATTGCGGGGCACAGCAAGCGGTGAACAAGAAGAGTTACACACGGCGTGTACGAGTGTGTTGTGTAGCTTCACCTCACTTGCATGGATAAATGGGTGGCCAAGAAAGCTTGCACTTGTAGTTGCCATCTCCGGTGCTCTCGTACAAGCATTCAGATGTGTAGTCTTGGCGGCCCACAAATAAGTTGTGGCAGGCGTCGCGTCGCGTGGTACTGAAAGGACCCGTGGGCACTGCCTGCGGGCACCAGAGCTGCCTATCCCATAGATTGACCTTTGTCTTGGTGAACGGCTGGTCCAGCCCGCACGACGCATCGGAGATGCTCGCCACCGGCGGTGATGATGGCGGCGGCGGCGATGGACTCGGCGGCGGTGGTAGCGGCGGTGACGACAGTGATGGTAACGCTGAGGGGTTTGCACCCTCGCAGGGATAGGTCGGCGGCCAACGCAACTTGCACGAATACTCGCCGGTGGAGAGGCTTTCGTAGATACAGTCTGAGACGTAGTCGGGCCGTCCGACGTAATACGACTCGCAAGTGCTGCGCAACGTTAAGCTGAAGGATCCTCGTCGGATCACCGAGCCACACCAACGCCCAGAGTCCCAAAGATTGATCTTCGTTGTGGTATATGGCTGGTGTAGGCCGCACTCGCTCGATGTGAGAGTGTCCGGCGGCGACGACGATGGGGGCGGAGGAGGGGGCGATGGCGGCGGCGGCGATGGCGGCGGCGGCGGCGATGAAACTAACGTGGTAGGTGGAGATGGAGGCGGGGGTGAAGAGGACGAGACGTCTTCGGTGGGACACGCGTAGATCGGTGGCCAAAGCATCTGGCACTTGTAGTCGCCACCTGAGGTCGGCACGTAAATGCACTCAGCGGTATACTCCGATGTCCCAACGTAGTAGCTCCGACACGTATCGCGCCTGGAGACGCTGAATGGCGCCTTGAACACCATGTTACCGCACCACCGCCCGGAGTCCCTAGTGTTCGTCTTCGTCATCGTATAGGCTTGGTCGAGTCCGCAACCCGTTGTAGCGCCGTCAGCAAATGATGCCGAGGGCGGTGGCGATTGTGGTGGCGGGGGTGGCAATGGCGGCGGTGGTGGTGGCAATTGCGGCGGTGGTGGCGGCGACGAGGGCGAAGGTGGCGGTGGCGAGGGCGGCGGAGACTGTGGCGATGGGCTCGAGACCGCTATGGGCGCGCTTGTCTGTAGCCGCACCTCCAATAGGTCGGCCCCAGGAACCGACCGAATCTCCACCCAAAGGGGCCGCGGGCTCCCCGCGAGGCCGACGTCAAGCTGCACGTTTTGTGACGGGTAGAGTGCCGGCGCACTGTCCCCTGAGCGTGCCGTGTCGACCGTGACGGTAATCCCAACATTGCCGCCATAACCCTGCGTGTGGCTGTACGAGGCTGACGAGATGAACACGGACGGTACACCATTCGTGAGTGCTGTGCGATGCTCGACCCAAAAGTAGCGGTTAGGAATGCTTGTGGTCACGCGAATCCCAGCAAAGCCTCGCGCGCCGAGAGAGCCCCTGTCGACAGCCTGCAGCTCGAATGGTCCGCAGGGCGTGCACACGCTTCCGGCGGGATCCACCTTGGCCACCTCTGACTCCATCACCCACTCCATAATCAGCTTGGAGGGGAGCAGGTAGTGTGCGTCGGGCATCTGCCCTTTGCCCATGACTGTGACGATCGACCCATATTCGACGTAGCCCGATGGCCGCATCGCATACCGATTATCAACAAAGGTAGTCTCAGCAATGGCGCGGCCACGATCGCCAGAGTTGAGCAGCGAGCCGTGGCTGACGCCCAAATTGTGCCCAAGCTCATGGATGAAAGAAGGATCCATCGAGTAGGCGTAGAGGTTGATCACCATCCCTGGCTGGCCGATGAAGCCGATGCCCGACCAGCCCATCGAGACGCATTTGGGCACCACAACGACCCGAAAATCATAGTTAGTGGCTTTGATCCCGTGCACACTTTCCGCCTGCGTAAATGCGCACATGTCGAGAGCACCCTGGTCGGGGTACCACGCAGACCAGCCGAGTGCCCGGTCGCGGTAGGCGCCACAGCTCGCCTGGTTGTAGCCAGGCACGCTGACGGGCTGCACGATGGTCGGCGAGAGGCGGAACTTCCCGAAGGAAGAGGTGGCCAGATTGTTGTTAGAAAACTGCATCATAGACTGTAAATAGCGGACCACATCCCCGTTGAAGTGGCTGCGCACTAGGTCAATGTTGTAGGCGTCATGGCATTGGGCGGAAGAGAGATCTCCAGGGCAGACGGGGATGATGATGACCGACTTGGTGCCTAAGGAGTAGTCAGCGTACGCACGCGCAAGCGAGGAGCGCTCGCTAGAGACAGGAGCGCTGCGAGCATTGTGCTGCTCCTGCTCTGCGAGAACTTGCACTCGCGATCCTGCCTTGATCCTGTCGTGCTTCTCAAAGACAAACTTTCCGTCGAGGAGAAAGCCACGCACGCGGACGGCGTCGGCGGATATGAGCTCCCACTCGGCGTGAGCGACGCACTCGTAGAGTACAGGATCATCGGAAAGGTTGAGCCTCACACGAAGGCTTCCGTCGGAGAGGCTGCGTAGCTCTGCGAGGCCTTCGTACGGCCTGTCGGCCTGGCAGGCGTCGGGCAGAAGCTGACTTCTCTCGAGTTCGTAGCTCAGCAGTGCTGCGCGCTGCAGGTCGCGCTGTGCGACGAGGTGCCTGAGCGAGGCGAGCCTTCGCTCGCACCACTCGTCAGACAAGGGTGTAGGCAGCGAGAGGGAGAGAGAAGCGAGGAGAGGGGAGAGAGCGCTCATGCGGTGGTGTGGGGGAAGGGCAGCGGTGGTGGGGGAGACGAAACCAGAGGGGTTTCAGGGCTTGTGGAGGACCGGGGGGCGGGCGATTGACGCCTGCCGACCGTTTGAGGGGGTGTGCGGGAGAGGGGAGGAAGAGAGGGAGGGAGAGAGGCTGCGGACGGCCGCTCGCACTCTCTCGCCCGATCGATCGAAGCTCGCCAATCCTCTCCCTCTCTCTTCTCTCTCTCTCATCTTCTTCCTCTCTTCTCGCTTCTCGCTCCTGATTTTCTCTGCTTTCTCTCTCTTTCTTCCTCTGCTCTTCCTGAGATGCCCCATCTCTCTCTCTCCATGCTCTCGCTCGCTTCACCATCTTCTTCGGAACTCTTGTCTCCGAAGATTCATGTATCTTCTGGCTCTCTTCTTTCTCTCTCTCTGCGCAGCGTCGCAGACAGAGAGAGGAGAGAGAGAGAGAGAGAGAAGAGGGGGGAGAGGGCACGAGAGGCCAACGGCCGACAGCTCTCTCTCTCTCTCTCTCTCTCTCTCTCTCTCTCTCTCTCTCTCTCTCTCTCTCTCTCTCTCTCTCTCTCTCTCTCTCTCTCTCTCTCTCTCTCTCTCTCATCCCTCTCTCTCTCTCTCTCACTCATCTCCCTCTCTCTCCCTCCCTCTCTCACTCTTCCCCTCCCGCCTGGAGCGTCTCCTCTCCCCTAGTTTAGGGCCTTTCACGATCATATTCAGTATCCACCCATTGCCCCCCCCTCGTCCACACACACCCCTCTTCTCACCGCCCGAGAGAGAGAGAGAGCTGAGACAGAGAGAAGAGAGAGAAGAGAGAGAAGAGAGAGGGAGAGACGGAGAGGGAGGGAGGGAGAGAGAGGGAGAGAGAGAGAGAGCTCTCGCCACACAACTTGAGAGAAATGAGAGAACCCGCCAACAACACTGCGAACTCTCAGCGCTCGGCAACCTCCCCCCGCGCAGAAGACGGGCGAGCGCCGCCGTCCCGCCTATAGGGCCCAAGCCGCCGGGAATTGGGTGGAGAACGAGGAGCCCGCCAAGACCACCGCCCCCAATACGAATAGGATCCCTTTCGGACCGAATAGACCCCAACGCTCGAGCGCCCGTCTATTCGCCACCCTCCGGGACTTCGCCGAGGGGAGGGGGAGCCCATACTCTCTATAGGTGTGCCAACTCGGCCGCAGCGTGAGGAACAAGGCGGGCGATGAGAACGCGGGCGATCTTCTCGGCTTCAAGCACTTTTGCCCCCACCGCTTCCGTTCCCCTCTGGAATAAGGCGGGCGATGAAACGACACCACGCTTTGGGCGACGTTTCCCTCTGCTTCCGCTCCTCTCTCTCTCTCTCTCTCTCTCTCTCTCCCTCTCCCTCCCTCTCTCTCCCTCTACTCCCTCTTTCTACTCTCTCCCTCTCTCTCTCCCTCTCTCTCTCCCTCTCTCTCTCCCTCTCTTTCTCCCTCCGGAGGACTGAAGAATTGAAGAATGTGCCCGCCCTCCTGCCGCCGTTGGCCGCTCCTTCCCGGGAGCCGCGGGTCTACCGGCCCGCCACCTGAGACCTGAGACCCTCGACGGGAGAAACGTATTCACCGTTTTTCTACCAAGGCGAAAAACAGGCCGTTCTTTTGCCGTTTTTGAAACCCCTTCCGTTTCTCCCCCTCCGATTTCCGTTTCTAGACGGGCGCGGAGGCGCGAGCCGGCAGTGCGGCGGCGCATGCGGCATGCGGCGCGGCGGGCACCCGCCTCTCATGTGCTCCTGTGCATGATACATGACTGTCAGAGCAAGGCACGTGAAAGTGACCGGTGATTTCTAGAGAGTTGTCGAAGCCTTCGTTCCCCTTCGGGCTCCAGATCTTCGTCGGTGAGAGCCACCTGTGTGGCAAGAATGGGAGGTGGGAGGGTTGAGTCTTCTCCCAGGTTCCAGGTTTGAGTTGCGTGGGTTTGCCGTGTTGCCTGCGCGACGGCGAGCATTTTTGTCCTCATAGCGAACCATGAGGAGAAAGTGCACCATGTGTTGTTTTGCGTGTGTTTGTGGCTGTTGCTTGGGGCGTGGGTTTGTGATTGGGTCTTGCGTACGTGTGCACGCGGGGTGGCAAGTGCCGTGTCGCGGCCCATCGTCCTGTCGTGGGGTGCCCCCCTTCCCCCTTGCTGTCCGGCTGCTGCCGTTCCGGGCTTCAAGCTGGCTTCCTGTCTGGGTTTCCAGCATTCAACAATGAATGCGTTTTGCAATGTGTTTTGGCCCCTGAGGCCAGGGGGGCTGTGTCGTTGATGGCGCCGGGCCAGTCCCTCGCGCCTGGGCGCGAGGGCCGTACCGCGGCCGTGTAGGGTCCCGGCACGGAGGCCTTCCCTAGTGGAGCGTCCCTCTAGTGTGGTGTTGCTGGTGTGGCGGTGGGATGTAGTGTGGGTGTGCTGCATGCAGGCTGTGGGCTCGCTGTTCTCGGTGATGCGCGGGCGAGGCCCGCCGGCTCATGTGCCCAACTGGCTAGGACAGCGGCGTGTCCTGCATTGCTTCGTCCATCGCGGCGAGGGCCGCGGCAGCGAGGGAGGGAGGCGGCGCGGCGGCGCGCGCTCCATGACCCTATCAGTTTACTGATAGTTGGCCATACTCCACGTTTCCTTCAGCCTTGCCTCCCATCGAACGGTCGCCTTCTGTCGTTTATTTTTCTTACTCTCAAGATAGGCGTTCGTGCCGAGTGCTTTGACGTCGCTTCGGCGGCGCGGCGGTGGTCGCGACCCGTTCGGCAGGCGCGGCTAGGGTGGCGGCGTGGCGGCAGGCGGCAGGAGAGGAGGGGAGTGGCGCGCGCTCCATGACCCTACCAGTTTACGGATGGTTGCATCGGGTGGGAACAAGGTAGCGACACCTCTACAGACCAGCAAGACAGCGAGGTCTCTGCAGCCGCCTCTCTCCTCGGACCTCGGACGCCTCGAGGCCATAGGCCATGCAATCTGCAATCTGCGCTCGACGCGCAACAATCGCAGTGGCGAGAAGAGGCTCGCGGCAAGCAAGGAGCAACAAGTCGACCTTCTCAAGACCTTGGCGGGTTTGCGAGACCACATCCTCGCAACCCCGGTCCGAGCTACCTAGCTCCTAGCTACCTCGCTACCTGCCCCGATGTCGTCTTGACCAGGACGCCGGAGGCGCCCAAGGAGGACGCCATCCCTCGCACTGCCCCTCGGTCGTTCGAATCCCAATCTGCGCCCCCTCCGCTTGCTGAGGCCGGGGGGCACTTCGCTTGCTGAGGCTGGGGGGCAGGGGGCACTTCCGCGTTTCCCACACTGCGGGGCGAGTCGGAGCCGGGTTCGAATCATCCCCCGATCCCCGGTCCCCGGCGCCCCGGCCCCGGCGCTTCCTATGTTCCTATGCCTTTTTGCTCGGTTTTTCGTGTGAGCCATCTCGCGAATGCGATGTGCATAGTGCCTAGTGTCGTGTCTGGGCTTTGGGCGGCTAGGCGCCGACGCCGACGAGGACGATGGCGATGGGCTTGATGATGGATGATGGGATATTTTGTGTTTTCTCTGTACTGTGATCCGTTACTCTCATCACCCAAACCTACCACAAGACCGTAGGAGTACGTAGTACGACAGAGAGGTAAGTCCCGCCCCTGTCTCCTCCTGTTCCCTCCCCTTCCCTCTTTTCCCTCTACTCTAGTGAGAATTGTTCTTCTTCTACTACCATCGCTTTGTTCTCGCTCGCTCGCTCTCTCCCCCCTTCCTCGCTCTCTCTCCTCTCTCTCTCTCTCCCTCTCTCGCTCTCTCTTCTACTCTCTGCTTCTTCTTCCCGTCCTTGCTCCTGTTCTCGTCCTTCTTACGGCCCGCTTCCTCTCTCTCTCCTCTTCTCCTCTTCTCCTCTCCTCCGGCATTGCGTGCGCAGCGTAAGAAAAATAAGAGGAGTACCAATCAATGGAATCCGATGTGTGTGATCCCCCCCCCCTCCGCCCCCGCGCGAAATCCCCCCCCCCCCCTCTTCTCTCCCTGCCCTCTCTCACATCCCTCTCTCTCTTATTTCTCCATCAGTCTCCACCACACTCTCTTCCTCCATCACACCCTCTCTGAGTCCTCTCCACTCCTCCTACTCTCCAATCATTATCACATAGAGCTCTACTACTACATCCTCTTCTCTTCCTCTCTCCGACGGATCCTCCGTTTCCCTCAAACCCAAGTTTCTTTACGTTAGATGGCGGCGGGTTCTCTCTTATTCGCCAGGGGCTCCTCCTCGCTCCGGCTCGCTCCCTCGCTCCCGTCCGAGCCGCGATCCCTCCCTCCCTCGCGCAGACAGGTGCGACCACACCTCATCCCCTCTCTGCGCCTCTTCTCCAGCTCCCTCCTTTCTCTCTCTCCCTCCCCCGCGCGCTCCGAGCCGGGAAGCAGGCACAGACCAGCCGGGCACGCCCCACGTCTCGTTCGCCCCGCTCCGAGGCGCCAGCCTAGCGTTTCTCTTGTCATCTGTTCATCTCCTTCGACGCAGACAGAGCGTCTGGCCGGGATCCCACTCCGACAGCCCGCCTTCCCTCCCACAACAGACGCACTCGCAGCACGCTTAATTCCGTTATGCTTCTCGTCACCCTCCTCGCTTCCGTCAACAGCTTTTCCGCGCCCCTGGGGCTTCATGCAGCCTCTCGCGCTCCTGTAGCGCAGATGTCGTATGAAAATGAGCTAGGTGTGGCCAGATGGAAGCGGTGGTCTGACTGCGTTCATCCTCCATCATCAACCCAGCCGCCCTCATTGACAGGTGTTCTTGAGCCGACTGGCTACTTTGATCCCCTGAATCTCGCCGCCGACATCGATCAAGAGAAGTTTGACCAGTACCGCACCGCTGAGCTCAAGCATGGACGTGTTGCCCAGCTTGCAGTGCTCGGATACGTCGTCCCAGGTTCGCCGCCAGTCGCCGGGCAGCGCAACACTAATGTTCGCCATTGTCTACTTACAATCGACACTCATTTGTCTGAATGCAGAGTTCTACCGCTTCCCGGGCGAGATCGCACCCGGCATCAAGTTTGCGGACATTCCCAACGGCGTCGCTGCGATTGAGGCCATCCCGTCACTTGGCTGGTTGCAGATGATCTTCCTCATCGGTGCCGTTGACTACTGGGGTGTGCTCGGCGATTTCGACATTGGGAAGCCCGATCTGGATCCAGAGGAAATGGATCGCCGCAAGACGTGCGAGCTTCAACACGGTCGTCTCGCAATGTTGGCCATCCTCGAGCTCCTACGCCACGACGCCCAAAACTTTGTTGTGCCTGGTTTCGATGGCATGGACCACCTCATCACTGGGCTCCCCTTCCTCTACTCCTAAGCATAGGGAAGGTTCTTGCTAAGCTTCAGGCCGATGCGAAGCGTTCAGTAAGTGGGCAATTGACTCATGCAGTTGCGCCAATGGGCACAAGGCTGCGGTTCACTCATCTTCATCTTTGTCTTTGCCCTAGCTAGCATTAATGGCAATTTTGGTGGCACGACGTGAAGATATTTCCACTAGCGTGCTCGACAAGTGCTCTAGGGAGCGTCGCCGCAAGACGGGCATTTGGTTAGCCAGAGTTACAACAGCCCGTGATTGTTTGCTAGCGGAATGAGCATGGCCGATACCTGACTTGGCCTACTGTAAACGCGAGAATGTAGTAAGTAGGATAAATAAGAAAGTGCAAGAGATAAATATGAGACAAGAACAACTACTACTATTATAATTTCTTCATAGTCTCACCGCACACGCGGCCGTGGACCCTCTACTTTCTACTCACGCAGCAAAACTTTCTACACCCCCACTCCCACTCCCCCCCCCCGGGGGGGGGGGAGGATCCTCTCATCAGAATAAAATAACATCTGAAGAATCTGGGCTACACACCTACTATTGACGGGATCTCCCTTCACTACTAACATCGTTCTTAACTTCCCTCACCTCAACTCTTTCCCTGCCCCCCTTCGTTCCTTTTTCTTCGGTTTCCGGGGTCCGGCCCTGGTACACTATCTAGGTAGGGCCTGGTTCGGAGTGTGGGGGCCAGGCAGGCCGCAGGCCTTTTGGACCGTCTCTCCTGGAGCGCGTGCCTGCTTGGGCTCGCGATGGTTGTGTAGGTTGCTTAGGCCTTGTGGCGTTCCTAGTGATCCCTTTGATCGTCGCTTTCCGGGTTCATTCGCCCTCGCTTTGCTCTTGCTCAAGCCAAAATGCAGAGCATGGGCATGGGGTTAATCGATAGGCCACAGGCCCCCCGGGCAGGGGAGTTGGTTGTGCTTGAGAGGGGGGCGCGAGGCATCCCCCCATGCTGAACTAAGTAAAAACATAGTTGAGGGGTTCAATTCTGTAGCCACGCCCATTCCCCTTCCTTCCCCTCACTACACGCCTTGTGGCAACTCGCAACTCCCCTTGTGTTGGTGTTGGTGTGTAGCCATATGTTGTTGAACTTACTAATGTAGCGCTCGTCTTCGGAGACCGCTGATCTCTTTTCTCTTTTTGTTCCGTGTATCTCCCGATTCTTGGGACGGGTTGTCGCCATCGTCTCTGTTGTTCTCTTTGGTGTCTGGTGGCGGGCGCTCCGCCGCTTGACCAAGCACGTGCAACGCGCGGTTAACCGACGGACACAAAAAAAGCACGCGCAGCAAGTGCAAAGAAAGTGGGCCCGCGCATCAGCAGTGGACAAGGCGGCCGCCTCAGCTGCAGAGAGTAGCGCGCCGGCGTAACAGCAACGAAAGCGCGTGCAGAGCCACGCAAGCAATGGGCTCCGCGGATGCGGATGGCTGATTTCGACGAGGTTTCAGCGCGCGGCCAGCCCGATTGGCGTGCTTGTCTGGGTCGGCCGGGATGGGTGGTTCTGGCCCCCCATGACCCATGAGCCATGAGGGGGTCGAGAGCGAGTAGCGGGGGCGGTGGATGGGCGAGGCCCCCTCAATGGCGACCAATCATAAGATTAGTGCTAGCGTACGTAAGGAAGCGCAGTACACAATCCATATAAGCTAAGGCACGTGTGGTTTGTGGTCACCATCGGTGCACGCAGCATGCACATTCACACATCATTCACACATGCATCACAACATGCAACATGCGCGGGCGGAGGATTGACATTCATGAAACTGAAGCATACACATCCACCAATCTGCAATGATCATGCTCCACGTCGAACAGCAGCCGCTAAAATATGTGACGTGCAAGCTGCGCAACGAAGTCTCAAGGCAACAGCGCTAGTGGGCAGCGCCACATGGCTGCATTCAACAGCATGACGCTCAAGGCATGACAGCGCCTATTGGACGGTATCCAGGGAGGTCGGATCAGCGATCGCCATGCTGCCATCCACGATGCTGACGAACCGCGTTGGTAGCTCGAATGAGCGCTGCGTCTTGCGGCCCGGGACTGTGCGTGGGGTGGGCTCGCTTAGTTGGTCAAGCAGGGCGACCGCATGAGGTCGCCAACGCTTCGCCGAATCGATGGTCAAGTCCCCCAGTCCAAGCGCGTTGCCGCGAAGCAGCGCGGACATGCGGAATGGCATCACATACTCCTGCGCTTCGACGGTTATCGGGTCGAGATTGCCGAGAAGCCGCTCGAAATTTACCATGCCTCCTAGCTCGCCCACAACGTCATCTGTCCAACGGGAGAAGCGGTACGCTGCCCACTTGTGGAGCACCCACGGATCATTGGTGCGAGTGGCGAAACCCGTAGCAGCCATAAGATCCGCGGCGAGCACTTCGTCGCGATCGGCCAAAGCGATGAGGAGCTTGGCCAGGCAGACGCGCTCTGCTTGACCTATGCGCTTGACTTGTCCCCAGTCGATGAGGCCGATCCGGCCGTCCTCCAAGAGCAAGACATTACCTGCTCGGCAAATAGAATCAAGGGGCGCTCATGAGGGGGGAAAGAGCGAGGGGCAGCTGTGGCACCATCTGACACCCGAGACGGACAGGCGCACGCCGGCTAAGCTCGCAGGCTCTCCGTCTCACCGGGGTGAGGGTCGCCGTTGAAGACGCCATCGTGGAGCAGCTGATGGCCAAAGCAGTCAAAGAGTATGCGGATGAGCCTCGGGGCATTAATTGGTAGAGGAGTCCGAACCCTCTGGCGGTGCGTGCGCCCGGGTAGAGGGACAGTGCCCTCCGCAGCGTGAGGGTCAATATAGCTTCTCACTGATGAGATGTTTTGGGGCGCCTCACCGCCGTGGGTCACAGCGGGGAGCCAGCACTGCTGCAATCCTGCGGCTAGGTCGTCACAAACGTCGGCCACTCCCTTGGCCAAATTGATGCAGATGTCGCGCATGCGCAGCCAGGCGCCGAGAACTCGCACTGCCATGGAAGAGCGCAGCAGTAGTGTCCCACACAACTTGCCCGAGCGCAATTGCGCCTCGAAGTGCCGTCTCATCGCAGCCGCACTCATGTTTGCAGCGGCCGCGGCTCTTTCCAACTGTGAGCGCTGCAATCGTAGCAACGATTCGCCGTTGAGCCGGTCCATGACGAGGCAGCGACGAGAACAGAGTGACGCGAGCGGAACCGAACCCGCGACTGCAGTAGCAGCGGCGACTGCAGGCATGGCCGGATGCGCATCGTCGATTGGCAGAGGAATGGCCACGCTGGCACCAAATTTGGGCAGCAGGTTAGCTGCGGCCATGCGCAGCAGACGTGCCTCTTCCGCATAGTCAAACTCAGTCGCAAACTGTCGCTCAATTTCATCGAGAAGCTCAACGTTTTCCGGCGAGAAGATCTACGTGCGGCGTGGGGTGTAGGTGGAGGGGTGAGGGGTCAGAGCAGCTCGATCGGGGTTGTCTGCATGCGGTAGCTGCGGGCCCGGTGCACGCGGGCGTACCCTGCAAAAACGCCGCAGCGTCCGGATATCGTTTGAAAAGTGCTTCTTGGCGTCGGGATACTGCACCTTGACCACCACAGGGTGGCGTGTGCCGACTAGGGTGGCCGCATGCACCTGGCCCGAGGCGGCGCGGAGCGGGAGCCCAAAGGTTACATCACGAGCCTGCATGTACGCATAGATGGCACAGCCCGTGCCGCTGCGCACCTGCCCAATTGACGCGGCACCGAGGGGAGTGTCATCAAACGATGAGAAGATGGCCTCGAAGGGCACCCCGATCTCCGTCTCAACACATTGACGTACGTAGCAAAAGGGCTGGGCGGGTGCTTGGTCTTGCAGGCTGATCAGAGTGTCGACGTACGGGGCCGGAATGAAGGAATCGCCAAAGGAGGACAGCACCTAAGTGGGAAGGGCTGCAGATCTCGCTTGGCCTTTCTGGGGTGCAGCCACTTGGCAAGTCTTTACACGGCACAGCTTCACCTGTCCTATTTTCACGTAGAACCCGCCAAGCGACAGGATGAGGCGCAATGGCCGAAGTTTGTGCTTCTCGTGCAGCGCCGCGAAGTGCGCTCTCCTCTCACCCGCCGGGGCATGCAGGTACAGCCACTGAGCCATGTGGTAGTCGAGTGCCATTGGGATCATGCCGGCATTGAAGCGGACGGCGCGCCTGAGGCCCTCATGCCGGCTCGCGCTGAGCGCAGCGCCTACCAATAAGGCTAATGCGAGCACGGGGGGCTGGCGGAGACCGTTGGCAAACCTCCGTACGACCCTGCTCGGGCGGTCGTCGAGCATGCGTGGCCCATCAAGGAGCCCGAGCGCAAGCACAAGCGCCGCCGCGGCGGTGGCACTCGCGACAGGTACGATCAGATGATCGAGTAGCTCTAGTGTCCGTCCTAGAGCCAATAGCAGAACACGACCGCTGCGCAGGAGAGCGCGCGACGGGGGCAGCCTAGACAGCCTGATCGCCGCGAGGACTGGTGCTCGGAGCATCGCGTCGGGAAGCGCTGTGGCAAGAGCGTTGAGCGGCACTCTCGCGAGGCGTAGCGCGAGCGCGCAGCTGGTTCGGAGCGGGCGCAAGGTGAGAGCGAGCACACAGCGCGCACAGATCACTGGGACTCGCGCGAGCACCGAGCAGAGAGAGCGAGAGAGAGAGGGAAGAGCGAAGATGGCTCCGAGTGCCGCCTTTGGAATGAAGAGAGCTGAAGCAAGAGATTGTGGGAGCCAGAGCGAGCGAGAGCGGAGGAGGATGGGGAAGAGCAGAAGGAGGGTGGCAGACGGTACGGCTGGCGCCGCCACAGAGCCTGCGGGAACGCCACGAGATCCAGAGAGAGAGGGGATCGCAGGCGGCACACCCACAGCCGCACGCCCCACCGCCATGCGAGGCGGCGCCAAGCCTTATAATTTTCTACTGTAGAGGGGTATTTGCGATGGTTTCACTCGGGTTTCACTGCGGGGGTTTCACTTGTGCTCGACTACCGAGTAAAAAGCTGGATGAACCCCGATCGAGAAAACCAACTACCGGGGGGTTTGGAGAGTGTTTCACTCGAGTTCTCGAGTTCCACTCCGAGTTTGACGTCAAACGGCGAGGTGAGACATAGGTGAAAGCGGGTTTGTTTGTCTACGCCCACAGGGCTCATAGAAGTAGAAGAACTCTATCTCTAGCTCTAGCGGGTTCTCCTCTACTGTCCACTGGCTACTCATTTTTCTTTCTTTCTCCCTCGCGAGCGATGGCGGTGCGCTTGCGGCCGGTGGGCGCCAAGGGATGTGGGTCAGGCCAAGCACAGGCCGCGGATGTACCGCGCGAGCGCGCGAGTCCGTTCGCCTGCGCCTGCACCTGCACCAACCTCCAAAACCTGACCCACTCCATCACCATCTCTTTCGCCCACACCCACACCCCATGGCCCCATGAATGAACGCAGGCCGATGCGGACGATGCGAGCTAGAAATGGCGCATGGATTGGACAGAGCCGTGCAAGATCGCGCTCCTCAAGCACAGGTGGGGGGGGGGTAAAGGGGGGGGGCTGTGCAACTAGAAATTGGACGCTCTTCACGGGGGTATTTGTCAAAAAGAACCCGAGCCTGAGCCTGCTGACTGCTGAGGTGAGAACCACTTAGCGGCACTTCTAAAACTCATACTCACATACTGCTGTTTCAAACACAAACACAGCTGTTTCAGTTTCATTGTATGTGAGTATGTGAGGCTACGCGAGGAGGACCATCACCTATACCCATGAAAAAGCCCCCCCCCCGAAATGTACATCTCCAGGGCAGGAGGACAGGAGGTTCCATACCAAACTTGTGAGAAACAAAAAAAACATCTGAAGATTCTGGGCAGATGGGACATACGACATACGTATATATACGTATGTATACGTTCCAGGGCAGGAGGTATGTCCCATCTAGGCCTAGGCAAAGGCTCTGCGCCTGCGCAAAGGGGGGGGGGGGAGGGGTAAAGGGAAATAAAGGTAAAACCCACCATTTTCATTTTCCTCGGGAATTTTTCATGGCGGCAGGTGAGCCCGTGAGCCCACCGTAAGTTTTTTCGTGGGCTTGGGGGGACGGTCAAAAAATGCAGCCCCCCCCATCCCCCACATGTGAGTAGTTATAAATCACTATTTGCTGTTTTGGTTTGACCACCCCCACCCCAAAATCGAAAACTAAAACCTAAAATCATTTATTATTTGGTCCGAGGCCAAATACCAAATACATTTTAGCTGTGTATTTGAAGCGCGTCCTGGTCCTGGGTTGTAGGCCTCGAATATATTTGAAATGTATTTGGCCTCAGGCGAGGCGAAATGCATCCGTGTTTGGCTGTACTCTAATTGGAGGCCCCACCCAGCGGCGTATTTCCCATCTAGGGTACTCCTAGAGTGTAGAGTACGAAGTAGTAATACGAGGTTGCTTTGCATTGTTCTAAAGACTCTCCTCTACTCCTACTATTAAAACTCAACCCTCCCGACGGACGGCAGGCGCTCCGTGCCATGGGACGGGACCTCCTCGCCGCGGGGCTGCCGTGCGGGGGGGGGGGGGGGGGGGGGGGGGAGAAGGGGGGGGGGGACAGCCCCTTCTCTCTGCTTCTTCCACTTTCTCTTCTCTTCTCTCTCTCCTCTCTCTCTCTCTCTCTCTCTCTCTCTCTCTCTCTCCTCCCTCTCTCTCTCTCTCTTGGTCTTCCTCGAAACTTCTCCTCCGTTTCCTTCCTTCCTCTGGCTTCTCCCCCTCCCCTCCCCCCCCCTCTCCTCGTGCTCTACTCTCTCTGCTCTCTCTCTCTCTCGTCCCCTTCTTCCTTCCAGTTTTTCTTTCTTCACCTTCTCACTTTTCTTCTCTTCCCACGCCCGTCCAGACCACCCGTCCGCTCTCTCTCTCTCTCTCCGCCCCCCCCCGCTGATCTCTCTCCACATCCCCGGGGGGGGGGCCACCATCCAGAGAGAGAGAGATAGCTAGATAGAGAGAGAGTGGAGTAGAGAAAGAGAGAGAGAGAGAGGGAGGGGGAGAGAGAGAGAGAGAGAGAGAGGGAGAGAGAGAGAGAGAGAGCTGAGCTCCGGTGTCCTCGCGGGTCGGGCAGTCGGCCGGTGCGTACGGTGAGAGATTTGGGAAAGCATGTAAGAGAGGGAAGGGAGGGACCCTCTTGAAGAGAAGAAATTCTCGCTTCTATGGGAATAGACCTGCAAGGGTTCAGGGGTCCACACGATCCCTTCTCCTCCACAGACCACCCAGCAGACAGTTAAATATTTCCCCCTCGAGACAGAAGAGTGGGCTGGAGTGCCTCGCCGTATCTCTCTCTCCCTCCCTCCCTCTCTCTCTCCCTCCCTCTCCTTCCCTCTCTCTCTCGCTCTCGCTTCCTCCCCCCCCCCCTCCCCCCCTCCCCCCTCTCTGCGATGGGTGGTGATCGCGTGGCGGTGGTGGGCGGCGGCATCGGCGGCCTGTCCGCGGCGTGGCTTCTCCATCGTCGCGGCTACCGCGTGACGCTCTTTGAGTGTGAGGAGGCTCTGGGCGGGCACGCTCTGACTGTGGAGAGCAAAGAGGCGGGGCCAGTGGACCTTGGCTTCCAGGTGAAGGGGGGGAGGGCCGGGGGAGAGGGAGGTGAGGGGAGGGGGACGGGAGGGAAGGGGTAGGGGAGGGGGAGGGGGGGGGGGGGGAGGGGGGGGGGTCGAGGAAGGGGGCAAGGGGGGGACGGGGGAGGGGGCGCAGGAGGAGAGGGAAAAGGGAGGCAGGGACGCGCAGGGAGGGAATTGCTGGAATATCGTAGGCCTTGGCGGCGCCGATCCACGGTATTCAGGAGGCCTTCACGATGTTTGGACAGGGAGGCGTGCTCACGGGCCTTGCTTAGGGAGCGGGCTCACCGCCAGTTTGGCAAAGGTTGGGCACACGGTCACAGGGCGAAGAAGGACCTAACGTCGGGTGGTTCGGGCGTGGGCGACGCCTGCGGGTTTGGAGGAGCCTTGCGCAAGGACCTGCGGGCTAGGTGGCGCACGGCTGAGGA
This sequence comes from Isochrysis galbana, assembly GCA_018136815.1. Lineage (NCBI taxonomy): Eukaryota > Haptophyta > Isochrysidales > Isochrysidaceae > Isochrysis > Isochrysis galbana. The sequence continues at coordinate 3,762,041 of CM030936.1, forward strand.
TTCGCGGAAGGGTGGGATTGGGTAGTAGAGATGCGGAGGGAGGAAGGGAGAGGGTGCGAGATGGGAAGAGGCACCGAGGGGCTCCCGGTTGGAGAGGAAGCTCCAAGGCAAAGGAGGAGGTGGGTGGAGATCAATGCGTGAGAGTGGCAGACGGGACATCGGTTTGCTAGGGGCGCGGGAGGGCGGGGTTGAGCCCCATTGTGAGTGATAGGGCCGCGATCGGCGCTCCGCGCCGACTTTTCCGCCCCGCCCGTCCTGGCAGGTGTGCAATCTCACTAACTACCCGCACCTCTTCGGCTTCTTTGACGAGCTTGGCGTCGACACAGAGGAGTCGGACATGTCCTTCTCGCTCTCGACGCCAGGTGCGGCGGCGCCCGTACCTCCACCTTTTCTCTTCCCTGCACCGTTCCCTCCTAGCCGTCATCCCTCACCCCATCAGCCCCCCCCCCTCTCCAGACTTCGAGTGGGGCTCGCGCTCCCTTTCTGCCCTCTTTGCCAGCCCCGGCTCGGCCTCCTCGCCCGCATTCTTGGCGATGCTGCGCGACATCATCGCCTTCGGCCGGCAAGCGCCCGAGGTGCTCGCTGACGCCGACGCATGGGAGGGCGTCAGCCTCGGCGAGTACCTAGCGCGCCGCCGCTACTCGGACCGCTTCGCACAGCACTATGTGGTGCCGATGTGTGCGGCCATCTGGTCGTGTTCCGACGCGCAGGCGCTCGACTTTCCGGTTGTGCCGCTGATCCGCTTCTGGGCCAACCACCACCTGCTCGACCTGCTGCAGCGGCCCGTCTGGCGCGTGGTGAAGGGGCGCTCGCGGGCCTACGTCGAAGCGGCGGCCTCCGCACTGCCCGACGTGCGGACTGGCGCGCGCGTCGCGTCGGTCCGCCGGCGCACTGCGTCACAGGGCGGCGGCGTGGCGCTCCAGCTTGCGGGCCCGGGCGCGCGCGAGCTCACCTTCGATTCGGTTGTTCTTGCCACCCACTCCGATGTCTCGCTTGCGCTCTTGGGCGAGGGCGCGAGCGCGGCCGAGGCACGCGTGCTCGGCGCGCTGCGGTATGGCGACAACACCATCTACCTGCACACCGACGCCGCGCTCATGCCGCGCGCGCGCGCCGCGTGGTCGTCGTGGAACTGCATCCGGAGCGGCGCGCCCGGCGAGGCTGAGGCGGGAGTCTGCGTCAGCTACTGGGTCAACCTGCTCCAAAACCTGCCGGCCGACGCGCCCGACCTCTTCGTCACTCTCAACCCGCCCGCGCCGCCGGACCCCGCCAAGACAGTACGAGTGCTCAGCCTCGCGCACCCGCTTTTTGACGCTGCGGCGCTGGCCGCACAGCGCGAGGTGCCAGCGCTGCAGGGCGCGGGCGGCGTCTACTTCTGCGGCGCATGGTGCGGCTACGGCTTCCACGAGGACGGCATCGCCTCAGCGGTGCGCGCCGTCGAGGCGCTCTGCGGAGGCGGCCGCGTCACACCGTGGGAGCCCTTCTCGTGCGACGCGCGGCTCGGCCTGGTGGACCGCGCGTGCCTCTCGCTCTTCGCGAGCTACGGCGATGCGATGCTCGCGCGCGGCGGCGCCATCCGGCTCGTGCTGCCCAACGGCGCCGAGCGTGTGCTCGGCGACGCGCGCGCTCCGCCTGCTGAGACGGCTGTCGTGCGCGTGCGCCGCGCCAACCTTTTCCGCAAGGTGATCCTCAAGTCGGACATCGGGCTCGGCGAGGCCTACATGGATGGCGACCTGGTCGGAGACGTCTTCAAGATGCTCCTCCTCCTCTCGCGCTCCAACGCCGGTTCGCCATCGCAGCTGAAGCAGGCCACCTCCGCCGCGCTCGGCTGGGCGGGTGGTGCGCTGCACGCGCTCTACGAGCGACTCGAGTACGACGCGCATGCCGCCAACGACAACACCGAAGAGGGGTCGGCGCGCAACATCTCGTACCACTACGACGCGGGCAACGACTTCTACCGACTGGTGCTTGACCCGACCATGCTCTACTCCGCCGCGGTCTTCTCCGCCGAGCGCGCCGCCGCGCTACGCGACCTCGACTACGCGGCCAAGGAGCGCGCGCTCGAGGCGGCGCAGTACGAGAAGATCGACGCGATGATCGCCGCCGCCCAGCTTCAGCCGGGCGATCACGTGCTGGAAATCGGCTGCGGCTGGGGCACCTGCGCCTGTCGCATGGCCTCAAAGGCGGGTGTGCGCGTCACCGGCATCACCATCTCTAAGGAGCAGCTCGCCGAAGGCCGCCGGCGCGTGCGCGAGGCCGGGCTCGAGCACCTCGTTAACCTCGTCTTTTGCGACTACCGCAAGGTGCATGGCACCTTCGACAAGGTGGTTTCGATCGAGATGATCGAGGCGGTCGGGCACGACCACCTGCCCACCTTCTTCGCCGCCGTCTCGCGGGCGCTCAAGCCGGGCGGCCTCGCCGCCATCCAGGTGATCACGCTACCCGACGAGCGGTACGAGGCCTACTGCAACTCGCACTCGGACTTTATCCGCACGCACATTTTCCCCGGCGGTCACCTGCCCTCCATGGGCGCGATGACAGCCATGTCCTCGCGGCTCGGACTCGAGCTCTTCGGCGCGGTCGACGTGGGCGACGACTACGCCATCACCCTCCGCCTGTGGCGTGAGCGCCTCATGGCCAACGCGCGCGCCATCGAGGAGCTCGGCTACCCGTCGCGATTCGTGCGCATGTACGAGTTCTACTTCGCTTACTGCGAGGCCGGCTTCGCCAACCAACTCATCCACGACTACCAGCTCACCTTCCGCAAGTCGCCGCTGCCACGCCCGCTCCCGCCCGTCGATCCGGCCACTGCCACCGCGCCCGCGGCTTTCGACCCACTCACCCTCGCGCTGCTTGTACTGTGGAGCGCGCTCTGCGCCGCGCTCATCGCCGAGCGCCCGCACATGGCCGCAATCCCCGCCGCGCTTGGCGCGAGCCTCGCCCTCCCGGCGCTCGTCGCGCCGCTTGGCCGGCTGCCGCCACACAAGGCGGCACAGCTCACCGCCGCTATCGCCGCGGGCGCTGTCGCCGTGTGCGCCGGCGCGCTACTGTTCGCCGCCACGCTGCCGCCGCCCGCCGCCGCGGCCGCCACCGCCACCGCCCGACGCGGTTTCCGCCGCGCCGCACGCGCGGCCGCCGCACCCGACGCCGGCGAGCGCGCCGCCGCCGCCCTCTCGCGCCTGGTCACCACCCTCCTCCGGCCAACCCCCGCCCCCGAACTCCTCGGCGCGACGCGCACTGCGGTCGGCGTCGCGGCTGGCGTCTCCGCCGCGCGCGCGTGGGAGTGCGCACGCCGCCGCGCGCGTGGCACAGCGCTCGAGGCGGCTGTGCACTCCGTCTTTCTTATCTGCGCCGCCATCGCACTCTACTATGACGTTTGGCTCGCGCCGCTGGCCCTCTCGCAGCTCTCCGAGGCGCACTCGTGCGTCGTACATCTGCACAAGCTTGTGCGCGGCGGCGCATCGCCGAGCGGCCTCACCGCGTGGCTCGCCTTCGCGCTCCTGCGCGCCGCGCCGCACGTCTCCCTCCTTGCGCTGCTCGCGCCTGCGGCCGCGCGCTCGCACGCCACCTGGGCCGCCCTCACCTTCGTCGCCTTCCAACTCTTTTACGACGGCGCGCTCGCTCTCGCGATGGCCCACCGTGCCCTGCTCGCCTCGCGCGTGGCGCACCTCGCCGCGCTCACCGAGGGCAACCATCGCACCAAGGCCAATTGAGCCCCCTCGCCGCCTCGCCGCGCTGCCGCCGCTTGAGTAGGCTTGCGCAGCTTGCCAAAGTGGCAACTAGGTGCATATGGGGCGCGTGCGGCAGCCCTTCTCTTTAGGATGGTCATCGCTCCATCGGGCGCTGCGTGGCAATGGCGCATGCGGAGGCGCGTGTCGCGGGCCCTGAGTGCGCCGGCGCGAGCCCGCGGCGGCGTTGAAGCTGGCATGGGCCCAACGGTCCCACGTAGCCGGCCACAATCGTAGCAATTTGCGTGGCTACCAAATGTCTGCCCGGCGGTCCAAGGACCACTCCACCTACGAGCATGCGGGGGTATCGCCAGACATCTTGCGGCTAAGTGCGGCTAACATGGCTGTCGATCCGCTACCGTCCCAATGTTGCAAATACTTTCCCATAGCTGGGCGTTTAGGCTCTCGCGCGCGTCGTATTCCATATTCCTTACCATTCGGTTGGTAAGTGGCAGCTCTATAGCTGTAGCCGCAAGCCAGCTCTTCTCCCCTCGTGCTCAAGTCCCCGTGCTATGGTGATGCTGTGCAGTGTGTACACGGTGTACGGTGTTGACTCTGTGTTGCTGGTAGGGAGCTTGGCGCGCTCGTGATGAGCGTGCTTTGCTCTTGCTCGCGGAAATAGCCCGCACGTCATTGTCATTGCCATTGCAAGATGCATGCTACCTTCTACGCCTGCTATTCTAGCGCGCTATAGCGACCATAAGCCTCCCCTGACTGCCGATGGAATACCCCGCCACCCTTGCCCGGCACGAGCCCAAAGGGCGGGCTTTTCATCCATAAGAAAAGGAAGGAGCTGGGCCAGGGATTGTGACACCCATTAATATCGTCCATCGTCGTCTTATTGGGTCTTGAGTCTTGGTCTTGTGTCTTGGGTGGCTCAAGTGCTCCGCGCTCCGCTCCGGCGCGGCATCAACATCAACTCACAACTCAACAACTCAATCAGCAGGACGAAGTTGGGGAAATGGAAATGGTCGCGCACGCCAACATCGCAAGACGTTTGAGCCATCTTGTGTCTTGGAGGCCGCTGACTTTCGCCTCCGCGCCGAACAGCAAGCGGATAGCACGCCTGCTCACGCTCCCTTGCAGGTAGCCGACGTTGGGGCAGGCCAATACTTTTACTTTTATTTAGCAAAATGCACCAAGACTTGTGGGCAAAACTTTCAAGATTCTTGCGGTGGACCACCCAAACTTTTGGCCAGGCTTTTGGGCCACGTCCCCCAAACTTGCAGCCCACTTTCAGAGCGGGCCCAAACTTTTGAGGGGCAGCAAACGACCCTACCCAAACTTGCAGCTTGCAGAAAACTTGGCACCAGTAAAAGTATAAAGTATTGGCCTGGGCCAGTCAAATACATATCACATATGACATATAACATAAGTAAGACATCATATAACATATAAGATCACACGCGATCATGCACTATTCGTTTGCGCGCCATCGTCGTTCACGCCGCGAGCGGAGGCTGCCATCCTGCTCGAGCGGCGCGTGCAATGAATGGCGCTTACCTGCAGATCAAGGCGGAAGGGGGTGAGCGATGCAGGATGCGCGCCCGGGCTCACATGGATCAGGAAGGGGTGGGATGGATGGCTCTCACCTTGCCCTTGCATCGAGGCAGCCAGCAGGCAGTATGTACACACACCGGTGGTTTGTGTCGACCCCAAATATGTGATAATAAGACCCGTTTATGTAGAAACCGGCGTGCTTTTTTTCTGAGAGCTCCGCGGAAACGCGGGAACGGGAGAATGTTGCCAGCGGAGTTTTGTTTTTGGTGACGACACACCTTAGACCCACCCAAACTTGTGGCTTACTTGTAGTAGGGGGGGAGCTTTAATTGTAAGACGAGGGCCACGGCCCCCAAACTTGCAGCCCACTTTCAGAGCGGGCCCAAACTTTTGAGGGGCTCAACAACCCACCCAAACTTGCAGAAAAACTTCTAAAAGAATTGGCCTGCCCCAAGGCCGACGATAATCCGCCTTCGTTTTCTATCGCCAATGCATGCAACTCTTGGCTCTTGGGTGGATGGATGGTGGTTGCCTCACTCAGTATTATCGTTTTCGCACGCAATAGCATAAAGGACATTTGCAAGCTTTTGTAGCCCCGGGTCATGAGTGCCATATCATCGGCAAATTGGCTGATTTGCATAAGTTATCTTGCCACTAGCTACCAAGAGCGCCGCCCGCCACACCATCAAGAATCGCAATGGCCAAGCGTTGTTGTATGCACATGCGTTGCGCCACGAATAATCACGAGAGCATCAAGCACGCACGCCGCGCCACACACACGCATGCACACGTGAGACCAGCACGCGCAATGGCAACCACGAGTATGAAGATGTGCGCGCCCCCTTGGGCAAGGGGGGGAAGTACACGACCGAACGTTGCTGGACACAACACACGACTCCATGCGCATGAGTCACGTACACGCGGACTGGTGTAGATGCTCGGTCCGCCCTTGCACACCGTCCAGGATTTCGTCTTTGCTTGTCTGTGTGAGCCCAGCCATCTACAATGCGGAGGCAATAGGCTACGGCAAAGGACGGGGGTATGCGAGGTGTGTAGCGAGCAGGGGCTGGCGCATAGACACAAGAAACGCGAGTGTGCCCCAAGCGGGCTCGGTCGGCCGGTACCACGGCGGTACGCGGGGGCGCAAGGTCCGGCAACAATTCCGCGCAGCCTGATGCTCACTTCCGCCCTTGCACTCAACCATCCGTTTGCGCAGGCGTCGCATGCGTGCCGTCGACCTCGTCGGCCTCGATGTCAATGCTCGCGTCCGTATTGTTCTCTGGATTGTGATGCGAATCGACTTAGTCCGCCTCGTCGGCGTCGGTATGCATCTCCACCTCGACGGAGCCCGCACCGTCGGTGTCCATCTGCGCCTCGTTGTCAATGCTCGCGTCCGTATTGTTCTCCGCATTGTAATGCGAATCGACTTAGTCCGCCTCGTCGGCGTCGGTATGCATCTCCGCCTCGACGGAGCCCGCGACGTCGGTGTCCATCTGCGCCTGATCGGCGTCGGTGTCCATCTCCACCTCGTCGGCGTCGGCGTCAATCTCTTCCTTGCATGCCTCCTCATTATCTGTCTCGTTAGCGATTTCCTCCTCGTCGCTCTCGACAACCATTCGCTTGCGCCCTGCCTGAGCATTCCCTTCGCTTTGCTTGGCCGCACCTCTCCCATGCTCGGCGCGCGACGGCCTGAGGAGTTCGTCTTCGCTGTCCGCTTCAGCCTCCTCCTCCTCGTCGTCGCTGTCCATGATGCGCCGACGCTTAGCCACCGGGCGACCAGCCGCATTTGCAGCGGCCGCCACCTCCGCCTTCTCAAATTCGGCTTCCTCAGCCGCCAGCCGCGAGGCGAGGCCATCATGGTCGTGGTGCACTGAGACGGGCTCCTCATCGTTACCGCCTGTGCGCCTCCTCGCCTTGCGCTCCCGTCGCGCTGGCTTGCTCATAGGCAGCTCGTCTGCGGGCGCCGCAAAGTCCTCCTCGCGCGGCTGCCAGGCACCCGACTGCTTGGTGAAGAAGGAGGTCATCGTCTTGCTTTGCACTGCATCCACCTTGCTGCGTTTGCTGCCACGCCCAAGGACCGTGGACTTGACCGCGGGCTTGGTAGGCTTCGGAGCCGCCTTGGTGGCGCGAGTGCTCGCTGGGCGGCCGCGCGACCGCCCTTTGCACGGCGGTGGGGGCAGCTCCGCTTTAAGGCCCTCTTCGTCAGCTGGCGTCTCGGCGCCAAAGTCCACATTGCCCGACCGCCTCGATTGTGCCGCCGGTGGCGCGCCCCCGCTGCGGCAGAATGACGCGACAGTCGGCAGCCCCTCTACGGCGGGCTCGCGGGGAGCGCGTGGCTTCATCGGTCCGCGCACAGTTCTGGGCGCACGCTCGAGTGTCAACTTGCGCGTCAGGTCGTCGTGGAGAAAGGCGAAGAGGTCGGCCGAGCGGGACCCGTAGATTACGCGGCCAATGTCATGCAGTGTCAACGTCTTGCGACGCTCGCGCACAGCGTGCTCGGCTGCCTGCTCGCAGAGCATGCCGAGGACCAGTTCGCTCGCCTTGGAGATGAGAAAGGTACCCTCACGCGTGGCCGAGCGCGCGTCCGCCTTGGCCGCCTTCATCGCACGGCGCACAACGGCAATCGGAAGTGCGCTGTGCCCATCTTCCACCTCAATCGTGCCCACTGGTTGCGCGTCCGCACTCGTTGCGCCGCGCGCGAGAGCTGCCTTGTAAGCAACCAGCTCCTCATTGTGTCGTTTCTTATCGATGGCAGCCCTCTCAATCCATGGGGCGCGCTCCTCATCGCTCAGGGCGCGCCACGCTTCGCCCGCCGCCTTGCTTGGCTTGCCGCCATGCACGGACGCGAGCCAGAGAGCCCACGGAGTGACCGCGCGCTTCGGTTTCGAGACCACCTCGCCAGGAGCGTCCTCGGCGAAGGACGCACCCTGGGCCACCGGCCTGCCCGTTTCTTCCTCTTCCTCTACCTCTTCCACATCCTCCTCCTCTACCTCTCCCACATCCTGTGCCTCGTCGTCGACAGGTAAGGCATCGGCAGCAGTGGCGGAATCCGTGGCCACGTCGTGCGTCTCTTCTTCATGGGGCGCCTCGGATGCCAGCGTGTCCAGGACGGATTGTGCGCGGACAAGAGCATCGTGTCTAGGAGCGTCAAAGTCCTCAGCCTTATCGGGCGTCTCCTCCTCGTGAAATGCCCCGCCAGATGCCAGTTCGTCCACTCTGGCATTCAGCTGGTCTCCGCCCATCACGTATCCTTGCCCATCGTCCTCCTGCGCTTCGGACGCTCTGTCCTGTTGGGCGTCGACGTGGTAGAGCGGCTGTGCTAGGTCGGGTGTTTCACGACCGTGCTCGCTCAGCGAATTGGCCTCAGCCGCGAGCGGTCTCTGCTCGACTCTGCCTGCAGTCTTCTGAGAGACAAGCGTATGAACGGCCGAGCAGCCGTGGGGCACACCGGGCGTGCAGCAGCGGGCGGCAGACACGGCGGACAGCTCGGGCTCGAGCATGATGGGTGCACGCGTACACACACTCTTCCTGCTTCTCACAACCTTTTACTCTCTCCCTCTCTCCCTCCCTCCCTCTCTCTCTCTCTCTCTCTCTCTCTCTTTCTCTCACTGGACGCAAGGGAGATGGAGAGAGCAGGGAGGAGGGAAGAGGGCGTGCGGGGCCTGCGCTTGACGCGAGGCTCGCCTGCACAGAGCGGCGCAGCCGGCTGGGCAGAGCCGGGGGTGGTGAGAGGGGGAGCGGGGGGGGGGGGGGGGAGAAGCGAGAAGCGGGGTGGGGTGGGGGTGGGGGGTGGGGGGGGAGGGGAAGTAGTGGCGATGTGCAGGGTAGAGAAAGAAAGAGAGAGGAAGGAGGAAGAAGAAGGCGGGGGGCGGGGGCGAAGGCGATGGAGTAGAGCAGTTGGAGTGGCTCGCGAAGAGGTGAAAGAAAGGAGATGATCAGCTAAGAGAGACAAGTCGCGCGGGCGGCCGGTGGAGTTCTAGAGGGAGGGAGGGAGAGAGAGAGAGAGAGGGAGAGAGGGAGAGAGAGGGAGAGGGAGAGGGAGAGGGAGAGGGAGAGGGAGAGAGAGCAAGAGAGAGAGAAAAAGAGAGAGAGAGAGGGAGAGAGAGAGAGAGAAGAAGCGAGAGTCTCCCCTTCCCCTCCCCGGGGGGGCGCAGGCAGTGTGGAGGGAGAGAGTCTCTAGCGGAGAGAGAGGCGGGAAAATGGCGCGAAAAACTCCGCACGGTGGCGCGACAAGCTACGAGTAAAGAAGAAGAAGATAGAGCATTCTGGGCTAACACCTACTTTAACACCTACCACGGACGTGGTACGTGGTACCCGCTACCTCCTGACCGACACCGCCCTTATTTTTACTTCCCTACGCACCCGCTCGTTCCCTTCGTTCGCCCTTCATTCCTCTTTCTTCGGTTTCAGGGGTCCGGCCCAGGTGCACTACCCACTACCTTGGGACTGGGGCTGGTTCATAGTCATAGTCATAGTGTATAGTGTGGAGTGTGGAGTTCATGCAGGACGTTTGGTTGCATTGGTAGGGCGGTCTCAAACAGCTATTTTAATCCTACAAGGGAGATACAGGATACTGTATCTGGAGAATGTCGCGTTCGCGATGTCTCAGAGGCAAAAAAGAAATAACAGTAAAAAGAGAAACAGTAAACAGTAAAAAGAAACAGAGGAAGAAAGAAGAAGAAAAGTGAAAAAGAAGAGACAAAAACCCAGAGTATATAGGGCGGTTCTCAGCCCTTCCCATCGGCCCTATGGCTACGTAAACTCTCGCGTGGCATAGTGGTTCAACCCACCGCCTCCACCAACCTTTTGCTCTGGGTCGCGAGTTCGAGTCCGGACGGAGCGCTCTGCAGTTCGAGCCCCGCTCCTTCTCCTCTCCGCTCTTCTTCTACAGTTAAATTCCACGCACTCTTCTTCTACCATTAAAAATTCCACGCTCTTCTCCTACGGTAAAAATCCTGCCTCTTCCTACTGTTAAAATATCCTGCCTTCCTACCGTTAAAATTCTGCACTCCGTCTACCGTTAAAATCCTGCCTCCGTCGCCTTGCCAAGACATTTCCTCTGCCTTCCTGCCGACTTCCTTGCCAGTTCCTTCCGCCCCGGTTTCCCGCTTGTCTCGGAAAACGGTTTCACCGCATTACGACCAAGCTTAGTGGGGAAACTCCTCGTCCAGTTCCGTTACCCGAAAATCTCGTTCATCTCGTCGGGCCCTCGGGCCATCTCGTTCATCTCGTCGGGCCCCAGGGCCATCTCGTTCATCTCGTCGTCGGGCCATCAGGCCATCTCGTTACATCTCGCTCATCTCGTTACAATCCAAGCTGCGGCTTTGATTTCCACAGAGAACGGGCCCGATACAGCCGTATCTGCTGTATCTGGAGGTTGCCCAGATCCCAGATACAGCAGACAGCAGATACAAAGGACAGAGGAAGAGGGCTAACGGAGGGCCTGTAGAGGGCCAGCTACCAGCTACCGCAATAGCCAGTTCTAAATCAGGGTATAAGCATCACTTCTACAAGTATACAAGTGCCCTCGTGCCCTCATTACAAGGTGGGAAGAAACGGCGAAAGGACAAGCTTCTGCTATATCTATACAAACACGTCCAATCGGTAATGCAAGTTGGAGCGTTTCGCCGAGGTCTTCCTAAGCGCGCGCACGCGGCGGTGAAACCTCTCGCGAGCGAGAGCGAGCGAGCGAGCGATGGCGATGGTGCCCAACCCCAACTCGTCAAACAGAGCCTCGCGCCCAACCATGGGCAGCTCTGCCGTGATGGCGCAGGCGCCACTGCGGCGGAGGTATCATCAGATGATGATGATTCGCCGACGCTGCAAGCGCAAGCAGCGCGACAGACGACGCAGCCAAAGCGCTGGCGGCACATCGCGTGCGCTGGGGCGCGCGCTTGCGGATTGAATGCCAGAAGCGCAGGACTCCCTCACCCTGCCTGCACGCGAGCTAGCACGAGCGAGCCGGCGCACACAGCCCCTCCCATTCCAACGCCCGCGGCGGGACTCCCCATATGGTTCATGCCAGTGACCAGTGAAAACAACGGGGCTGAGATGCAGCGTCGCCCTCACCACCCTACCCGTATCTAGGGCAGTATCCAACCGTATCAAGTATCTGGGGATTGACCCAGAGACAACCGTATTTCCCGTATCTGTATCTAGAGGGTCGGTGGGCCGTGGGCCGTATTCTCACATCTAGCATCTAGGATTTTAACTGCTAAGGGTGAAAGCTAACCTAGTTAAGCTTGAGGGTTTATCGTTTATCACGAGATTTTTGGATATGCTGACCGGATAGGTGTACTCCTAGGCTCCTAGGCTCCTAGGTGTAGCTAGCACATATCCGATATTATATGATATATCCGGTGCCCTTTGGGCCCCAGGCCCCCCACGGTAGCCCCCCCACAGCCCACAACGATACAGATACAGCGATGCGTAACAAGAAACAAGAAAAAGAAAAAGAAAACGCTTCAGCTTAAGCGGTAAGCGGTAAGCGGCTAGCGGCTAAGCGGCACCAGGAAGCAATATAAGAGAAGCACCTTCAAAGCTTTTCAATAAACAATAAAGGTGCTTCGCGACAGTTGAAAATTGATAATTGAGTGCTTTAAGGCTGTAAGATCCATGTATTAACGTAAATGGACGTTTCATATATTGCAAACAAACCCCGTCGTCGAGGCAACTGCGACGTGCAGCACCTCCCAAGGTGCTTCGCCGCTTTAAGAGATAGAAATGCTAGGCTTTTTTATAAAACGAAAACTTTCAAACGATCCCATAGCTGGTAGGAAAAGAGAAAAAAGAAGAAAAGAAGAGAAGAGACGGACGGTCGGCGGCGGCGCGCGTTGCAATGGCGGCCAGTGGGCTGAGCTCGCTGCTGCGTCGTCTGCCCATCCCTGGCCGCAGGCGTCGGACTCTGGTGGAAGGCCGGCGGGCGGCCCTCGCCGCGCTCTTTCGTCGTGGCCCTTCCGGTGCCGAGCACCTCCTCTTCATCAAGAGAGCCGCAAGCCCTTCCGACCCATGGTCAGGCCACGTTGCTCTGCCGGGTGGAAGAGCAGAGCTGGCAGATAAGGGTGACGACGAGGCTACTGCGGCTCGCGAGACGCTGGAAGAGGTAGGAATAGATCCCCTCGATGGATCTTGGCGCAGGCTTGGTCGCATCGTAGATGACAGGCTCATCTACCCTGGAGGGAGGCCACTGACTGTCGCTCTCTTTGGGTTTGAGCAGATTGAGCCGGTGGAAGGCGCACCCGCCGAGCTGGCGCAGGTATCGAGGGAAGTGGAGTTCGCATGGTGGGTGCCGACGAGTGTCCTCTCACCCGAATCTCTCTTCTGGCGCGAGACGCCGTTGGAGGAGCTCGTCCCGGACAGAGGCAACCTCGCGAGGACCGTGCTGCGCGCGAGCGGCGCCGACGCGCTCCGCTTTGCCGCAATCCCCCTGCCGCCGCCCACCCGCGTGGCCGAGCCGCCAGTGCTGTGGGGGCTCACCCTCGCCTTCATCTCGGACGTGCTCCTTCGCGCCCGCGGGACCGCCCTCGTCGGCCCTCGAGCACCGGCCGAGTGGTCTAGCGCGTTCCGCTCCTCGGGAGGCACACTTGCCGACACTGTGCTCGCCGCGGCGCTCGAGGGGCAACGGCTCAGAGCAGTCGCACGCGCGCGCATAGCGGAGCACGGGAGACGCCTCGCGGTTCTCGTAGCTGCCGGTGCTGGTCTTGTCCTGGTCATCATCGCCCCCTTCCGGTGACGATCGAGGCGGCTTGAGCGACTCGACCCAATCTCGTGCATCTTGGCACTGCCGTAAAGGTGGGCGGCGGATGAAGCTGCACAAGGGGATGGGTGGCGCCTTCTGAACCCATGAGCACGCATGCATGGGCTGGGTGTAGCGCAGTAATCCGGGAAGTCGCAACAATCAAGCCGATCGGAAAATCGCCAATAAGAGAATCGTTAATCAATTAGGCCAATGGCGAGTGGCCATCAGGAATGCGGGCATAATTTTCTGACAACTCAGGTAATTGAACTGATTCTGCCCTCACACACGACAGACATGGCCGGGTCGGCCGGCCACCTAGCGACACAGGAGGATGGGGAAGACCTGAGCAGCTCCAGGGCGCGGGCACGCATACAGCCGCCACCGCCTTCGCCACTTGCTAAAGGCCCCTCGAAGTATCGAGCGTGCGGCTCTTAGGTATGTAGCATAGCACACGAGGGGATTTGCCGCAAGGCAGGGTGGGAAGGTAGACGGAGTTCGCGTGTGGGGATCTGAAACCCTAAACCTCACAGCTGTGCGGCCGCGGTGGGAATATTAGCGCAGAAGCGCTGGCCTTTTGCCTGCTTTTGCTGGCGCCTCATGGCCACCCTCCGGCTCCGCACTGCTGACCTCATGCGTTGGCTACATGACACATAGGTCTTGCAAGCTCAGGAGGGGTGTGGGTGCGCTGGGCCCTGATTGATGTTGTCGGCCACAAACGGCCTTGCTCTTCGTGCGTGCCTGCCTTTGGGCCTTTGGCGCGCGACGGCCGTTCGGCCGTCGTTATGCGCACGCAGTGGCGGCCATGGCCATGGGCGGCCGCCGGCCGCGGTCGTCGCGCCGGAGAGCGGGAGTGGAGCGGCGAGCGCGCTTCATGACCCTATCTGTTTAACGGTAATTGGGCGCAAGTGATAGTCATAATAACTGTAGTAGTAACAATGAGAGGCGGCATTGAACAATTGGAACCGCGGAGCAAGCCGACGTACCGCTTACTGCAGGCCGCCAGCATAGAGCCGCGCATAAGCATCCAAGCTCCAAGCGCGCGTTGCTTTCGCCTGCTGTCGACCCTCGCCGATGGGCGCACAACAGCCGCATGTACCACGGTAGCAGACAAGACACATAATTGCATGCGCGCACATAAGGTCCAGTACAAGACGGCAGTACAAGTATCACAAACAGCAGATTTCACAGATCTAAATACAAGAGAGAAGCGACGAAAAAAGCTTCAAGTTTCGACAGCACACATGGCAACGAAATTGAAGGTGCACGCCTCATCCGCAGGGATGGTTGTGTGCATGGCAGAGGGAAGGGTGGGCTTGAGCTATGTCCACGGCTCTAGGCATGGACAGGACTGTCACACGCGCCCCTCGGATCCATAACAGGGCGCGCGGCACCCCGAAATCGACATCTCCCGGACCGTCCACAGGGTACATCGTCCCGTTGATAGCACTGGCCGGCCGCCTGCCCCTTCAGAAACACCGAGCCCAAGCGCGCAAACCACACATCGAGCACTACCCCGTCCAACTCAGCAATGAAGAATACGTACGCTTGCTGCGAGGGTGGGGCGCGCGTGTGGCTAAAGCGCTATAGGGCCCGGTTTGATACATATGCGAGGTATGCGTTGAAGAGCAGCGTGAAGAAGTTGTCGGCAATGGGCTGCATCCACCAGATGGGCATCGAGAAGACGACGATATGCGCCATCGACCAGAAGATTAGCCCGTCGCGCCAGACCTCGAGGAACTTGCCCTTCATCTCGGCGACGACGCCGGGCCAGCCGCCGCCGCGCAGCAGCGCCTGCATGCTCAGGTAGACTGTGTTGGACGTCGTCTCGTACACGACCTGAGTGACGGCCGTCTTGGCGAGGGTGACAGAGACGGGGCTAGTCAAGAGCTTGATGGCCTTGGGGTGCATCTGCGACTGTCGGATTCGCGCGACGAGCCGCTCGCTCGCGCTCCAGAGGTACTTTGACCAGAGAATGAAGGGGAAGTCGTCGGAGAGCAGAGCCGAGATTGTCGATTTGGGCACCCTACGCCAGTCGAGTTCTACCGCGGCGCCGTTTGCCGCGACGGCCTGCGCCATGATGTCCGCGGTGATGTCTGTGATCACCTCGTGCGCCAGCAGTACCGCGAGCGTGTGCCTTTCTCTGAGTGTGTGGAGGGGACGGAGGAGGCGGAGGAGGAGAGCCTCCACCACCAGGGGAAGCTGGAGCCCTCTGGCGAGGCGGGAGACGATGGAAGGCTGCGTGAGAGGAGAGAACGCGAGTGTGAGAGCGGCGTAAGTACATCCGGTCCGACAGAGCAGCGCGGAGGGAGAGAGAGCGGCGAGGGGGAGCGTGACGGCGAGCGACGCCATCTCGTAGGAGAGGGAGAGAGAGACGAGGGGGGGGGGGAAGAGATAGAGTAGAGAGAGAAAGAGAGAGAGGTGAGATGGGGGGGGGGGGGGGGGGGGGGAGAGAGAGAGAGAGAGAGAGAGAGATCTGTGGCCGACGGAGAGGCGCGTGGTGGAGAGGTAGGTAGTTGGGGGCGAGGGAGGGAGAGGGACGAGAGAGGGAGAGGGAGAGAGGGAGGGAGGGAGCGAGAGAGAAGAGATACAGAAGGAGAGAGAGGGAGAAAGAAAGAGAGAGGGAGAGAGAGAAGGGGTGAGAGAGAGAGAGAGAGAGAGAGAGAGGGAGGGAGGGAGGGAGAGAGTAGAGGGACGGAGCGAGAGAGAGAGAAGAGATACAGAAGGAGAGAGAGGGAGAAAGAAAGAGAGAGGGAGAGAGAGAAGGGGAGAGAGAGAGAGAGAGAGAGAGAGAGAGAGAGAGAGGGAGAGAGAGAGAGAGGGAGGGAGGGAGAGTAGGGTGACGCGGAAGACGGAGGGGGGGGGGGGGAGAGAGGCGGAGAGGGCGCGGCGGTCGGACGACGAGCGGAGAGGCAACAACGGACCCCCCGTGTTTGATCCACCCAGCATATATGGTGGTCCGTGAATAGAAAGTAGTGTTGTGTAGACCAACGATAACATCGTGCGGCTAGCACTCCGTGACGGCGACGCAAGGACTCAAGACGAGGTCGACGTTGCCACACGCATAGTAGCACTGAGATATCTACAACTAAACACGACTTAAGATTAAACACCCCGCGCCTCTCCCGTGGGCGGGGGGGGGGGACCAGAACCAGGCTCTCTCCTACACTTAAAAGAGATGGACCCCCAAAAGGCTGCCTTCTTCAGAATCGAGAGACTCTCCTACACTTATCAAGATGGACCCCCAAAACCCAAAAGGCTGCCTTCTTCAGAATCAGAATCGAGAGACTGTCGCATTCGCGAGTCGACACTCGTTAGGCTTCTCTTCGTTGTTCGGTATTATCGTTATAATTCTCTCGTTCTCGTTCTCGGTCAAAAGCTTCGCTTGGACGCATAGGATCTTGGGTTGTGAAGCGCCCTCTCTCTTTCTCTCGAAGAGAAGGGAAGTTTCCCCACCTTTCTTCCTCCCAGGCGCCTCGCAAATAGGTTTAATTTGCTATCTCCCCTGCGTTTCTTTATCTGCTTCTGGGGGCAATCAAGTTTAATTTGCGACCTCTTCGTATCTCCCCCTTAGGCACATCGCACTCCTTTCGTCTTATTTGGTAGGTCTCTTGGAATCCTGCGTAGCAAGATTGCCCCTCGTTTCCGTTGTGGTGCGATTCCCGTTCCAGACAAGATCGCCGACAGATCGCCCTTTGATCGTCGTCCGTCGTCGTCTGGCCGGAGTGTTTGGGTTTGATTTTAGTCGCGTTACGTGAGAAAGTCGTGGGGCGAGTGTCAGAGTGTTTTCCTGGGTGTCTCTGTCCGTCGTCCTGTCGTCAGTCGTCATCCGTCGCTCTGGCTCAACTATCGTTATAACGATAGGGTCATGGAGCGCGCCACGCTCCCCTCCTCTCTCTCCGCCCACCCCACCGCGCCGGCTGACCAAGTGATGGCCGACGCCATGCAACCGCACCGTCCTCTCCCAGAGCCCTCGCAACTAAGTTTATACTTGGTTCGCCCATGGGGGGGCACGAGCCCCCCCCTCTCTCCACTCCTCCCCTGCCATGGGGGAGGAACCACCCATGCTCCTGGCATGCCTGATGGCTTGCCAGGAGCAGACTGCCCTGCTGACCCACTCTCTCACTGGCAGGCTTGCCTGCCTCGCGCGTCCTGGCCTGCCGTGGCCGCGCCTGGGAGGAAGAAAGGTCGGATAGGCGGCTGGCGAGGCGAGGCGAGTTTGTTGGGTACGAGTGTTACGAGAGCGACAGCGACGAGAGCGAGAGCGACGACGGATGACGACTGACGACAAGACGACGGACAGAGACACCCAGGAAAACACCCCGACTCTCGCCCCACGACTTTCTCACATAACTCGACTGAAATCAAACCCAAACTAAAACTATTGTTATAGTTTGAACTATGGAGCGTGCCGCGACCGCTCCCGAGCCCCAGGCGACCCTCGCCACCGCGCCCCACCTGGGACGGCCCACGCCGCCCGAGGCGGCTCGTCAGAAAGCCCTCTCAGAGCCCATCCAACCCATCCAAACCACACCCGCGCGCGCGCGCGGGGTGGCGAGCACTGGCACCGAACAGGTTGCCACCATGGCTCTGCGCATCATGCAGGGGGTCTTTGAGGCCCCCTCCTACAGTGGGAAACCCTCCCACCCCAAGAGCACCTCATGTGGGAGGGTAGCTCAGCTGCCCTCCCCATGGTGGAAACCTCTACCATCAGTGCACCCAACATGGGAGGGCACTTCACAACCATCAACCCCATACGGAGAGCACCCCATGCCTCTGTTTTCCAACTTGTTGACACAATTCTCGTCTTCACCCCACTCTTGTGGGCCACTAGTACCAATCACTCAGTGCCCTGCCTTGGGCCCTCTTTCAACACTAGACTCCCTCTCCCACTCCCCCTTCACACTTCAACCAACCCAAGCAGCACGAACCCCCCCGCCCTCTGTTCAAAGCACCAAAACTTTCCATTCAAGACACATGTTGATACACTTCCCGTTTTCACCCCACGCTTGTGGGCCACAAGTACCTACAACTCAGTGCCCTGCCTTGGGCCCTCTTTCAACACTTCACTCCATCTCCCACTCCCTCATCCCACTACAACCAACCCAAGAAGCACAAACCCCCTCGCCCTCGGTTTCAAACACCAAAAAATTCGACTCAAGACCAGAGGGAGGACTTCTGTTGAGGCGGCGTCGCTGCCCATGCCTAGCGCAAGGGTATAGCGCCCCCACTCAAACATCTCCTTCCCCAAAGCTCCTCTTGGAGGAGTTGCTCCTCTCCCTCCCATTAGGCCCCCTTGCCTGCGAGACCAGAACAGGATCCTGGCGTGGGGGGCTGTTTGAGTGTGGAGGGAGGGGTGCTCCGGCTAGCGCAGGTAGTAAGCTAGTGAAGAGCTGGGTGGCATAAGGGGGAAGGGTGCTTGCGCTCGCCGCGGCAGGGAGTCCTGTCTTGAGTGCGCGCTAGTCCCGTTCCTTTGCCGCGCCGCGACCCATAAAAATTTGTTAAAAATTTAAAATTTGAAATCAAACCCAAACACTCCGATCAGACAACGACGGACGACGATCAAAGGGCGATCTGTCGGCGATCTTGTCTGGAACGGGAATCGCACCACAACGGAAACGAGGGGCAATCTTGCTACGCAGGATTCCAAGAGACCTACCAAATAAGACGAAAGGAGTGCGATGTGCCTAAGGGGGAGATACGAAGAGGTCGCAAATTAAACTTGATTGCCCCCAGAAGCAGATAAAGAAACGCAGGGGAGATAGCAAATTAAACCTATTTGCGAGGCGCCTGGGAGGAAGAAAGGTGGGGAAACTTCCCTTCTCTTCGAGAGAAAGAGAGAGAGCGCTCCACAACCCACGATCCCATGCATCCAAGCGAAGCTTTTGACCGAGAACGAGAGAAAGCAGAGAATTATAACGATAAATGCCAAACGACGAAGAGAAGCCTAACGAGTGTCGACTCGCGAATGCGACACCTAGCCACCGCCACCGCTCCCAGCTCCCAGCTGCGCCCGCCTTTCGGCTCTCGCGCTAGCTGTGACGTTGCTCTCCTCGGCTCTGCCATCGCTCCTCCCTGAAAGTGAAGGGGGCGTCGGCTGCAGACTCATGGTGACGGCCTTCCAGTATTACTGATCGAGCGATCTCCCGTTTGTGAAATTTCGTAAAGCAATCGCAGTTCCTGAACCACCTTAAAAGAGCCTCCGACCAATTTATTCGCGGTTTTGTTTTCGCTTCGGGTAGCCCCACCCCGTTTCCACCCGTTCCCACGATTCCCCTTCCCCTGCCCGTGCACCCGTCACCTCGCTCTGTCGCCGCGTGATAATGGATAATGGTGATAAGAGCATTATAAAAAATCTTAACAAACTACTCGCTAGTGATAATGCTCTTATCACCCGGCTCTTATCACCATTTTTATGGGAACTGGGAACTGGGCGTGGCTACGATAGTCAACTTCATGGCCGCGCGCGAGGCGAGAATATTAAAAGGTTTTTTTCTTTCTACCGTATACATCGTACATCGTACTATATATGATATATGCCATAACTATAGGCTATTTTTTAGACATGTCGATAGTTAACAATAACAAGGTTGTCATCAATCAACCACCTTCTAACCCTTGCCAGTTAACAAAACTGGTTAACCGGAGAGCACTCACTTGTTCCCCAAAAACCTACCAGTTAATTAATGGTATTCCCTAGCCTTGTAGCCGAGGGTTTGCGAGGGGGGATATTCGAAGGGGTGCATGTGCATATGGATATATATGCATATGTGTATGTGTCTAGTGACAACGCACGTCAAGGCGTACGGGCAATTGCGCTGAGGGGTGTCGTGATAGTACCGGGCTAGTGGCTAGTGGGGGTAGTGGTTCGAACGCTCAGATGTTTCATATAATTGTATAGAGAAGAAAACTCCCCCCCTCTTTATGTGGCGGTACGGTGGTACGGTAGTATGAACGCAAGGAAATCTCCACTTGGGGAACACGGCGGGCCCTACGGCCACCACGCAGCACCGGAGCGCCTAATGCTATTGCAACACCGCGATCAGCGATTTCATCCCCTATGGCGACCGTGTCTTTAAGATCATTTGTCTATGCACGGGCACGGTAGTCTTGAAACTTTCAAAATTCACCTTCCTTCACCTCTCGTGTCCGAGCAATGGGTTCATTTCGGTAGGCGTCCCCAAACGAGGAGAAGCACAAAGGATGCGACGAAGATTCATGACGAATGTGAGTAGTTTCCGTCCGTATGACGGCGTCATCAGTTTGAGTACCACAGGAACAGGACGGGATGAACAAATATAATATGGCACGGGATGAACAAATATAATATGGCGTGCGCGGTGCACGCGTGGTCGCAATGGACCCTCTCATCCGTCGCAAGTGCTGCGATTGCCACTCGGGCGCGTGCCGCACGATATGACAGCGAAGGCACCTTTCGGAGGGGGCCCTAGGAGTGGCTTGAAGCCCTCGAAATACAAGGCCGGTTCGGGCGGCATCAGGGATGGCTTACGCGTGCTGCCCAACTGGTAGACCACGAGCGGGCTTGGGGGGAGCACCGGAACGGGTGCGTGCGAAAGTGTGAAGCAGAGTAATAATCGGACGAAAAGCCGCTCGCCAAATAATGTGCATGGGCGAGCGGCGGAGAGGAATAGCACACGGTGGACACCATCACGAACAGCACGAAATAGAGCGACGCTCACAGGTCGTGGAGAGGACATTGCGCACCCCTCCGGAAAGCACGATCATCTCGCCGTTGAGAAGCACTGCGAGAGGGCGGGTGAATTGCTGCCGACGGGCGAGAGCTGGACAGCGACAAGCGAGGGTCGGCGAGTCTCGGCAGCTGACTGGTGCTGCGCCGGCGGGTGAGGCATTGGCCGCAGGCTCATCGGCACTCGGGTTCGATCGGCCGAGATGCTGAAGGCGCCGTGCATGCTGCTTGGCACCGCTTGTGAGCGTGTGTGCGCAATCGGCGACGGATTGGGCGACTCGCTCAGCAAGGGACGCAGGCTAAGGCGCGCTAATATGGAGGCACCGCCCACGTTGGTACCCGCCCAGGGCGTGGCGCTCGTCGCGCTGGCAGATCCATCACATAGGTAGCCGTTTGTGGTCTTCATGAGGTGGGCATCGTGCGCGCTGCGTTGGTGTGCGACCACGAAGCTTGTCTTGACAAAGGGCGAGCTGTCGGGCGTGCCTCCAGCCGACGAGGCGTCCGAGACGCTCGAGCACTGCGTCGTCATGCGCGCGTCCTTGGGCACCTCGGTGGTGGCCACCTCGTCTGATTCGTCTGGCTTGTCGACCGGCATCACCGCTGTGGCACCCTCGCGCTCCTGCTGCTTGTACGACAAGACGGCCAGGCCGAGCAGCACCATCAGGCAGCCTGCGATGTAGAGACAAAGGTGGAGCGGGTACGGCGCGCGCATCAGGGAGCCAAACTCGTGAAAGAGTATCCCGCCGAAGAAGGAGATGAAGAGCATCAGTAGGGAGAGGTAGAGGGGGATTGAGAAGGTGGCCTTTCCGGCGGCGAGCGAGAGGTTCAGCAAGTACAGCTGGAGCGGCGCGCAGGTGACGAGCACCACGAAGCAAAGGATCGAAATTGGGGGCGGATAAGCGATATGTCCGCCAAAGAACTGGACGATTGTGAAGAGTGAGATCTTGAGCGCCAGCACCGAGAAGGCCCCGCATGTCGCGGCCGTGAAACCCGAGAGGGCAGATCGGGCGGGAGTGCCCGACGATGGCCGCACGCGCTTGGCCAACGCCATTAGCAGGCAGTCGCAGGGTGGGAAGAGCCACAACGCTAGGCAAACCACGATCAGCGCCGGGATGAGGAAGGCGAGGAAGGCCGGCTGCGAGAATTGCGCTGGTAGGTCGTCAAGCACAACCTGGGCGGGAACAATGGTGTGGGGTAAGGCACGGTTCAGGCACCGCGAGGACACGGCGCGTGAAGGGGTCGAGGCCGCAGGCTCACCTGTGTGTCGCCACCGGGGCCTGAGAAGGCGACCAACGCAACGCCGCACATGACGAAAAATGTAGCAAGCCACTCAAGGAAGCTGAGCCTCTCCTTAATGCCGCACACGCAACCAAAGCGCGTCAACAGCGCGTTGACGACCACCGCGACGCCACCGAGAGGCGCGAGCAGCGAAAGCGGCGCGAAGAGCGAGGCAGGTGCCGAGAGCCCAATCTCGGAGCCTGTGTTCAGCAGGAAGCCAAAGATGAAGCGCCATCGCTTGTAGAGCGGCCGGCCAGCCTCGACGTGTGAGGAGTGCTTCTGGATCAGCAAGGCGATGTTGGTCAGGATCTATGAAACAGTCGGGTTCAGTCGATGTAAGTTCGTGGGACGCGCAACTTCGTCGCGATGGGGGTGGGGGGGGGGGGGTGTGGGGGGGGGGAGCGCCCCAGCCCCATGCGTAATCGCCACAGTCTCTCACCGATGGCTGACCTCTCCGTGCAGCCCGCCCGCCAGCACCTGCAGCCCCGCTCCCTCTTTGAAGCCAACCCCACGCTTCTCTCCCGCTCTCTCCCTCGACATGATCATCCCTCCCGCTTGCCCCTTCCGATCCTTCCCACCCACTAGCCCTCACTCGCGTCGTAGATGCTGATCTTTTTGTTCCGAGAGGACTCGCCCCGCCAGAATCCCCCTGCCTCGTACGCACTGAAACTCAATCCTCGCCTCCCGCTTGCTTCCTCCCCATGCACCCCTCCAGCTGGCCTCCACTCCCCACCCGTCTCTCCCTCCTCCCTCTACAGCTCTGGCAGCCTCCGTCCCTCTCGCACTCCCTTTCCCCTCCCCCGCCTCCACCCTCCCCCTCCCTCTCCCTCCCTCTGCCAGCCCTAACTCACCACAGAGCAGAGCGCGAGTGAGAGGCCGATGGCCGAGCGGGCGTCCATTCTCTCTCTCTACTCTCTCTCTCTCTCTCTCACCCGCCCTCCCTTCTCCGGTCTCTTTGCCTGCGCTCCGAGAGAAGAGCAGTCAAGGAGGAAGAGGAGGAGGAGGAGGAGTGGGGGGAGGGGAGGGGGCCGGGGAGGTCGGCGGGGGAGCGAGAGAGAGCAGAGGTTGAGGGAAGGTGGACTGCACAGAGAGAAAGAAAAGGGGGGGGGGTGAAGTGAATAAACTCGAGGAGAAGGGGGGGGGGGGCAGGGGCAGGAGACATAACCGACCACAGAGAGAGAGGGGGGGGGGGGGAGAGTGCGGATAGGGAGGGGTGAGAGTTCGTCGACGCCGTCGGCAGAGCGACGGGGGGAGAAGAAGAGAGAGAGAGAGAGAGAGAGAGAGAGAGAGAGAGAGAGAGAGGGAGAGAGAGAGGGAGAGAGAGAGAGAGAGAGAGGGAGAGAGAGAGAGAGAGAGAGAGAGGGGGAGAGAGAGAGGGAGAGAGAGAGGGAGAGAGAGAGGGAGAGAGAGAGGGAGAGTGAGCCGAGAAGGTTGAGGAGGGGAGAATGGGAGAGAGAGAGGGAGAGGGAGAGGGAGAGAGAGAGAGGGAGAGCGAGAGAGAGGCGAGAAGGTTGAGGAGGGGAGAAGGGGAGAGAGGGGGGGGGGGGGGGAGAGAGGGAGGGAGGGAGAGAGGGAGAGAGAGAGAGAGGCGAGGAGGTTGAGGAGGGGAGAAGAAGGGGAGAGAGCCAGAGGAGGGAAAAGTGAGGGGCAGGAGGCCGGGAGAGGGAGAAGCGAGAGAAGGAGCGAGAGAGAGGGGACTACTTGCACTCTCGGAGAGGTTAGAAGGGACAGCGGGTTGTTAGAGTTTACGAGTCGAGGAACCATGCGCGCGCGCTCGCGAGAGAAGAGAAGAGAAGAGAGATGATATGGGGAAGAAGGAGGGAGGCAGGGAGCGAGAGGAGAGTAGAGAGAATGGACGTAGAGAGAGAGAAGGGGGAGGGGGGGAACAAGTGAGGGAGAGGGAGAGGAGAGAAGAGAAGGGGCGGGCGGGGGGGGGGGGGAGTCTTGGACGTGACGGACGTGAGCCGTTCCCACCTCCCCCTCAACGGGCGGAAGAAGAAGAAGAAGAAGAAGAAGAAGAAGAAGAAGATGAAGAAGAAATAGAAGAAGAAGGGAGGAGGAGGAGGAGGAGGAGGAGGAGGAGGAGAGAAGAAGAAGAAGAAGAAGAATTAGTAGAAGAAGGAGTTTCCTAACCGCCGCCGCGGTCGCGCTCTCTCTCTCCGCGGACGTTACGCCGAGAGGCGTGGGAGGGAGGGGGGAGGGGGGGAGAAGGGGGGAGGGGGAGAAGGGGGGGGGGAGGGGGGGGGGGGGGGGAGGGGGGGGGGGAGAGGGGTCCCGTTGCCCCTTCTCAAAGAGTCTCCTCCTCCTCCAAGATCCAGCAGCAGCGCACGCCGGAGCCCCTCGGCCCCATCCAGCAGCCCGGCCACGCACTACTAGGTGTGTCCAACCCGGCCAATTCCCCCTGGACTATCCTCTCCTTCCCCCTCCCCTGGCGGTATTTTTTGTCTCCTGAGGCAGCCCAAGGTTCGAACGAGCCTCAACCGGAGATCACCTACATTGTCATTGCCAACGTTGTATTTGTCATGGCGATTGTCAATTGTCTAGGAACAAGTAATGGCACCTACACTCACTCTCAAAAACATAGGGGATAGGGATAGGCTGCTAGCTACTAGCTACAGCTGCTTGCTGCTTGGCAAGCGCGGGGCCAGACGCCAGACGCAACAGAACAGGAGGAAGGCGAGAACATACTGCATACTGTTTGGGACAGGTGCACCCCGCTCAGCTCAGACCGTCAAGCGGCCATCACATTTCGCATCGGGCGACAGTTCGATACAGGCGGCGTATGCTTCCAGGAAATCGTTTCCCAGGAGAGAAGCATAGGCGCGCCTTCGACGACGAGAAAGCGGTGCCGGAATTCGACACCGGAGAGGGAGAAGACCAACGTAGCGTAGCCGCGCCACATCCGCGCCAGCAAGCAGAAACATGGACGAGACTACTCCACTCGTCTCGCCGATAACCAAGACGCGAGGAGGCGAGATGCCGTCGGTCTGCGCGGCCTCGACGTCACGCCTAATGTCGCCGAGCGTGGCACAAATGTCGTCGAAGTGGACGGGCGGACGGGCAGTACCTGAGCCGGAGACTCAGTTGGTTGGCTAGGCCGAAGAACGAGCTGTGCCGCCTCGGCGATATCTTTCGGCGTTACGTGAGCGGCACCGTGGGCGGCGGCGCGTTGAAAAGCAAGATCGAGAACGTACGAGAGGGCCTGTCGCATTCGCGAATCGACTCTCGCTAGGCTTCTCTCTTCTCTTCGTTCGGTATTTATCGTTATAATTCTCTCGTTCTCGTTCTCGGTCAAAAACTTCGCGTGGACGCCTAGGATCTAGGGTTCTGGAGCGCCCTCCCTCTGCTCTCTCGAAGAGAAGGGAAGTTTCCCCACCTTTCTTCCTCCCAGGCGCCTCGCAAAAGGTTTAATTCGCTATCTCCCCGCGTTTCTTTACCTGCTTCTGGGGGCAATCAGGTTTGGTTTGCCATCTCCCCTCGGAGATCGATTTAGGTTCGCTGCTTGGGTGAGGGAATCTTTCTCCTTGGTCCTTGGTTTGCCATCTCCCCTTGGAGATTGATTTAGATTCGCTGCTTTGGTTTTGGGTTATCTTTCCCCTTGATGCAAGTTGCATGGAAGCCCTTGGTCCCGTTGGTTTTTGGTTTTCTCCTCCCTTGGTTGCTACTCGGGGTTGCTCGATAGAAACGTCTAGAAGGTCCACGCTCAACAGCAAGATTTCTTCGATTGCAAGGATACCTCGCTGCGATCTGTATCCAATGTGATCGCCGTGGTTGCGCGACATAACGTTCCTCTTCGACTTTCCGCCTTGGTGGGAAAATCCAAAGCGAAGACACGCTCCGACCGTCGCTGCGGATTCTCTCTCTCTCTCGCTCTCTCTCTCTGTCTCTCGCGACGTGTTTGAGTTACCGGCGATGTGGGGTCTCGGTTATTTCATGTTTTGCTTGGTTTGGGTGAATGATTCTAGTGTGTTCGTGAGTCGGTGTCGCAGCATCGTTGGATCCGACGTCTTGTCGTCAGTCGTCATCCGTCGCTCTCGCTCTCGTCGCTCTCGCTCTCGTAACACTCGTACCCTACAAACTCTCCTCGCCTCGCCAGCCCCTGCCAACACAGCCCTCCTCTCACTCACCCTCGCCTCTCGCCTCTCGCTCGATGTCGCTCTCGCCGCCGTCCTCGCCCTCGCTCAAGCCCGCCTGCCCGCCTTCCTATGCTGACGGGCCTCAGCCCGTCAGCGTCTCCGAAGTCGTCTCCTCCGCCGCGCCTGCCGCCGGTCTGCCTCCTTCCTCATTGCCCTCAGGCCCTATGGGCCATCCCAATTCGTCAGGTGTAGAATCCTACTCGGTGCGTCCCGCGCTGGACGTCTCAATGGGGGTCTCCCCAACCTCTGCAGAGTCGGGCATCATGCCTGCCCTGTTCCCTTCCTCCTCTCCGGACGGACATCCACCACCACCTTCACAGGGGGAGGTGATGCCCTCTCTTGCCTCGCCTCCTGATCTCGCTGCGATGCCTCCGCCATCATCTCCGCCATCGCCGCCGGAGTCCATGGGAGGCAGGTCCAAGCCCGAGTCTTTCCAGGGTGAGGATAATCCTCTGGAAGGATTCCTCCCCTCTTCTCGCGCATGTCTCGAGGCACCGCCACCCCTGCCATCGGACTCGGAGGCAGCCTACGAGCCCTACAGCGCCTCTCTCGAACGCCTCTCGGTCGCTTCGGTCGCGCCAAGTCGACTATCTCGTGGTGAAGAGACCCCGGGTCTGCTGCCCGACTCCCTTCTTCATCTCTCTCCTTCTCCTTCCCCACCGTCCGCTACGGTCCCGCCGCCAACTTCTTCGGCTTCACCGGGGCTCAACCCCGTCGAGCTGCGTTATATCGAGCTCATGCAGGCCATGGCCGCACAGTTCTCACAGCAGCTCGCCGCAGTCACCAACGCGATTGAACGAGGCCGACTCCCTCCTGCACCAGTCCAGGCAGCCAGCCCGCCTCCACCTCTATCCGATGATGGCGGCGAGAATGTTTTGCCTCCGCCACCGCCGCTCCCTCGCTCCTCATCGAAATCTAACAAGACTCGTAAGGACAAGAAGAAGAACCGCCGCCGCCGCCGCGACAGCTCCCCTACCTCTTCGTCCTCCTCGTCCTCGTCTCCGGTCTCCAGCCAGCGTTCGTCTAACTCCTCGTCGACCAGCGATTCGGATTCCGATGGATCATCCGAGTCTACGGACTCGCGCCGCAAGCCTCGCCGCGCCAAGGGTGGCCACTATGCCGCCGCCGCCAAAGGCTATAATACTCGGGAGGGACGGCCGTCTATGATGGCCCCCGAAGGTTTACACTCTAACTCTCGTCGATCTCTCCGCCCCCACGCCTCTAAGTCTAAGTCTGGCCATAAGGGTACCCGGGAGAGTCGACGTCACGCTAAGCGCCACGCCACTCCTCCCGCGGACCCAGCCCTGTCTGATGAGCCGGACATTCTTGAACAATGGCTACGACACTATGGGCGCCACGGCAAGGCCTACTCCGACTCCGCTAATGCCCCACTCGAATACCAGGTGATGGCGGCCCGTGAGGTCCCCTCTGGTGAGTCCTGGCATGCCCGCATCATCTATACGACTCGCACTCTTACGAAATGGGTGCGCGCTCGTAAGTTCGTCCGCACTAAGGGCGGCACTCGCGATGCTAAGTCTAGCCTCGAGAGCCTCCCGCGGCCGCCGAATAGTTCCCCCCGCGGGAAGAGAGGTATGGCTCACCCCCCCTTTCGACCACGGAGGATGGATCTCCCTCCCCTTTCGCTGCGCTCTGTCAGGAGACCCCCGTACCTCGTCGTTTAGCTCGCGCGTGACGTGCCGAGCCCGTCGTGATATCTCGCCGCCTTTCGCCGTTGGCTGTTCGACTACTCATATATCGAAGAACAGGAGACGCCGCGTTGTAACTTGGGTGTCGCCACACCGCCCAAACATCCAGGTAAAACTCTCGTAAAAGAGAGAAGGGGATGGGTTGCAGCGCTGAGTCCTGCGGTCTGCCGCGCCGGCCGCCGATTCTACACCTCATCGTCCGGACGGGTGTGGTACTTCCTGTCTCTTCGATCGTCGCGCACTACTCTTATAGTTCATCGTTCGTCGTTCGTCGTTGCGCGTTCTTACCGTTCCTCGTTTCTTGTTCTCCATTCTCGATTCTCGTCGTTCCGCGTTCTTACCGTTCTTCGTTTCTCGTTCTCGATTCTCGATTCTTGTCGTTCCGCGTTCTTACCGTTCTCGATTCTCGATTTCTTCGTTTCTCGTTCTGGACTCTCTCGTTTCTCGTCGTTCCGCGTTCTTATTCTTATCGATCCTCGATTATTCGTATCTCGGTCGTCACGTCTTCCGTCGTGGTTCGGCGTTTGGAGCGTGGCTCTCCATTCGAATTTATTGTTTCATTCTTCGTTCGCTCCTCGCCCATTCGGTCTCGTTAGGTATTGCGTATTGCTCGGCCATCTTGCCTGGATGGAACTCTCCGCTATCCGTTAGGTTCTCTTCCTTCCCTCGCGGGACGCTCGATCCTAGCAGGGGGGTGTCGCATTCGCGAATCGACTCTCGCTAGGCTTCTCTCTTCTCTTCGTTCGGTATTTATCGTTATAATTCTCTCGTTCTCGTTCTCGGTCAAAAACTTCGCGTGGACGCCTAGGATCTAGGGTTCTGGAGCGCCCTCCCTCTGCTCTCTCGAAGAGAAGGGAAGTTTCCCCACCTTTCTTCCTCCCAGGCGCCTCGCAAAAGGTTTAATTCGCTATCTCCCCGCGTTTCTTTACCTGCTTCTGGGGGCAATCAGGTTTGGTTTGCCATCTCCCCTCGGAGATCGATTTAGGTTCGCTGCTTGGGTGAGGGAATCTTTCTCCTTGGTCCTTGGTTTGCCATCTCCCCTTGGAGATTGATTTAGATTCGCTGCTTTGGTTTTGGGTTATCTTTCCCCTTGATGCAAGTTGCATGGAAGCCCTTGGTCCCGTTGGTTTTTGGTTTTCTCCTCCCTTGGTTGCTACTCGGGGTTGCTCGATAGAAACGTCTAGAAGGTCCACGCTCAACAGCAAGATTTCTTCGATTGCAAGGATACCTCGCTGCGATCTGTATCCAATGTGATCGCCGTGGTTGCGCGACATAACGTTCCTCTTCGACTTTCCGCCTTGGTGGGAAAATCCAAAGCGAAGACACGCTCCGACCGTCGCTGCGGATTCTCTCTCTCTCTCGCTCTCTCTCTCTGTCTCTCGCGACGTGTTTGAGTTACCGGCGATGTGGGGTCTCGGTTATTTCATGTTTTGCTTGGTTTGGGTGAATGATTCTAGTGTGTTCGTGAGTCGGTGTCGCAGCATCGTTGGATCCGACGTCTTGTCGTCAGTCGTCATCCGTCGCTCTCGCTCTCGTCGCTCTCGCTCTCGTAACACTCGTACCCTACAAACTCTCCTCGCCTCGCCAGCCCCTGCCAACACAGCCCTCCTCTCACTCACCCTCGCCTCTCGCCTCTCGCTCGATGTCGCTCTCGCCGCCGTCCTCGCCCTCGCTCAAGCCCGCCTGCCCGCCTTCCTATGCTGACGGGCCTCAGCCCGTCAGCGTCTCCGAAGTCGTCTCCTCCGCCGCGCCTGCCGCCGGTCTGCCTCCTTCCTCATTGCCCTCAGGCCCTATGGGCCATCCCAATTCGTCAGGGCCTCTCCCTCCTTCAAGGAAGGACGAGTGCGCGCGAGATGAACGAGCAATAGGGCCTGACAAGAGTTGCTCGCTCAGACCCCCAAAGTTGCTCGCAAAAGTTGCTCGAAATAGGCCCCAAAAGGGGCAAAGTTGCTCGCAGAGTTGCTCGAAGTTGCTCGGAGTTGCTCGTTCATTGTTCATTGCGCCGCGATCGCCGCGCCGCGTGCTGCCGGGCGTCAGCGCGGCGAGAGGGAATGCTCGGAACACTGCAGGGAACAGGATAGCGGCGCGGCGGGCGTTAGTTAGAACCCATGCACTTTTCATTCATAAACATGATGTTTATGTGAATAAGAAGAGGCAGAGGGGAGGAGGGCGTTCCGCAAGTAGGTGCTCTTCTATCGATCCACCGATGTTTATGTGAATAAGAAGAGGCAGAGGGATTAAAGTTAAAGTTGCACGCTCGGCCTATCTATAGATCTAGGAGGGGTAGGTTGCTCCTCTAACGGGCCTATCTATGGGTAAGTTGCTAGGTAAGTTGCTCGAGTTGCTCAATGTTGCCTGTGGCCCTTAAAGTTGCTCAAAAGTTGCTCGCCCTCTCAAACACCCCAAAGTTGC
Organism: Isochrysis galbana; assembly: GCA_018136815.1. NCBI lineage: Eukaryota > Haptophyta > Isochrysidales > Isochrysidaceae > Isochrysis > Isochrysis galbana. The sequence goes on from CM030936.1 coordinate 3,792,241, forward strand.
TCAAAAAGTTGCCGGCAACTCTTGTCAGGCCCTAACGAGCAAATCCTCAGCGGCCGGAATCAAAGTCAGGCGCACTGAAAGCTACGTTGCCCACGTGAAGCGAAAGCGTAGGTGGCAGAAGAAGGGGGGGGGGGGTACGTACGGGGGGGGAGAGAAGAGTGCGTGGGGAAGAAGAGAATGGGTACAGCGGCGGGGGGGAGGTTGGCCCCGGCCAGAGTTTCGAGAAACTCGATTCTAAGTTTGGGGGCCACATAGAAACCAACATTTTTGAACGAAATAAATCGAAATTTGGGGCCGCGGCGCGCGCCGCGGCGCGCGTGGGGTGCTCGTGGGCGTGGGGCGCAATGGCGCCCGCAGGCCGGTCGGCCGCCAAGAAGGTCGTGGAAGATGAGGACGAGGGGGGCGATGGCAGCTCCGGTCAGCTCTAACTCCCACCCTCCCCGCTCCCCGCGCCCTCAAGATGTATTGGAGCTGGATGCGTCATCTGAGAACGAGAAGAACTCCAGCGACCAGCGACGACGGAAGCGACGCCGAGGACTGTGAGGGGACGAATGGGGTGTGTTCTCTCTCTTGGGTGTGATGTATGGGGAGCAACAGTCTGGTGTGTTGTCAGACCACCTACAAGTGGCAAGTGGCCTTGATGAGTCGCTACAACAAATGGACCGTGGGCTGAGATCGTGCAAGCGTGCGGTGTGCTCTTGTGTTGTGTGGGCTGATGGGCTGATGTGGGTTGACCACAGAGAGAAATAATGTGTGAATGTGAACAATAAATAAGTAAACAATGACGACAATGACAATGACAATGAAACATTAATGTGCATCCTCGTATCCTCGTCCCTCCATCACCCCTCGTAGGCGATGCAGCGATGCAGCCATGCAGCGCGTCGGGCGTGTGCCGTGTGCACGCACGCTCGGCGATGCACAAGCACAAGTTTCGAATCGAAATTGATCGAAATTTGGGCCAACGAGGCTCGAAATTTGCTGAAAAGTGATCGAAATTTCGAATCGAAATTTGGGTGGGGTTATTGGATCGAAACTCTGGCCGGGGCCAAGGGGGAGGGGGGGGGGGGAAGGGGGGGATGTATTGCCCTTAATTTTTATATCCATTTCACAGGGGCATTGTAAAAAAATAACCAAACCTGAGGTTGCAGCCTCTTGCATCCAACAGGCCTGCCCCAAACCCGCACTCCGGCAACCAGGCTGTTGGTAGTGCACCCGAGTCGGACCCCGGAAAGCGAAGACAAAGGAATGAAGGGGGGAAAGAGAGGCGGGGAGGTGGAGAGAGGTTATGTCAGGGCGGTGTCGTGGCAGTGACAGGGTAACCTAGGATTAGTAGGCGTGTAGCCCGGAATCTTTAGATGTTTTTTTTTCGTGCCCATGCCGAGGTATTCAGAATGTATTCATGGGACCAAATATCTGAATACAGAATCTACAACAATACAACAAAGGAAATAAGAAGAGGGGGGAGGAGGAGGTAGGCGCGCGAGGGGAAGATAAAGGGGCTGGGACACAGGAAGAGTTATTACCTAGACCGTCATAGCGTGTTAGCCCTGAATCTTCAAGAATTTTTTTGATGCGCACGACTATCTACTCACCTATTGCCCCCCCCCCCCCCCCGCTCAACCCCCCCCCCCCCCCGCTGAGCGTGCGGGGGGCGCACCGGCGGGCTTCTCCTAATCTCGCCGCCAACATCGCACTCCCGCAGAGTCACTGCAAGCGAGGCTTCGTCTAGATCCACCGAGGCGCGGTTCGACGAATGAGGCTCAAACTCAGACATGCCGCCCTCGTCGCCCTCGTCCTGCACCACGGCGCAGCTCGCCGACGCAGAATCGAGGGCGAGCCGGTTGACCAAGGCCGAGGCGCGCAGTCGCCTCCGGTTATGGAGCACAGCGCGGAGCATGGGCAAGGTAGCCATTAGGGCGCGCGCGTCTTCAAAGTGGACGCGCAGTAGTTGGCAGCCGCTCATTGCCACGACGCGTTCGCTCACGGGCCGAGCTGTCTCGCTCGCCAAGACGGCAAGCTCGCCAAAAAAGCAGTCGTCAGTGCCGTCTCTGAGCTCACTCCGAGCTTCAGTGCCGTCTCGCATCAACTTGTGCACTGCCGCCTCGCCGCCTAGCAGAATCTGGAAGTATGTAGCGCGCCTTCCGCGCGCTTGCAACTCCTCGTATGGCGGCACCTCCACGTACTGCAATAGCCGGGCCGCCTCGACAGCCCTCTCCTTGCGCACAGCGCCGAGCGCGCCAAAGAGCGGCGTCTCACTAAGCATGCACGCCGTCGCGTCCGCCTCGGCGAGTCGCATTGTCCCATAGCGCCAGAGTGCTTCGCGTACGATCGGGCAGCGCTCGAGCTCCGCCTGTCCGACGCACATGATCCATCCGCGCTCGCGCACGATGGCCGTATACCAGCGCGGGATCCGGCTGCCCCGCGGGCGTAGCGCAAGCGCGGCGCAGCCAAAGGGCTGCGTCGGCCCGACCACCTGCACCGCGTCCCATGCAACGTCGGAGGGGGCCACCGCGCCCAGCTCGGAGTCCGCTTTGCGCGGCCTTGTCAACGCCACCGACCCTGAGAGCACCACTAGAAAGCTTGCGGATGCGAGCTCCGAACGGAAGAGCACCTCGTAGCGCCGCACCTCGCGAAACGTGAAGAGCCTTGTAAGGGCGTCGAAGGCATGTTCCGGCCAACGCGAGAAGAGCGGGTCGGAGCGCAGCGAGCTCAGAGCGGCCGATATCAGGGGCTGCACACTCTCCGGCAGCCCATCGGTCACGTCGTTCCTCGGAGTACTGGGAGTGCTGCTCCCAGCGGCCACCTCTTCGTTGGACGCCGGCACGGACAAGGCGAAGCTCGAGCGCATAGGCACCCCGCTACGGGGGCGGGGCTGGCGGGCGGGCGAGAGCAGCTTGCTCAAGCTCGTGCTGCCCCACAGGTCGTGAGTCGTAACGTGCATGAGGTTGGATAGCGAGGCGCTCTGCGGCATCTCCCGGCTGCACTGCCTCTCGAACGCGCGCGCATGACCGACCCTAAGACTACGCTGCCCGCGCAGCCTGCCAACCTCCGTGGCGGACACGAGCATGCCCGAGGAGCTCCGGCGCATCGACGCCATGCGCTGCATCCCCTCAACACCGCGTTGCACGGGCGGCCGCTCGCCGACCATCTTGGCGGCGCGCGAACCGATGGACGTGTCATCAGGCGGAGCGGCCGTTTCAGAGAGCGCATACCGAGGCGTGGAGGGGCTTGGACTGAGGCGGAGGCGCGCAAGCGCAGTCGCCGGCCGCTCGCGCGTGTGCAGCGCAACGGCCGACCTCGATGAGCCCAGCGTGCGCTCGCCAGACACCGTGGATGGGCGCTCCTGCGCGTGCAGCGCACCGGCCGAGCACGAGGCGGTGAGCCGCACCGGACGGCTCCGGCTGGCCGCAGCGGGCGATTTTGCTAGTGCAAGCGCTGCCTTACGTCGTCCCTCGTTGCTCGCCGCCTCTGTCCGCGCGAAGCCTTCGATCTTCAGCTCTTCGCCCACTCGCGCCATCCTGTCAATCAGAGCGTCGACCGGTGGGGCGTCGTGGACTCTCTCAAACTGCAGTGGCTTGACGCGAGGCGGTGGCGCGCGTGATCCGAAGTCCTCCCAATCTCTCCGCGAGCGCAAGCCCTCGAGAGAGGAGAGCTTCGAGAGAAGAGCTCTGCGTTGGCTGCCGTCGCTCGGTAATCGACCAAACTGATCGATATAGTGGTACATGGGCTCTGGGAAGCAGGGGAGGGGCGAAAGGGGGGGGGGGGAGGGGAGGGAGGGGGAGACGTTGAGGAAGGGCGCGGGGGGTGAGGCTGTGTCTGTCTCTTGGGTGTGCGAGGAGAAGAACGACGGGAGAGAGGAGGGAGGGGAGGAGGACGACGGCCGTCTCTCTCCTTCTCTCCCGCACACAGCAGCTCCTCTCTGCCTCTTCCCCCCTTCCGTTCGTTTCTTGTTTCCCTGGCTCCTACTCTTCTTTGCTCCTCTCTCCCGTCTTACAGATATCTGTCTCTCCCTCTCCCTCTCTCTCTCTCTCTCTCTCTCTCTCTCTCTCTCTCTCCCTCTCTCTCTCCCTCTCTCTCCCTCTCGCGCTCTCTCCCTCTCTCTCTCTCTCTCTCTCTCTCTCTCTCTCTCTCTCTCGCCTCTCCCAGTCTCTCTTACTTTATCGTCTCGGGCCGCCGCACGTTGCCTTTTCTGTTATTCCTAGTGTTATACTTCACTCGTTGGTGCGGGGGACTCTCCTAACCCTAACCCTAACCCTAACCCTAACCCTAACCCTAACCCGAACCCTAACCCTAGCCCGGTCCTTCACCCTTGTTAACTACTATTTTCCGCCTCCGCTGGGTGCTGGGTGTGAAAGGATTCCCGAGTGTGGGGGTGTAGAAAGTTTGCTACTTTGCTACGTGAAAGCAGCGGGTCCATGGCCGCGAGTGCAGTAAGAATATCATAAGTCATAAGTATCATGGATACATCCATCTCATGCATCGTGCTTCGTGGATCGTGGAGGTGTGTCGCATTCGCGAATCGACGCTCGTTGCTCGTTAGGCTTCTCTCTTCCTCTTCTCTCTTCTCTTCGTTCGGTATTTGTATTTATCGTTATAATTCTCTCGTTCTCGTTCTCGGTCAAAAACTTCGCGTAGACGCCTAGGATCTAGGGTTGTGGAGCGCCCTCTCTCTTTCTCTCGAAGAGAAGGGAAGTTTCCCCACCTTTCTTCCTCCCAGGCGCCTCGCTCGCAAAAGGTTTAATTCGCTATCTCTATCTCCCCGCGTTTCTTTATCTTTATACCTGCTCCTGGGGGCAATCAGGTTTGATTTGCCATCTCCCCTTGGACTTGGAGATCGATTTAGGTTCGCTGCTTGGGTGAGGGAATCTTTCTCCTTGATTTGCCATCTCCCCTTGGAGAGGGTGGGGATGGGGAGGAAGGGGGGTGAACGGACAAAAATTCCGTCCTAGAAACTAGGACCACGTCCTAGAAAATTCTTGGATTTCTAGGACTCTGCCGATCATGCCTCCATTATAGCCTATGGTGAGCTTAT
>CM030936.1:3797375-3873632 GCA_018136815.1 Isochrysis galbana
GACTTATGAGACATCCCATCACCTGAAGCAAATAACCATCTCCACATCCCATTCAACCTTAGCTCTCCCCATGACCAACTCTGCGGAGCTTGTCTTTGCTTTTGCTTACTTTTGCTACCACATTCAGCATGCGGTGCTGCACTCGGGCGTCCGCTCGCACCAGAGGAGTTTTGTTTTAGACCTTTTGGAGCAGTAGGCTAGCGGATTGGACACTTAGATGACAAAACCAAGCTTGGTGGTCACTGAAGGTCTCAAAGAGGGCAGTCAAAGCAACATTTCATCTCGTGGGGACCATGGGTAGAAGAGCTCCCCATTGGGTGGTATCAACCATTTCTCCCGTTTCTAGGACAAGCAGCAATTCCGACCAGGTGACAATATATTTGTTTTGAACCACCTTTTCTGCATATCTGTTTTTTATGATGTTTAATATCTGTGGTACGCTATCGACTATGTACGTCTCTCTAGCGAGAGGTTCGCTGGGACGTCTTGCTAGGTCACGCCTCCAGCGTCTCTCCTCGCGTCGGGTCGTGCCCATGTCCGACGCCCCGTAGCGGTACTCTGTAAGGGTTGACTGCCTGAGTGCCATGATGGGTTGGTGCTTGTCTGATGTAGGGTTCAGATTTTTTCGCTCACGTCTCCACTTCTTGGTAGAAGTTAAAAAGTCGTTGGGTGGGGTGGGTGTGTGGTTACCCCTACGGACAGAAAAAAATCGCTCGCGTCCCCACCCTTCGTGGAACTGCCCGCACCCTTCGTGGACCGTCCCCACCCCTTCGTGAACCACCCCACGGCTGCGTGCGGCTGGGCTGCGTGCGGCTGGCTGCGTGCGGCTGGCTGCGTGCGGCTGCGTGCGGCTGCGTGCGGCTGCGTGCGGCTGCGTGCGGCTGCGTGAGCGCACCTGTGGGCGCGTGCGGGCAGGCACATGCGGACGGGAACCAGTGGGTGCGCTGCGTCGCTGGACGGGTACACGAAGAAAGGAGCAGCAGGGCCGGGCGGGCGGCGAGAGGGGGCAAGGCGGGCGCGGCGAGAAGGGGCAGGCGCGGCGAGATGGGGCAGGCGAGGCGCGGCGGACACACGAGCAGGGCGGGCGAGCGGCAGGCAGAAGCAGAGCACAGCGGACAGGGACTCAGGGCAGGACAGGGGGCTGGACAGGAGCAGGAACAGGTGAAGGACAGGGACAGAACAGGAAGCAGGGGAGGCGGCGGGAGGGGGCCAAAGTTTAAGAGCATTGGTTCCCTATTCCTGACACTGCTCACCGGGCTAGTGACCCAGTGGGCTGGTGAGCTGGCACGTACTGCTGGTGGTATGCGGTTCGATTCTGGGCTCTATGACCTGCGTAGTCGAATGTCAACAACTGCCATTTTTTTTGATTTTTTTGCCCCGGTAGATCACTGTACCATTTTGCCCGCTTCTTCTATCTACTGGTGTGGTTTGGATGGGCTGGATGGGCTTTGAGAGGGCTTTCTGACGAGCCGCCTCGGGCGGCATGGGGCGTCCCAGGTGGGGCGCGGTGGCGAGGGTCGCCTGGGGCTCGGGAGCGGTCGCGGCACGCTCCATAGGTCAAACTATAACAATAGTTTTCCTGAGGGAATGGTGCCTAGGTACACTTGGAACATTTAATGAGGACATGCATGTGGTAACTCAATAGCCAAGGTTTGGGACAAAATAACATGGTATGCTCATGCTCTCACCTAGCAAAGTACGTCCTAGTTTCGTAGGACTGGTCCTAGAAAGCTGGGTACCTTTGTCCGTGAAGCTTGTGTGCTATGGGTGTCTCACTCATGTTATCTCTTGTTAGACCTTGTTGCATGCCTAGGGTCGTAATATCTCACAGGACTTGATCGGCACGGCGGCACCCGCACGCCGCACCGCGCGTGCTGCCAGGCCAAGTGCGGCCAACCAGCCAACCAGCACTGGTATTCAGTGAAGCCACGACCAAGTCCCCAGGGAAGAAGGCTTGGGGTGAGGCCCACCTATACCCCTTTGGCCAGGCATGTCCTTTTTGTACATGATTTTGCTGAGCTATGTGCACCACAGTGTGGAAGTACACCAATGACAGGAGATAAGTATACCAGTATAATCACAGACCAAAACCGCTCGAGGGCCGCACGCCGTGCCGGCTGTGTGTGGGAATCAACGCCTCAGCTTGGATTGTAACGAGATGAGCGAGATGTAACGAGATGGCCTGATGGCCCGACGACGAGATGAACGAGATGGCCTTGATGGCCCGACGAGATGAACGAGATGGCCCTGGGGCCCGACGAGATGAACGAGATTTTCGGGTAACGGAACTGGACGAGGAGTTTCCCCACTAAGCTTGGTCGTAATGCGGTGAAACCGTCTTGGAGACAAGCGGGAAACCGGGGCGGAAGGAACTGGCAAGGAAGTCGGCAGGAAGGCAGAGGAAATGTCTTGGCAAGGCGACGGAGGCAGGATTTTAACGGTAGACGGAGTGCAGAATTTTTAACGGTAGGAAGGCAGGAATTTTAACAGTAGGAAGAGGCAGGATTTTTACCGTAGGAGAAGAGCGTGGAATTTTAACGGTAGAAGAAGAGGGCGTGGAATTTAACTGTAGAAGAAGAGCGGAGAGGAGAAGGAGCGGGGCTCGAACTGCAGAGCGCTCCGTCCGGACTCGAACTCGCGACCCAGAGCAAAAGGTTGGTGGAGGCGGTGCGTTGAACCACTATGCCACGCGAAAGTTTACGTAGCCATAGGGCCGATGGGAAGGGCTGAGAACCGCCCTATATACCCTGGGTTTTTTGTCTCTTCTTCTTCACTTTTCTTCTTCTTTCTTCCTCTGTTCTTTTTTTTACTGTTTTACTGTTTCTCTTTTACTGTTATTTCTTTTTGCCTCTGAGACATCGCGAATGCGACACTGTGTAGGTGCGCCACTGGAGCTTTTGGTGTGTTGGCAGCCTCAATGCCTTCCATACATACCCATAATGGAGTGCCTTGGGTGGGGGGCCCATGCAGCCAGGGTGCGAAAAATACAGTGGGGAAGGACAAAGTTGTTAGGAGTTGGCTACACACGGAGTACCGAGTAGAGAACTCTTCTACTCTACAAGTAAGTGGTAAAAATATTACGCGCGTTCACTTTTTTAGGGGGGGTGAGTATGTAGTTGACGGGTGTTCATTGTTCATTGTCGCGCGCCGTGAGTTGGGTGTGTTCGCGGCGCAGCCGCGAGGTGTTGAGCGCCGCGTGTACGCGGCGCGAGGAAAATGGTCAGTGTTTTTCACAGTGTTCACTTTGGGGGTCAAGGGAGTAGTAGGTAGTTGACTATGTTCAAACGGTCAAAAAGTTTGAGTTGCGTTCGCGTTCGAGTATTTTTTGTACCACCTACTTGTACTCTCCTCTACTCTACAAGTGGAGAAGGAGAAGAGGAGCGGTGGGAGGGGGGAGGGAGGAGAGGGGGGGCGCGGACCGATGTCGTCGTCCCGCCCTGCTCCCTCTTCCTCGAAGCTGCTGCTCTCACTGGTGGTGGGAGGCACAGCGCTCTTCCTTCTCTCAAGCATGCTCGTTCCTGAGGCGGCAGGCCGCCTCTCCGCCTCTCACGGGCACGCTGACGCCGCAGAGCTCCTCACTCTCTTGAGGAGACTCACGCCAGACGAGAGGGAGGAACTCTACAGGGCAGAGCTCTCGTCGTCGCTCTCGTCGTCGCTCTCGTCGTCGCGCACCTCACTCTCCTCGGCCGAGGCAGAGGCGCGCAGCGGGCTCGCTAGCGCGGGCTCGGCCTCCTCCTCCTCGCAGATGCCGCAGGCTCGGAGGGCAGTGCGCGACCGGCCGGCGCCCGCAGAGACGGCGCAGCGAGAGGGAGGGAGGGAGGAGGGTGCGGCGGGGTGCTACGGCTGCAATGGGGGCGCACGGCCTGGCACGCTGGAGCCGACCACCGGTTGCGGGGCTGCCCGTCGCCCATACCACACGCTGCTTACGTCGTCGAGCGGCACGTACCAGCTCTGGCAATCCAGGGTGATGCACCACCACTTCCGCTTGCAGCGCTCGCGAGACCCGTGCGGCGAGATGGGCGGTTTCACGCGGCTGCACACCATGCGCGACGGCGTAGCCGACCAGTATGGCGACGAATTGCACACGGTCACTGTCAATGAGGTTTATGGCGGCTACCCGGTTGTCAACCGGCCCTCTTCGATCGTCCAGTTCGTTGAGCAAGGCCACCTCGACCGGATTGAAGAGGAGTGAGTCGCGCGTGCCCGCGCGCGCCGCGTGCGACGCGCTCCTGAGCACGCGCTCTCCCCACGCCGTGCGCTGTCAGCTACATCTTCATCGCCGAGACGGACCACATCTTCCTCCGCCCTGTTCCCAACCTCGCGACGGAAAAAGTGCCCGCCGCCTTCCACTTTGGCTACATGGTCGCCGCCGGTCAGGTGAGCGCAAAGTTGCTCAGCCGACCCCCCTCCCCCGCGCGCGCGCTCGCACAGCCGTGAGCGGAGCGTTGGGGCCTGCCCGTCAACGTCCGCTCGGGCCAACGCCCGCTCGCCCGCACAGGCCAACATCGTCGAGAAGTTTGTGCCCGGCTTAGGCGGCAAGACGGACCCAATCGGCCCCTCGCCCCTCATCATCCACAAGGAGCAGCTTCGGAGGGTGGCGCGGCCGTGGCTCGAGTTCACTCGCAAGATCTGCTCGGACCGGGAGGTGCGCACATCCACACAAAGACGTGCCGAGCCACGCCGGAACCCGAGACCGGGTCCAACCCGCATCGCCGCCCTCGCGCGCCCGCAGGCCGTGCAGGCGCTGGGCTGGGTGCGCGAGATGTGGGGCTATGCGATTGCTGCCGCGTCGCTCGGCATACGGCACCTCGTGCTCGATGCCTTCCAGTTCGAGGTGCGTACCCTCCTAACCCGATCATCTCTGTGTGCCGCGCTCACTTGGTGGCTGCGCACCCTCCCACACGCCGCTCGTCCGCCAACCTCGATGTGCCCTTGCCGCCGCCACGGCGGCCTTCAGGGTGGCTCCATCGGCAACCGCAACCGCCAGCTCGCGTGGCCCGTCGGCGCTACTCCCGCTGGCCCCGAGGGCCCGATGCACGGCGCGAGCCGGATGCCCTACTACCTCTTTCATTACACGTACGGGATCGAGTACTCGCGGGAGGGATTGCCGATGGAGCTGCAGGTGGCCGGCCGCAAGCCGGGGAAGGGGGTCGCACCGGGTCGGCTCACCGGCGCGCTGTTGCCCATCCGGCGGAGCGCGGTCGGTCGCGGGGAGGGGCGCCCGAGTGGCTGCACGCCTGCTCATACGGTGCAGCCCGACGACGACGCGCCGAAGGTCGCGCGTGCGCGGCTAGCTGATCCACGTCCGCGCGCCGCAGGTGGGCGAGTGGTCCCTCGACAAGCGGCACTACATGGCGCACTACCCGCCCACGCCGCTCGAGCCGCCGCCCTCCTGCGCGCATGAGCGCGCCTTTGTGCTGACCGCGCTGATCAACAATGCCTCGGCGGCCCTCGGCGCCAAGTGGGTGCGTGGCGCGTCGGGCTCCCTCTCCAGCTACCACACCATGCCGTTGCGCGCGCGCACACCCACGGGCGTCGACGCCGACGACAGCTGGGGCCCGGAGGACGTGGCGCGACTTGTAGGCACCGGCCCCTGGAACCTGGCCGGGAGCGTCGGCGGCAAGATGATCCGGCTAGATGGCGTACACTTCCTCGCGCACGGCTACCTCACCTCGTCCAAGGGGCACGGTCGGTGGGCGCACTCCACCAAGGGGACCATCGAGGTGCAGGTCTGCGCCACGCGATTCAAGCTGCGGCCACAATTCGGTGTGCAAGGCTGGTCCATGGCGTCGCCCGACGACGCGACCGATGTTGCCGCGACCACGATGCCCGGCCACCAGGCGCAAGAAGCGACTGGTGTACGAATCACGGCCGCTCTCGCCGCCTCGGCCGAGGCTCTCGGCGCGTGGTCGCCGCCCGCGCGCTTCCCGCCCGACGCGACATCGCGCAGGCTGGAGGGCTCCGGCCCGTACAAGGGGCCGGCGGGTAGCGTGCTGCTCTTGCGCGCGGGGGTGCTGCAGGCGTCCGGGCGAGAGCTCGGGCAGTACACTCGGTGGTCCGTCGTCTCGCCCACGACGCTGCTATTCACGACTGCAGGGGCCGCCGCGGCCTCCAGCTCCGCCGACGCGCCGTGCGCGCGGGGCCTGTGCGTCGAGCTGACGGACTGCTTCGTGCTGCGGCTTCCACCGGCGCCTGGACTGCTGAGCCGGCTTGGGCTCGCGCCTGGCGACGAGCGCCGCGTGGCCCCGCCGCGCTACGCCGAGGATGCCGAGGTGCGGTCGCTCGAATGGATCCTTCGTCCGCCCGCCTCCGTGTGCGAAGACCCGTGCGCCGGGCTCACGCTGCGGCGGCTCACTGCCGCCGATCGCGAGGCGTCGCCCCTTGCGCGTGCGCTCGAAGCGGGGGCGGCAGCCGGCAGCGGCGGCCCAAAGTGGACGTGGGCGGGCTTCGGCGGGCTTAGCTTCATGGCCAACGGCCAGCTCGCGACACCCTGGGGAGGTGGAGTGTGGGGCGCTCCGCCGGAGGCGCAGACGGCGGGTGCACCAGCGCTGCTTGCGGAGTTTGCTGGCCAAAAGCATCTCCTGCGCGCACGCGTCTCGGGCTCACGGCAGGTCTCCGCGATGGAATCGACACGCTGCCACGACAACGACAGGGCCGAGGTGCGTCTAGCGGGGGGGCAGCCGCCCACACTCGTCTCGTAAGGTGATGGGGCGCGCCACCACACGGCCGCGGGCTTCACGGGCGGCTCGAATGTTGTACAGTAGTAGTAGATGGATTGCGACACAGTTGCAGCACAGCTGGGCGGCGAGCAACGTCACGATCTTGGTCACGACGTAGTCTCGCGCTAGTAATAAAAAAAAATCTTCTTAAAAATTCCCGCTACATGCGCGGCGTGAGGCAGCGTGCTATTGAACCTCCCTACTACCCAACCCTAACCCCTATCAACCCCCTTCCCCTTCCCCAGTTCCCTCTTTAGCGGAGAAGCCGGTTCCAGGGAGGCCGTGCGCGCTGCTTCGGCCGGGAGTCGGAGAGAAGGGGGCGGGAGACTGTGGCTTCTCTTGTGTTCTTACTTTTATCGGATTACCCTCCTTGGAGTCCGTATGATCCCGCTTTGGTCTCCGCCAGGTTTATTGCTAGTAAGTATGTTATCCATCCTAAGTGATGTTTCGTATATCCAATTCTCTCGCCGCCTGCGAGAGGTCCTCCGATGCTACAAGGTTGAAATCTTTATCCACCGTGTAAAGGGGGCTTATCATCTTCTTTATATGCTTATTACTCGGGGCGTGTAGCCCCATCTTCTCCCGTTGCCCCTTAAGTCTTTGGAAGAAACCGGTTTTCGCCGTTGCTAATCGGATAAAGGTACCCAGCTTTCTAGGACCAGTCCTAGAAACTAGGACGGACTTTGCTAGGTGAGAGCATGAGCATACCATCTTATTTGGTCCCAAACCTTGGCAATTGAGTTACCACATGCATGTCCTCATTAAATGTTCCAAGTGTACCTAGGCACCATTCCCTCAGCAACACCAAGTTTTGTGACGCGTCTGCGGGTCACCTGGTCGGAATTGCTGCTTGTCCTAGAAACGGGAGAAATGGCTGATACCACCCAATGGGGAGCTCTTCTACCCATGGTCCCCAGGAGATGAAATGTTGCTTTGACTGCCCTCTTTCAGACCTTCAGTGACCACCAAGCTTGGTTTTGTCATCTAAGTGTCCAATCCGCTAGCCTACTGCTCCAAAAGGTCTAAAATAAAACTCCTCTGGTGCGAGCGGACGCCCGAGTGCAGCACCGCATGGTGAATGTGGTAGCAAAAGTAAGCAAAGACAAGCTCCGCAGAGTTGGTCATGGGAAGAGCTAAGGTTGAATGGGTTGTGGAGATGGTTTGCTCCAGGCGATGGGATGTCTCATAAGCTCACCGCAGGAGGAGTACCTGTGACGCGGCCGAGACTGGGGCCGCCCCCGCGCCTTCACGCTCCCTCGCCCTCCCACCCCTAGGATTGGGACTCCCTCGTGGTGGCCCCGCATCGCGTATTTGGAAACGAGGGGTACCAAATGAAGGCAAACGACCTGCCCGCAAATACAGCCAAATACATATGTATTTGGCCTCCGGCCAAATACATTTCAAATACATTCGAGGCCTACAAACCCAGGACGCGCTTCAAATACAGCCAAAATACATATGTATTTGGCCTCTGGCCAAATACGGTGAATACGTATTTCCCATCTAGGGCCTTGACGCGTGCTAATGCCACAGACACCAAAGTGAAAGTGGCAAGAAAGGGGGGGTGCGCTAGCCACCGACCCTCGTCGGTGCCCGTCGGGGCTGCATCGATCTTTGATCTCGCGTCCTCCTGCGGAGCCGATCGCCCATCTTGGTGTCAAGGAGCTCCCGCTCTGCACGAATACTATTTGTAGACACAGACACCACCTATGATTCTCTTAGAAGGGGCTTATTCTGTGTGAATCTGACAGATTTGAAGGTAACCGGCGGTCGCCATGACTATATACTACTACAAAACTCATTCGGACACTCCCCCCCCCCTGCTTCCTTCCTCATCTTTTCCCGCCCCTTCTTCCCCTCATCTCCGTCGGTCTCTCGCCCCCCCCACCCCCACCCTCCCCTTCCCCTCCCCCTGCACCGCACTCTCCGCCGCATCACGCTGCTCCCCTCCCCGGCCTCTCGCCCCGCTTTCCCCCTTGCCCATCCCCCCCCCCCCCCCCCCGCCCTCGCTCCCCCTTTGGCAACCGCCGTTGTGCTCGCGGCCCCCCCTTCGCTCCGCTGCCCTCATCCGCAGCCTTTGCAGCCGGGCCCCCCGATGCACACGCCGCAGTACTGCTTGCACACAAAGTGCTTGCAATTGAGAGTCTCAGGCCGCGTGTGAAAGGTGCCGCCGCAGCTGCGGCACAAGTGGCGCTTCCTTGGCTCGCCCGGCTTGAGCGGCGCGGTGTTCCGCACGGCCGGGCGCGCCGGACGGCGCGGCTTGCCCTTGGCCCGCCGGCCCATCTCCGAGGCGGCAGCGGAGATGGCGGCGCGGCGCTCGTGCGAGGAGGGCTCGCCGAGCCGTATCCGCTGCAGGTGTCCCCCGCGCTTTGCCAGCCGGTTGCGCGACTCCTCGGCGATGGCGCGTGCGCGAGTGGGCGAGGCGGCGCCACCCAGCGCGAGCCGCTTCCCGTAGCCGATTGCCGCGGCGGTGCGGTTGGTCACCTCGATGGCGACAGCACGCGCGTGCCGCGGGGAGGGCTCGTCACCCAGCTGCGGCGGCGCGCCGTCGTACTCGGCGCCCCGCGCCAGCTCGTTGAGCGAGGCCAGGCGCACCGCCAGCTTGTACTGAGAGGCGTCCTCTGCGGAGAGCGCAAAGGCCGACGGGCATGGGCGCTCGTAGCCGACGGTGCGCGCCTTGCCGGTCTGCACGAGGGCCTGCATCAGGTCGCTGCGCGCGTGGCCACCGGCGGCCGAGCGGCCGGCGGCGACGAAGAAACCGACGGGCCGGGCGGCGTACACGCCCTCGGCGAGCCACGTGAGCGCCGCGTCCCAGCGCGACTGCATCGCGGGCGGCATGTACGTGAAGAGCGTGCACGCGTGCTCGAGCTGGTGCGTCGCGAGGTCGGTGCGCGAGGGGACGGGCGGGAGGCCGGGCGGGCGGAGGAGGCGGAAGGGGGCGGGCGCGCCGCGGATCGCTGTCGCCTGCGCCTCGGCCAGCCGCGCCGCAGCGACGATCATCGGCCAGAGGTGCGCCTCGGGCTCACGGCCGAAGAGGAGGACGCGCGCCTCGGAGCGGCCGCGAGTGAGCATCTCGTCCATCATGGCGCCGGCGATCATGCGGAGGTAGGCGTCGCGCCACGCGGTCCGCTCGGCCGGCGAGAGCGTCGGCTCGAAGTGCTTCGTGTACGAGAAGCGCTGCCTCGCCGCGCCCTCGACATCGACCTGCGGTGGGCGGGCGGCGTGGGCTCGCCGTCGGCGTGGGCGCGCGCAGCGAGCGGTGCGGCCGGCGGCCGCCGCCCACCCAGTTGTTGCACGGCGCGGGAAAGAGGTCGAGGAAGAGGTCGAACTGATTGGCAAAGAGCTTGAAGGCCGGCTCGTCCGTCGCCTGGCCTAGCGCCAGCTGGAGGTACGACGTCGTCGCGTCCGGAGCGCTCCCGTTGGGCAGCGCGTACCCGTGGCCGTCACCCCTCTCGGACGGGTAGTGCCCCGCAAAGATGAGCGAGACGTGCGGGGCGCCGCGCGCAGCCAGGGCGGCGTGCGCGGCGGGTAGGCGGTCAGGCTGCGGGTTGGCCACACGCGAGGTCAGCCGGTAGTGCAGCTGGGCAAAGTCGAGGTAGACGGGCGTGCCGTGCGGCCGCTCGGCGCAGCGGCGCGCCACGCCAAAGCCGAGGCGGGCCAGCTGAGCGGCGAGGGCGCACGGCAGTGCCAGCGCGGTCGCCAGCACGGCGGGCGGCACGTCGCCGTTAAGCAGCGCCTCGCGCGCCGGCGCATGCGCCGGCGAGCGACCCAGCGGTATCAGCTGCTCCGCGTCGGGGCGCGCGAGGGGGAGGGCGCGCGCAGCGGCCGGCGGCGCGGCGCGGCGGGGCGCGGCCCGGCCGGAACACGTGGCGGCGGCGCCCAGGGACGGGGTGGCCGGGCCACCTGGCTCGCGCGCTTCGTCGGCGCGCGCGGAGCCGACTTGTGTCGGCGCGGGCGGCGGAACAGCCGGCGGTGCCGCAGCTGTGGCGCCGCTCGCCGGCGGAGGGGCGCGCCGCAGCCACGCGTCGAGAGTGCTCGGCGCGCCGGCAGCGCGGGCCGTCGCGGGCGATGAGGCCGGCAGCGCTCGAGCCAGCCGCACCCCCAGCGCTGCCGCGCAGCGCGCGCTCTGCCCGTCGCGGCCGCCCTCCGGCTCCCCTCCTCTCCCCCCCGCGCGCGCCAATGCCGAGGAAGCAGGGGGCGGACGGCCGAGGCCCGAGGGACAGACGGCGGCGGCGCAGCTGCGAGCCGTTGGCACAGCGCCGGGCGCGACCACCCCTCCCTCCCCCCCGCCCCTCTCACCTGCTGCTTCCTCTTTCCCGCCCTCGTCCGTCATCTCTCGGACTGTGGACTCCAGCTGTGTCGCTCTGAGAGAGCCGACCCACAGGAAGAGAGAGAGAGAGCTTCTTCATCCTCTCTTCTCGTCTCTTTCACCTCTCCTCCCGTTGGAACTCTCCCGGCTTTCTGGGGTGTTGGGCGGGAGAGAGGGAGAGGGGGAGAAGGGAGAGACCCCCCCCCCCCCCCCACACACACACACACACCGTCCCTTCTTGTGAGTAGAGAGAGGGACTCTTGATTGCACTCGAGTAGAGCCCTCCACGCGCGCGCGTGTGTCTATCTTCTCTTGGGAACGTGCGTGACACGCACCGTCGCCTAGAAGCTAGCCTAGAAGATGGGAAATACGCAGTGTTGGGCGCTTACCCGCTTTGCAAGACAAGATTTTTTAGTTGAAAAGAGCTCGCGGCGCCAGTTTTTAGTTGAAATATCCCGGAACGGCGGAAATCGCGCTGTTGGTTTTCGGGCCGACTCGCTATTGAACTTTTTGCTACCCGCCAGCGATGGCGGACGAGGCCCTGCCCGCGGACGAGCTGCTTAGCCGGCTGGTGAAGAAGGCGGCGCCCACGGGACGGCGGCATAGGGGCACCAAGCTCGACGCGTTGCGCGAGAAGCGCCTCGTGCAGCTTAGCAAGGGCGGCGCAAGCGCGTGGTCGACTGCTCGACTACGAGGCCAAGCTAGGCACCGCGGTCAACAAGGCAGCCAGGCAGGAGGAGGTGGAGAAGGCGCGCGCGCGCGAAGCTGAAGGAGGAGGAGATGAGGGTGGCCGCCCTAGACGAGCAGATCGAGATTGAGGAGCAGAAGCAGAAGCACGAGGAGAACGAGCCGGAGATCATAAACCCCAGCCGGAGACCATAAACAGCTACATTGTCATTGCCAAAGTTGTATTTGTCAATGCGATTGTTAATTGTCTAGGAACAATAAGTAATGGCACTCACACTCACTCTCATTAACATAAACATGGGGGATAGGCTACTACAGCTGCTTAGCGCCCCACAGTCTGGCCACCGCCACCTCCTCCGTCTTCCGCCTGCGGCTTCGCACCTGCGCTCGCACCTCCGCCTCCGCTTCTTCTTCAGCCAAGGCGGCATGGCTCGACTCGTAAGTGACGCGGGAGAGCCCCATGTCTATGGCGTAGCCCACCCTCAACCATCTCCCCTGGATTTGCGAACTCCGCTAAAGTGGGGCAACGCATTCGACCCAGGGGGGTGCCGTAAGCGGACCCCACGATAGCTATCGGGATCGAGGGAAGAAGAAATCCCCCGATAGCAAACGGGGGGTTCCTCCTCTCTTTGGCTTGCTCTCCTTCTTTTTCTCTTCCCCCCTCCTAGTCTCTGTTCTCTGTTCTCCTTTCTCTTTTTCCGCCTCTTTTCTCTGTTCTCTCTGCTTTCTTTCTCCCCCGTAAAAATAGTTTCAAAAAACTTAGAGTATCGAAATGACATAAAGTTACGAAGATTAATATTAAAATGATGAATAAGTACAATATAGTAATGAAAACGTAATATAAAAATGGTAAAATAATAAACAATCTGACCAACAATTCAATTTTAATTAAATATTTGTCATTTTGATGACGCGGCCGAGACTGGGGCCGCCCCCGCGCCTTCACCCTCCCTCGCCCTCCCACCCCTAGGACTGGGACTCCCTCGTGGTGGCCCCGCATCGCGTATTTGGAAACGAGGGGTACCAAATGAAGGCAAACGACCTTCCACACATCGCCTTCTTCCCCCGCGGGAGTTTGGATCTCTTCTCGACCCTCCGCGTTGGCTTCAGCGGACGAGTTTCACTTTAACGATAGTCCGAACCCTTCGTTTGCGTAGTTTTGCGCTCTCTTTCTCTTTCCTTCTGTATATCTTCGTGCATGACGAGCGATCGCGACCTCAGCCTTCGCCGCGCGGAAGGGGTTTGTTTATCGTATGATTCCGGAGTGTTTACGTTGGTCTTCTGAGCCCAAGGTCTTTGGTTTTTGGGTTTCTTGTGAGGGATTTTGTAGCAACTTCGTCGAGCCCCACCGTGCGTGCTTCCCAAGCGGGTCCCCCCGAGTTCCCGAGTCTATACCCCGAGTCCACGAGTCAATACAAGTCAAGCACGCGCCTGAGCCACCCCCAGTCGCCTGCCACCACCTCCCACAAGCCTCCTTCCGCACTTCCGCGCCCTCCGTGCGTCGTGCGTCGTGCGTCGATCACCATGGCCCGTAGTCCGTAGTCACCCCCGAGGAAAGCAAGCTCCATGAGCTCCCCGCAAGAACCGCATTCCGCGCTAGCTGCCGGCGCGCCCTCGCAGGCAATCTCCAAGGGTGAGATCAGTCTTGCTCTGACACCACATCACTCACTCACCACTCACCAACAAGAAAACACCGAAAACTAACGCAACATCGCACACACAACACACAAAAACAAATCAAAATCAATGAAACAAATAAGGACGACCACGACCAAACAAACTCGGCATGCAATGCGGCGAAGCTTCCGGAGAACTCATTGGCGAAAACAAAACTCACTCAATGGTTCTCACACACTACACATCGATAGAAGCACTGCATCCGCCTAGAGTATATAAAATACTCGTGGATGCGACATTGCATATTGCATATTGCATGCGACATTCGGCCCAGGGGACGTGTGAGGGCGATGTCGGCAGAGAGGTAGTAGATATACCGGGCTGTAGTAGGTGCGTAGCCCTGAACCTGCAGATTTTTTTGACATGCTGTGTCTTGTCTCCGTCTTGTGTCTTGAGAAAATTCGCACGTAGTATATGTATATGTGCTTCGTACACACATAGTACATAGTAAGTAATACGGTAATATTACGCAGTCGTAGTCGGTAGTCGTAGTCGTCAGGGTATGGTGAGCCTTTGTCGACACACCTGCTCATATCGGCGGCAGAGGGCTCAGAGACGTCGACAGTCGACAGCTCTTCGCCGTAGCGGCGGGGCCATCCTCAGCGCCAGCAGGGAGAAGCACAACCCCTTGGCAGGCGTCGCAGACCCAAATCTCGAGTGTATATAGGACGCATTTCGCAGAGAATAGACGTTGCACAGCGCCATTAGCTCAGAGGTAGAGCGCCGGTCTTCTGTGAATCTGGCAGATTTGGAGGTAACCGGGGGTCGGCGGTTCGACCCCGTCATGGCGTCTTTTTTGTGCGCCAGCCTTTTTTCTGTTCGCCCGTCGTCCTTGTTGGCCTGTCGTCCTTTTTGCCTCGTTTCGCGCTGCCGCCCCGTGGGTTTTGCCCCTTCTGGGCCTCGCCCTGCCGCCTCTCAGGCGCCTGGTTTCGCCCGGCCGCCTCTTCGCTCTCACGCTTGGTTTTGCGCCGCCGCTGGCCGCCTCTCTCCCGCTCCACTGTTGGTGTACCTTCCTCTTGGGCGCTTGGTGTCGCCCTGCCGCCTCTCCATCCGGGCGAGCACCTCGCACCCTTGCGGTCACATCAGTACCTCAGCTCACAGCTCACAGATGGTCCGGCATTAGCATTAGCTCATATGTATGTATGTATTTTTGGGTTTTGGGAGCTCTCATCCTCATTGATCATTGAGAGCACAACATGGCACACACAAAATTCTTCTGGCGAATCAGGGCCAACGGCACCTATGACCTATGACGGACTAGGTACTACCTGCTGAGGCCGGGCGGAAATATATTCCGGATATTGAATATTTCCCGGTTTCCGGGATTTTTGGGCGGATATCGGCTCGCGGGATATTTCGGGATATTTCAGGATATTTCAGGATATGAGTAGGATATTTGGGTTGCTCATGGAGGGAGTGTAAAAACAAAACCCCCTGTACAACAAGAAACCCTTACTTCTGAGAGCACGTGCCCCCTCCCCCCCGCCGCGCGAGCGAAGCACGAAGCCTGCTAGAGGTATGGCTCCGCCTTGCCCAGCCCTGCCCTCCCCAGTGCTCCACTAGCTTGCTTGGCACATGTGCGCAGGTTCGGCCGATCTCACGAGTGCTCGAGTGCTCGAGCCAAAAACAAAACTCACCAGGTCGGAATATTTTTGGGATATTTGGGTGGCCTCCCACTCCCAGGATATAATAAATGGGATATCTTCGCGGAATAATATTTGGGCAAGTGTTTCGGAATATTTCCGCCTGGCCCTACAACCTGCCACCTGCCACCTCCCACCCTCTTTCGCCGCCCTCAATCTTCCCCTCGCATGCCTAGCGCCTAGGACTAGGCCTAGGAGGCCTGGGCGGGCGAAAGTGTGTCTGTCGCATAATTCATCCTAGATGATGATGATGCGATTTCCAGGCTCTTATTTCCAAGAGTGCCCCCGTCCGGTAAGCTTCGTGAAACATGTCCATCAGTCGCGGGGCCACTAGCTTTTCGAAGCTTTGGTAGAAGTCCATTGGTATGCCGTCCGGTCCCGTGGATTTGCCTTTCGCCATTCGCCATTTGACGTATGCGTAGTCCTTATTGTAACCTTTGCATCCCTTCGGTCCCGCGTGGATGCTCAGGTTCTTGATGTCGCCGCCGAGTTCGCGGCAGTTACGGACCGCGTACTCGATGGGGTATGGGGCTCCGTTGACGCCAAGGATGAGCTTACGAGGAAAGTCGAACGATTTGAACGAGCCTTGCTTGGGGGTCACGTAGAGGTGATAAACCTCTTTCTTACCTTGGGTCACTAGGACCCCTTCCTTAGTGAGGATCTTGGTCCTCTCTTGATTCCCTTGGAGAAAGTAGAAACCCTGATTTTCGACCGCCTTGGCGAGTGAGCTGATTGTGATAAGACTTTCCTTTGTTTGGTCGTGAGTGATTCTCTAGGGCCCAATGGGTTCAGTGTGCCTTCAGCGCTACCGCTTCCTCTCAAGGATTTTGAGTGGGGTGTATTTTGTGTTGGCCCCATTTCGTGTTGGTGAATGTTGTGGTGGGCCTCTGAGGCCGGTGTCGTGCTCGTCGCCCTGGCGCCCAAGAGGCGGCCTTCCGCCCGTCCTTCTTCGTCGCTGGAGAGTGTCTCTCCGGTGTCGTCTTCCCTGTTGTCTCTGTCCCCCTTGTTGGGGGCCCAAAGCTGTTCATTGTTCTTGACATTTGTCAACATACCCCCATGGGAGTCGTGTCCATGATGGTGCCGGGCCAGCCCCTCGTGCCGGAGCACGAGGGCGGTACCGCGGCTGTGTAGGGGCCAGGCCCGGAGGCCTTCCCTGTTGGATCGTCCCTCTTGTGTGGTGTGGCTGGGGTGGCTGTGTGGAGTGATGTGAGTGTGCTGCATGCTGGCTACTGCCAGCATGCAGGCTGTTGTGCCTCCGTTCTCGGGGGTGAGCGGGCGCGGCCCGCTGGCTCCTGTGCCCACCTGGTCGGGCGGGTCGTCTTGGCGTGGTCGCTTCGGCGACAGTGGCGTGTCCATGAACGCTTCGTCCATGGCGGCGAGGGCGGCGGCAGCGAGGGCGGGAGGCGGCGCGCGCTCCATGACCCTATCAGTTTACTGATAGTTGGTTTAGTTTGTGTGGATCTGTGTCCTTAGCTTTTTGGGCACCACGCGTTGTAATCCCTCGTGTCTACCTTGGACCTAAGAAGCTCTCATTCTCATTCTCTCTCTTCCACTAGCTCGCTAGCTAGTCTCGTCTCTACTCTCCGACGCCACGCGTTGCAATCCTCCAAACCTCAGTCTACCTCTTCGCTCATAGCGCTCGATGGCAGACACTGTCAGACCCTACTCCTACTATGACTTCTCAGACATCTTCCCGCAAGCAACAAACAACGACTCTCTCATGGCCGCGTCAGCTGCCGGCTCGATCGAACGGCCCTCCGCCTACGAGCCAGTAGTCATCGCATGTTCGACACAGCCCCGACTTCTCCTGTAAACAGGTGCGGGACTTACATATTTTCCGGTGAGCGGAGCGCCCTCGCTCCGCCCACCCCCCTTCTGCCCGCGCTCTCTCTCCCCTCTCCTGCAGGCACGCGCGACGGCGCACCTGCGACAGGCCTGCAGCTGCCTCTGGCGACCCCTGGAGGCTCCTGGAGGCCAGCTCAGAGGGCAGAGGAGGCTGGGGCTGGGCCCTGGTCTCCCCTGCCTCTCCCTCGCTGGCGCTCCTGGGCCTCAGGGGCCCCCACTCTGCACCTGTCTGCCTGTCGAACAGGGGGGGAGGGGGGTTGGAGCGATGGGCTGGCCACGACAGTCCAGGACGCGCGAGGCAGGCGAGCCTGCCACTGAGAGAGCGGGTCAGCAGGGCAGTGGGCTCCTGGCAAGCCATCAGGCGTGCCAGGAGCATGGGTGGTTCCTCCCCCATGGCAGGGGAGGAGTGGAGAGAGGGGGGGCTCGTGCCCCCCCATGGGCGAACTAAGTATAAACTTAGTTGACCTTCCCGAAGAAGGAGAAGGAGAGCTCAGCAAGTCGTCCAAGGCGCCCTCAGTGGATGTCGTGATCGAGCTTCGCGAGACGCGCTTCTTCGAGGCGGCCCGCGGCATGGGATTCCCAAGGGCCCAGGATGGGGGTTCGGAGCGGGGGAATGGGGGGGCTGGGGGCGAGTTCGCGCCGACGTCCGGAGTTCGCTCGCGGCAACCGTTTATATTAGTAAATTATACCCCCTCCCCAACTGCAGTACTGCAGTCACCACAGGTACCTGGGGGAGCACGAACCGGTACAGGTTTACCGGTACCGGTGGAACAACTTAGCGTCAAGCGGGCTCATGGCGATGCGGCTTCTACCATTGTGACGGCGTGTCCTATCCGAGACAGCCTTTGGGCTTGCTGAATACCAGTCCTCTGCCCTTGCCGCGCCGCAATCACCACAGGAGTGTAGAAAATTATATCTTCCAAGATGTTCTATGGCTAGCGGGGTGATAGATAACCAATCCAACGGCTGCGCATCACACACATCCTCAGACGTCGCGCATGACCATGACCATTGCAGGTGGCGGCAGCGCGATAGCACAGCCTCGTCCATGTCCACGTGCATGCGTCGTGCTCAAAGGCGAAGCTAGCCTGAGCACTCTTGCGCTCAAACCCGGCCACCGCTCGTCGGCGCACAGGATCAAAAACGGGGAACGCCTACTGCGCGCGGCATGCCGCATGCACGCGCACTTGAGGGAGAGCTCGCCAACAGGGTCGTAGGCTCGAGAGGCTCTCGTCGTATCCGGCAGCAGCCCACACATTAGCCAGCAGGGGCAGGATCGGCGCGAAAGAAAAGGTCGAAGCTTCCACGGGCGCAGGGCAAAGACGCGCCGAGCGGATAGGCTTCCACGCCGCAACAAACTGAACCACATGAGAAAAAAAAAGGGGGCCCACCACGCTCCACGGACGGGATCATGTGGTGGTTGCCTCCTGGAATAGCGATGGGACGGCCAATGCTGCCTCGCAAGCACGCGCCGCCCCAGCCTCCCTGTCCGCCACCGTTGCAAAACCGGGGTGGATAGGGGTGGAGGTGAGAGGGCTTCGACGAGCCTCAATAGAATGGGACGCCGCTGCCCGAACGCGAAAATTAACGCGCGCGCGACCACGGGCCGGCGGCGGCGGCATGAACTCGCGGCAGCCTCGTTCCGGCCGAGTGCCCGCACTCTCGGGGCGCGTGGCCGCGGCCGCAGCCTGATGAAAGGCCGCGTGGCGGTGATCGCGTCATGTCGCCGGCTCTTGGGTGCCTCAGGTCAATAGAGCGCTGTCCTCCGAGATGGAGGCAAGGGAGCGGATGGAGTGCATGCTGGAGGCGTATGAGTGGCGCGATGAGCGCGAGCGGCGTGAGGACGAGCGCGTGCTACCACGGCTCTTCACAGAAGGCGCTGCCGAAAGCGTGACCCCGCTCATCTGCCCGTGCTGGCCCGCACGCAGGTCAGCCAGGTCGAGGACGTTTGGTTGCTCGCGCGCGACAAGCGCGCGGAGCGAGCGGATCGCCGACTGGTGGAGCTGCTTGCGCCGTGCAATCTCTAGCTGAACGACGGTGCGCTCGCGCTGCCATGAGGAGCCGGTCGCCTCGTGCACGGCGAGGTAGGCCTGGTCGGGCGGGGGGGAGGGGGGGGGTAATGCAGGAGCGATCAGGGGCGTGCGTGCACGCGGGAGCGGGGGGTGCGGGCTGGAGAGGGAGGGACGGGGGAGGGGGTCGGCTGCGCACCGTGAAAATACCGAAAAGTGTCATGGAGAAGCCATGCAGAAGCACGTATGCGACCGGCTCGCGCTCCAAATCCATGCGGAGCGCGCGATGGATGTCGCGGACAAGTCGCGAGGCGACCATGAGCACCATGTTGACCATCCGCAAGTGCGGTGAGACCGGCTGCGCTCGAGGGAGAGGGCCGGTGCGGGGTGAGAAGTGGTGGGTGACAGCGGGATGGAGCAAGGGGAGGGCGGTTTCAACGCTGCACGGGCCGGCGTCACGGTGCCTCTCAGCACGGGTGCAGCGTGCAGCGCGCACCAGCGTGGCGACAATGAAGCCGCGCAAGATGTCGAGCAGCGGCTCGAGCGGCAAGAGTCCGCTGAGCGAAAAAATGGGCCGCTCGTCGGCGCGCGGCACGATGCCGTACTGAATCAGCGCGGCGAGTGTACGCGAGAGGAAGGAGCCGGCCGCAGTGCGCGGCTCACATGCACCGCCAGCCGGTGGGTCGGCGCAGAGGAGCGAGATGGCGCGCACGGTGCTGGCGACGCGAAGCAGCTGGTCGAGCGGGATGAGGTGGCCGAGCAGGCGCGCCCAGTGGTAAGACATTCCCTTGGGAAACCAGGGCTCGAGCGCCCAGAAGGAGAAGCAGAGGAGGGGTGCGAGACGAAGGAAGTCGTCCGTCTGCCAGTAGCCGAAGAGCGAGGCGTCGTCAGCTGGCAGAGTGGGCTCGCCCGCCAAGCCGTGCGTGGCGAGCGTGTGCACGACGAGAAAGACAAAGAGGCCGATCATCATCGCAATGGCGTTGATCAGTACGAGCGGACCGCGCTCCCACTCGCGCGCGACGGCGGCGGTGTCCACGAGCCGCATCATCCGCGAGCCCCCGTCGATGGCGAGCCGAAGGTCGCCCAGCGTCTCCTCGCGCTCGACGGTCCGTTCGAGCGCTTTCCAACGGGCGACCCTCGAGCCGAGGCCTGAGAGGGCGAACGCGACGGGTCCGCGCAGCACCCACATGACGATGGAGTCCTGCGCAAGGAGCGCGTAGCGAACGCAGACGACGGCGTGCAGCCCAATGAAGAAGCACACGTAGCCCACGCTCGTACGGTCGGACGGCGAGGGCAGCAGCCCCATGATGGAGGCGATGACAATCGAGGTGGCGAAGAGGCAGCGCGAGAAGACAGTCGCCTCGAGCACTGCCTCCGCCGGGTTCCACGATTGGTGGGCAAGGAGGAGGACCGAGTGGAGGAGGCGCGACGTGGCCATCGCGCGCAGCGTCAGGTACGCCGGCCGTCTGCCCCCTCCCAGCCGGAGCACGCCCGAGCCGATCAGCACGGCTGGCACGAACGGCACCATCGCGGCGCCGTGCAGGTGCGCTATCGGCGAGGTGAAGGCGAACGAGTCGACCGTGGCGAGCGTGGCGATGTAGGCGGTCTGGATGACGACGATCCAATCGATCTGCCGAAGCAGCAGGGCCACGAACGGCCGCTCGTGCGGCTGCACGCCCACCGCCCGCACCCAGCGCTGCAGCCGCACGACCATCATGCGCGCGCGCCGGAAGCCCCAGCGCGCAAGACAGCCGCGCACCACCGCCTGCAGGCGCAGCAGCGCGCGGGCCTCGGTGGAGGCGAGCTCAACGGTGAGCCGGCCGACCGCCGTGGCGACCACCTCGCCCTCCGGCTGCAGCGAGCGCAGCACCTGTTCGCGCCGCAGCGCGTGTGGCCCAGAGTTGACGAGCCGCTCCACGACCGCGCGCCGCCGGTGGCTGCCGCCCGAGGAGCGCGAGAGGCGCGAGCTGGAGGGTGCGCGGGAGGTGGAGTCGCGCGCGCGCACGTTGGAGAGCGGCACAACGACCACGCGCCCCTCGCCCTCGCTCGAAGCCGGGGAGCTGTCCTCCGATGCGATGGAGGGTGAGGGTGGCGGCACGGCGGGCTGCCGAGAAAAGAAGAGCTCGACGTGGCTCGCGGAGGGGGGTACTATGACGGCCATCGAGAGGAGCGCGCCGGCGGGGTGGACGACGAAGCCATCCACCTTGAATGCGGCGAGCGCCTCCACCGTGAGCGGCCGCTGTCCCTCCTTGAGGTGCTGGTTGAAGGTTTTGACAAACGGAGCGACGATGGCCGCGAGGAGCGGCTTGGCTCTGTGGCGAGCAGAGAGGGAGATGGCGATGCGCATGCCCTCGGCGGTGACGCGCACCGTCTGCCGCGCCTCCGTCCCCGCCTTGGAATCGGACCCCATCGGGAGAGAGGAGAGCGAAAGGGGGGGGGAGAGAGGGAGGGAGAGAGAGGGAGAGAGAGAGAGTGGGGGCGCGCCCCTTGCCCCCCCTCCCGGCCCGCTCGCGCGTGGTCCCGCCCCTTCCCCTTCCCCTTCCCCCCCCCCTCCCCCTTCTCTCTCTTTCCCCTCTCTCTCTCTCTCTCTCTCTCTCTCTCTCTCTCTCTCTCTCTCTCTCTCTCTCTCTCTCTCTCTCTCTCTCTCTCTCTCTCTCTCTCTCTCTCTCTCTCTCTCTCTCTCTCTCTCCCCCCCCCCCTCTTCTTCATCTCTGCGACCTTCCCCTCCCCCCCCCGCCCCTCCCCCTCCCCCTCCCCCTCCCCCTCCCCCTCCCCCTCCCCCTCCCCCTCTCTCTCCCTCCCTCTCTTCTCTTCTCTCCCTCCTCCCGTCTTCTATTCTCTCTCTGACCCCATCCCCCCGCCCCCGCGGAGCAAGGCGAGAGGGGGGGGGGGGCGCCGCTGGGTTTCGTCCCCCTTCCTCTCCGCGAATCCGAGGATGATCCTCCAAGCGTCCCCCCACCCACCCCACCGACTTCTTTCACCCCCCCACCGACTTCTTTCACGTACTCAGCCCCGCTGTACCTCCGCCGCGGGTTGCACCCCGCGCACCCCCGCCGCGGCTCCCGATCCGTCCCCTCCCCATGCCCTCCCGATCTCCCCCGCGGGACCGCCCGCGGAGGCGCCCGGCGGCGACCCACGAGCTGCGGCCGAGATCGGGAGATGTGGACGAGATAGGGAGAGCGCCTGCTGCGACTCGCTCGCATCTCCTCTCACCTCCCCCCCCCGTCCGCCCCCCCGCCGCCTTCCCTTTGCCCCCCCCGACGCAAATGCCCTCCCCGGTTGAATCATCTTGTCCCACCGATCTGCTCGCCCCCCCACGCAACCCCACTCAGTAGAGGAGACTGCGCGCCCAGCCTATTTTTAGTCCCTAAGCACCCCCACTCAGTAGACTGGGCGCCCAGCCTAGTAGTAGTAGTACCCAAGGCTTCTCGTGGGAGCTGGGGACAGGCAGGAGGTCCCTCGAGGCGGGCTTTGCATCGACTCCGCGCTCGAGAGGGCGGTCAAACAGGGACTTTTTAACTACTACCTCCGTTCCAAAACGGAGATGCCTCGCACGCTTTGGGTTGAATCCTAGAATCCTAGGGAAGGGCCACAAACTTCAACTAGGGGCTCCATCAAAGGTATGGTGTTGGGGAGGGTACATTTGGGCCACAAACATGAGAGCTCTTGTATGGTCATTAGTATGCGGCTACGCCTAGAGCCAATTTGGCAAACGCCAGACTTTCGAGATTTTTTTTGTGAAATTTGGGGTTGGGCTCAAAATTGACGAATTGGGATGGCGCATAGGGCCTGAGGGCAATGAGGAAGGGGCAAGACCGGCGGCAGGCGCGGCGAAGGAGACGACTTCGGAGGTGCTGACGGGCTGAAGCCTGTCAGCAGAGGAAGGCGGGCAAGCGGGCTTGGCGGACAAAAAATTCCGTCCTAGAAACTAGGACCACGTCCTAGAAAATTCTTGGATTTCTAGGACTCTGCCGATCATGCCTCCGTTGTAGCCTATGGTGAGCTTATGAGACATCCCATCGCCTGGAGCAAACCATCTCCACATCCCATTCAACCTTAGCTCTCCCCATGACCAACTCTGCGGAGCTTGTCTTTGCTTACTTTTGCTACCGCATTCAGCATGCGGTGCTGCACTCGGCACTCGGGCGTCCGCTCGCACCAGAGGAGTTTTATTTTAGACCTTTTGGAGCAGTAGGCTAGCGGATTGGACAATTAGATGACAAAACCAAGCTTGGTGGTCACTGAAAGTCTCAAAGAGGGCAGTCAAAGCAACATTTCATCTCCTGGGGACCATGGGTAGAAGAGCTCCCCATTGGGTGGTATCAGCCATTTCTCCCGTTTCTAGGACAAGCAGCTTACAAGCAGCAATTCCGACCAGGTGACCCGCAGACGCGTCACAAAACTTGGTGTTGCTGAGGGAATGGTGCCTAGGTACACTTGGAACATTTAATGAGGACATGCATGTGGTAACTCAATAGCCAAGGTTTAGGACAAAATAACATGGTATGCTCATGCTCTCACCTAGCAAAGTCCGTCCTAGTTTCTAGGACTGGTCCTAGAAAGCTGGGTACCTTTATCCGTTGGGCGAGGGCGAGGACGGCGGCGAGAGCAACATGGAACGAGCGGCGAGAGGCGAGGGTGAGTGTGAGGAGGGCTGTGATGGCAGGGGCTGGCGAGGCGAGGCGAGGTTGTAGGGTACGAGTGTTACGAGAGCGAGAGCGACGAGAGCGAGCCCTTTGGTATCATTTAACGTGTCATGAAGTAACAGGATGCGCGGCGCGCCGCGCCGCGCTACTCATCCTCAAGCCACAGGGGGCCGCGCTGCGGCCTCCTTGTGATACCAAGGTTTGGGACAATATAACATGGTATGCTCATGCTCTCACCTAGCAAAGTCCGTCCTAGTTTCTAAGATTGGTCCTAGAAAGAAAGTTAGGTACCTTTATCCGCTGTTCCACACCTTACTGGCTAGGCCTCCCATGTGGATGGATCGTCGAAATCGGGCACGCAGCGTGCCCGGCATCAGTTTGAAGTTGGGCTCTCCCGGCCTCACTTGGCGACGGCTAAACGTTCAATGGGCTCGGCGGATGGGTGACTTCGACGAGGTATCGGGGCGCGGCCTGTCCGATTGGCGTGGCCGTGCGGGTGGCCCCTGTGTATTTGGTATCTGGCGGGGTCTCCCATGCGGATGGATCGTCGAAATCGGGCACGCAGCACGCCCGCCATCGGTTCGAAGTTGGGCTCTCCGGGCCTCACTCAGCGACGGCTCAACGTTCGATGGGCTCGGCGGATGGGTGATTTCCACGAGGTATCGGGGCGCGGCCTGTCCGATTGGCGTGACCATCCGGGTGGGACCTGTGTATGTGGTATCTGGCGGGGTCTCCCATCCGGATGGATCGTCGAAAACGGGCACGCAGCGCGCCCGCCATCGGTTCGAAGTTGGGCTTTTCAAGCTTTTGCGATTTTAGCGTCTTCTGTCTTTTTTTGATTACGTTGTTGTGGGGGCCCAGGGGGGGGTCCGGGTCCTAATGGACCCCGGATATGTGCTAGTTGGGTGTATTGGGAACTTTCTACCGTGAAAAATCCTCAAATTTCCTCAAATCTGAGATGGTCATTTTTCACCCCTTATAACTTATAAAAAACACTGTTTCTGTTTGACCGCCCTAGTGATGCGCGCCGAGCTCGCCCCCGCTCTCGAAGATCATCGGCCTTGTCGCGCGCCTGCACAGTGTAGAGCCCTTTGGGCATCTCTGGGCGCGAGGGAGGCTTGGGCTTGGCCGTGGGGGGCCATGGGGAATGTCGCGGGCCGCTTCACGAATTCACGAAGCGCGAGCCGTTCTACTACGAAGCTCATGCCTCTAAAAAAAAAGTCTCGGCGTTTTTTTGTACTCTACGCGAGATGGAGGGGGGGGCGGGGGGCGGGAGGGAAGCGGCGTAGTATGGGCGCCCCCCCGGCCCTGCGCTCGGCGCTCGCCAGCTGGGAGGCTTCCACTGCGCCGCCGGCCGTGGCAGAAGTGGGTGCGAGGGAGGCGGGGCTCCGATTGGCACCTTTCGCCGCTGCCGCCTTTTCGGAGCTCGGATCGACTTCACAGGCGAAGCGTGAGGCAAAGGCTGGCCGCCTCACACTCAACGGATGGGCTACGGAGCCCGCCCGCCGGCTCAGACAGGGCGATGTGCTCGTGCTGCGTGCGCCACCCTCGCGAACGCACGAGGCGCGGGAGGCCACGCTCCGACTCGCTGCGCGCATGATCCACGACGGCTACACCACGCTGTACGAGGATGACGAGATGGCGGTCGTGCACAAGCCGGCCGGCGTCCACTCCAAGCCGTACCGTGGCGCCGCGCACCTCGAGGCGGCCTTGCCCGCGTTGCTCGGCGCGCCCAGCGGCGCGCCCGACGTGCTTCCCGCGCCGCTTGCCGTTCACCGCCTCGACGCGCGGGTCTGCGGCCTGCTGCTCGTGGGAAAGACGCGCTCCGCCGTCGCCCACCTCGCTGGCGAGCTTGCGGCGCGCCGTGCGCGCAAGCGGTACCGCGCACTGCTGCTCGGCC
Organism: Isochrysis galbana; assembly: GCA_018136815.1. NCBI lineage: Eukaryota > Haptophyta > Isochrysidales > Isochrysidaceae > Isochrysis > Isochrysis galbana. The sequence continues at coordinate 3,822,811 of CM030936.1, forward strand.
CAATGCTCGACGGGCTGGGGCCAAGCTGCACGGACTGCGAGTGGCTGCGCCCGCTCGGCCGCGAGCTCGATCTGCGCGCCCTTGGCGAGGTGGCGGAGGGCGAGGAGGAGGAAGAGGCCTCCGGCGTGGCCAGTTGCGCGTGGGCGGTGAGCGCACCAATTGGTGGGCGCGCCTCGCTCAGCGAGGTGCACGTGGTGGAGGAGACGCCGCACGTGCAGGCGGGCGCACTTACCACGGTCGACATGGTGCCGTGCACCGGCCGCCGCCACCAGCTGCGCATTCACGCCGCCGCGCTCGGCCACCCGATCCTCGGCGACGACCTGTACGGCATGCCCGGCCTTGGCGCCGGCTCTCACCTCTACCTGCAGTCAGTCGAGGTACGCGTGCGTCACCCTAGCGGCGGCGGCGGCGGCGCAGACGGCTTTGTCCACGTGCGTGTGCCCGAGGCGGCGCGGTTCGCTCGTCGCAGGGAGCGCGCGCGCATGGGGTGGGAGTACGAACAGCGGCTCGCTGCGGCCAGCGAGCCCTCCCGGCGCGCCATGTGGGGCTGCGACGGAAAGGGCGGCGACGGCGGCGGGTAGCGCCTCGCGGAACGTGCCGGCACCGGCCAGGTCGAGTTGCCGGGGGCCGCGTGGGGGAACGTGCGCGAGGTGCGAGGACCGTGCGTGCGCCGCCCCGACTGCGAACGTCGAGGAGAGGAGGCACCGGCCTTCTGATTATGAAACAAAATTGCAAATTTCATTTCGGCATTCGTGGAACGTGCGTGCCACTGAGCGTGCGCAAAGCGCAGCGCATTTACGTTCTTCTCCTGTGTGCGCGAGGTGGCAGAGGCTTCAGCTTTGCCCCGCCTACATATGCAAGTGGTGATTTTGTCTCGTGAGAGCTGGCGCTGGTACCCACCTGCTGCCCCGCAACCGTCATCCGTTATGCAAGGCGTCGCGTTCCGTCGAATATGGGACGGCCCCGCCGGAGGTGGCGCAAGCAATGGGAAATACATACAATCGGCGAAAGCAAAAATAGCCGGCCACCCTGTGGCCCAGGTGGAAAGGGCCTGGGCCGAACCCCGGATACCGACGACAAAGGAATGACGGGGGGAAGGGGAGGGGGTGGAGAAAAGGGAAGAGAAGGGCGATGTCGATAGAGATTGGGGAGTGCCCTAGTTAAGTAGGTGTGTAGCCCGTAGCCCGGAATCTTTAGATGTTTTTTATTTTTATTCCCGCTTAGCAACGAGCCAACAATTGTAGTAACGGCAAAAACAACATTCGAATCGCAAATTTCGAGACCAAAATCTGCAAACCTGGACTTGAGACCATGGGGAATCCGAATCTGTGTGTCTTGTGCGTCAGTGGCAACACGGGGAACTGTTCAGTTGTAATTGTGAGCTCGTGCACCTTACACGAATATGCATGCCTACAGCCTTCAAATGGGCAGGAATACAACAAGATGTCGAAATGCGTTTTCTTTGCCACCTCGGACATCGGCTGCAAATATCTTGGCCACGTTGTTTTATGTCAAGGTCTTTGGATGGATCCCAAGAAAGTGGAAGCCGGGGTGTGTCGTGCCATTGGTGCTGGCACGAGTAGGGGTGGGGAGGGGAAGAAAAAGAAAACCCCTTCCATCCTTCCTGGAAGCGAGTACTTTTTTTCGTGAGGGGGGGCGAAGAATTCATCTGCCGCTTCTTGTCTGCGGAGCGGAGGGATGGCGTCCGCCTCGCTCGAGGTGGTCGATCTCCACCACGCTCCTGTGGGCGTGTGGTGGGGTGTTGCAGGCTCGCTCGCGACTGGCGCGACCGGCTTGGCCCAGGAGACGCCTCCGCGGGTCGAACTTCATGTTCATGTTCGCCCGCCGACTGAACCGAGCTCTGCTGGTGGGCACCTCAGTGTTGTCGTTTGAACCCCTCGTGACCCCCCGTGCGTTAGGTGGCCATGGCGGCCAATCTCGGTGACCCGACGCGCTCCGACGCGCGTGGAGCGGCTTATCACACCGGTGCGCTGCCCTCCTCACCTTGCACGCCCGCGCCCGCTCACTCCGAACCCATAGCATGCATGTTGCGTGATGCACACGTTTTCGCATGCTCGCCAGGCCGTTCCTCTCCACAGAAACTGACATTCCCTTCAGTTCCCGCGCAGATCCAGGAAGGCGCCTCGGCCACCACTCCAAAGTGGGATCTGAGGCGTCTGGAGCCGCTGAGATCGGCCCCGGTCATGCCCGGATCCGTAGCCCGCGCCTCTTGTGAGTGGTGCCGCGGGTACCGAGGCTATCTCTCGGTACTCACGGCACCATTTCCTCCTGTTGCCCTGCAGGCGAAATATTCAAGCGCGATGGGCGCTTGCGCTGGCGCTGTGAAATTTGCATTTGCCGTGTGCGCGACGCCAGACGTGCCGATGGAGCGCGCCCGACCGCTTGCAAGGCCGGGGCCGGGGCTGCTGCTACGAGTGGTGCCGTGGGCACCGAGGTCCCACCTTGGTACCCACGGCACCATTTCCTCCCTTGGTCACACAGGCATGGATAACAAGGATGCAGGGGGGTGGTGAGTTCGTGCTGACAGTGCGGCTGGTGCGAGAGCGGGCGCCAGAACCACCGCGCTGGATCGCTAGCGCAGCTGGAGCCGTTGCCCGCATTGCCTCCTCCAAGTGGTGCCGTGGGCACTGATTGGTGCCCACGGCACCATTCCCTCTTTTTGCCTCGGAGGTTGGGTGTGTTGCCGGCTCGGCAGGGATCAATCTCACTAGCAGCCTGCCTTGCTTGACATAGTGCTAGAATGCCGCCGCGCTCGGCCCCAGACGTAGGTACCGAGGGTCCCCCTTCGGTACTCATGTTCCCTCCTTTGCTTTCTAGGCTTGGTGCAAGGGGCTCTAGCTGGATGGCCGTGGCCGCGCGGCTGATGCGGGCCAGAGCCCACGCGCACTTGGCTGCTAACGCGGATGCAAGTCGTGCTGTGGGCGCGGCCCCACTTGTCCACTTGTGCTCATGACACCACTCCCTTACCTAGTAGGCCGGCGTTACAGGTGGCCCCACACAGTTGCAAGAAGAGTGGCAGGTGCTGCGGAATTGGCCAAGTTCAGGCCTTAGTGCTCTGGCTACTAACTAGGAATCTGTGGGATCAATGTTTGCCTCGATTGTAGCGTTGTGGTGGTTGTGATAGGCGCAGTCGTTATCCGCATGCGAGTAGCATGTTGTGCGTGGGTAGATTGAGATTGAGATTGAGCAAACCTAGATGCAACTGTTGCGAGCGGCCTTGAGCAGATTGAGATTGAGCAATCGCCTGCTATCGCTATTTTCTAGTCTTTATGTTGAGGTTGAGTAGTTTTTGGCGGAGCGGATGAGCGCACCACGTCCTGCGCTTTTGCCGAAGTGGCGGCCACTTCTTCGCGCCTACTCCTACTTTGGAGCGCATTGGTTGGTGGGTTGGGCGCGCATTTGTGCGGAGTGCGGACGCAATTCATTCAGCAGCTCATCGCCGGGCCGCGGCAGGCCGCAGAGCGAGTTTGAAGTAAATCGTAAATCATCTTGATGAACATCACTGACGGTGAGAGCGAATACTATCCCCTTGAATCACATACATTGGGCAATACTATCGTCGGGCCTCAAATTTTAGAGAAGTGCTTGAGCTTGAGAAGCCGTAAGCAGCACTTGCACTTGCATCTTGCGCATGGCGCTCATGGCAATGAGGGTGTGTGTACCTAAAAGAAAACTCCTTGGCCACTGCAAAAAAATCGCCGCATTGCGGACCTTCGTACTCGTGACCACGAAAGAATCAACTCGCGAAACTTTGTAGGTGCTTTGATGTCATCATGAAGAATCCCTCCTTGCCTTCTCTTGGAGTTTTGGGTGCAATTTTGAAAAGTCGATTTTTCCCGTCCCCACCCCTAGCACGAGCGTGTGAGGGCCCTGCCCTGGGGCATTCCCTCTCGTGCGGGATGAGGGGGGTGATAGAGTATGATAGAGGGTACTGGCGTGACTACAGAGCACTGGACGCAGGGCCGCGCGCGCGGCAACGATATAATTAAGAATTTTTGTTCGATTATGGCAATTCGGCATGGGGCGCTTGGGCTGTCGTGCAAAAAAGTTCAGTACAACGCCGAATGCTCTGGGCCGTGTTGTGGAACGTTCCGGAGCGACCTACCCACTCGTCGTCCCCAAGCTGCTCCAACCATCGACAGCGAACTCGACTGGAATTTGATTGGACAAGAAGTGGCCATGCATGAACATTCAACGTCGCTTGGCGCGCGCCGGCGGCCGCTCTTCGGCTAGAAGCTCCTCAATCGGCGCGGGACGCGCAAGAAAGCGTGCCCTTACTCCGGACGCGAGCAGATGGAACCAGAAGGAATTGAGGACGAATGGTATGGGCATCGTCATCCAGGCGATGATGAAATCCGTCCTCGAGTAATCCTTGTACGAGCAGTCGACCATCTTGTAGAAGATGTATGGCGACGGCAAGATGCGAACGACGAAAAAGGAGACTGCCCACGCCACCCCATTGATCAGATAGAGCCGGGAACGCTCATATCCCAGACGCAACAAAATAATGCGAACATGCTGACCAATATTGGTCACCTGCAGGCCGATGCGCGGTCGTGGCCCGATTAGCGTATTGGAACATGGCATGGAGCGCGATCTGGGTATGCCCACACCCAAGGCCCAGGCCGACGTCCAACCGGAGTCTAGCGCGGCCTCACCTCGGTGAAGACGAAGAAAAGCACCACGAGCAGCGAGCGGTGGCGCAGAGTTGCGTACGGAAAGAAGACGATAGAGAGCACGTGGTGGCCAATGATGAGCGGGTGGCGAACCTACGTGGGCGCGCGGAAAGGCGAGCAGGGGCCTACTCACCGCCTTGCCGGCCGCGAGGTCGGTCTCCACACTTGTGGTCAAGCAGGAGGCCGAGCGGGCAAAAGCCGACGTGCAACGGCCGCTTCACCAGTGAAGTCTGTCTGCCCATGCCTCGCTGCCCGCACCCCTCCCCCTGCCTGCACCTGCCCTCCTTCCCCCTCCCTCCGCCCACGCACCCACCCCGGCCTTTCACTCTCCTGCTTGTGTGCCAGGCAGTAGAGTGTGTCATAGAACATGTATCCGCATGAGAGCCCGACGGCTCTGAGCGCTCGCCTCGATGGGGGCGCTATCATCGCGCTCTCATGGTCCGAGATGTCCAGCTCGAACAGCGCAGGCAGCGCGACGAAGGGCGCGGTGAGCGCCGGGTAGAGCGAGACGAGTGAGTTGGCGAGAAAGACGAGGTCGTCTGGCGAGGCTCTCGGCGCGAGGGCCGGGGCGATGAGAAGGCGCCAGAGGAGGAGAAGTGCCACCGAGGCCGCTAGGCTCGTGATGAACGCGCCGGCCAGCGCCGCCGCCTCCTCTCCCACCGCGGCCTCGGCGAGCGAGAGGAGCGACGGCGCGGCGGACATGCCGCGCGCGCCCAGAGAAGGGGGCAGAGAGAGAATACCACGGGGGGGGGATCTGTGAGCCGTCGATATTTTTGGGAGGGAGAGAAGAGAGAGAAAACTGTGAACGCCGCCGTCCGCTGCTTGTCGCTCCGTCGCTCCGTCGCTCCCTGTTCACGTTTCCCTGTGTGCGTTCTCCAAGGGTAACTGGAGCCTTGCGTGGCTTACACTTATTTATTTGTGCTAGTGCCGAGTACCGCTACCGCTCCACCCTTAGTTACCTATATCTAGATCTAGGTGGGAAACCCGTGTTTACCGTGTTTCTACGAAGGACGAAGACGAAGGACGAAGGCCAAAATCAGCCCGTTTTTACCGTGTTTCAAAATCCCTCCGTTTTAGGTACCGTGTTTGTACGGGAAGGGGGGGTTTGCACCCACTCGTGACAGCGCCATGCGATTGCGTGTGCATGTGTGCGCGTGTGCGCGCGCGTATCAATTAATATTGATGGCTCACTTGTCACTTGCTCTTCCTTCCCAATCTCCAATCAACAATCAGTGACCGTGCTTTGTTTTATTAGTTAGACAAGTAGCAAGTAGCAAGTAGGTCCTCTCAACTTAACCAGGCAACCAGGCCAAGCAGAACGAACCTATGGCTATGGAGAACAAGCCGGGACGACAACGAAAGTTAGCAAGTCACAAGAGAGAACCGGAACCCAACGAGAGACGACAAGCCTTGCAAGAAGCTAAACAAGCCTCCTCAAGGCACCCCGAGAGCCTGAGACAAGCGCACAGCAAGCGACAGGCGACCTGGCTCCTTTGTTTGGGTCAAGATTACCCGAAAGCCGAAAGGAGGAAACCTCGAATCTAGACCTGACAAACAGGCTAGAAGGAACGAAACGAGAGCTCGATTTCTAGGTCGCTAGGGACGAACCCTACCAACCTAGAAGTGCCTGAGCTTCACCGTGTGACCGCACGGCGAAGGACCTGGAAATAAATAAGAGCCTGGGACTCGCATCATCTATCTAGGATGAATGAGACATCGCGGCGGCGCGCTCCATCGCAACCAAGTATAAACTTAGTTGAAAAGTCGACGAACCAAGACTTGAGCCCAGGGAGAACCCAAATCTGACTGCCTTACGCGACCACAACGAACATAGAAGACGGTATTCAATAACGAAGAAGGCTGGTGCTCAATGCCGAAATATTCATGCCAAAAGCAAAAGCCAAAAGGTCTGAATACAACGCTGGCCCGCTACTACCGCTAGCGACGGCAACACAAAAAGCACAAGGATGGCTGGGCATGGCACGGCCAAGGCCCACGCAATCGTGTGCGTCATTTTATCCGCGTTTCGAGTACAGATGCGCGAGCGCGTGTTATGTTGAAAAAAAAACTTTCTGAAGATTCGGGGCTACTCGCCTACTAGCTGTGGGTCACACCTGTGCCTTCGCTATCTACATCGCCCTTAACTTCCCTCCCTCCACCTCTTCCCCTGCCCCCCTTCTTTCCTTATTCTTCGGTTTCCGGGGTCCGGCCTCGGTACACTACCTGAGGCCTGGTTCGGAGTGTGGGGCTCGGGCAGGCCTTTTGAGTTTGTCGATAGTGTTGTGTGTGTCTGTCCGTCTTCGTCTTGTTTGTTTTAGTTAGGTCTGGTTCCTAATGTCTCCGGTATCAGTTTTGAGTGGCGTGCCAAAGCTTCAATTGCTATGGTTGTCATGCTCCTTGATCTCCTCGACGGCGTGGACGATCCCTAGCTTGGTGGTTAGTGCCACTACCTCCGCAGTGCAAAATCCTCCCTTTGGTTGCTTTCCAGGATGTCCGGCACTCGTGCGCGGAAACGCGCATACAATTGTGCATGCGCCGTCTTTCCACGCGCCCGGATAATCGTGCGATCGGTTGCACGCCTTGCCCTCGATATTCATGGGGCATTTCCCGTTGGGGAAACGTTTGCATAGCTCGAGCGAGCCCGGGTTGATGGCCTCGTGGATAGTCGTTCTTCGGCGGTGCCGTGCGCTTGCGCTCTTCACGCTCGAGTCGCGCTGCTTTTTCCTCTGCGCACACGCACATGCGAAGGGGTGTGTGTGGGATGGAGTGGAGCTGTGGCTGTGTTGCATGTGGGGGCAAGAGGATTGATGTATGTAACATGTGAGGTACAGTCCAGAGACATGGGGCACGGGCCACCGGACACATGGGAGGCACGCAACGGAGGAGCTGAGGACGAGCGAGGGACCTCGACCGGCATGCGGTCACGCGAGACGAGAACGAGGACGAAGAGCACACAAGGCAGGAGGCCACAGGAGCGCTCAAGCGATAGCGCTGAGCGTACAAAAGCTACCGGAACGAGAGAAGACACGCGGGGGACGATCCTATCGGGAGCGGGCGGGAAAGGTGAGCGTGATACGGAACTAGACAACGAAGGGGGGTCACGCGAGGAAACCTAATGGCGGGAAAGATGCGAAGAGGTATGAACAACCCCCCCTACCCGCGACAGGGGGGTTGGAAGGCCATGGCGTAGTCCTTTTTGTATCCTTTGCATCCCTTTGGACCCGCGTGGATGTACAGGTTCTTTATGTCGCCGCCGAGCTCGCGGCAGTTTCGGACCGCATACTCGATGGGGTAGGAGGCTCCGTTAACGCTGAGGAGTATCTTGCGCGGAAAGTCGAACGATTTGAACGAGCCTTGCTTGGGAGTCACGTAGAGGTGGTAAACCTCTTTCTTACCTTGGGTTACTAGTACCCCTTCTTTGCTTCTTTGGTGAGGATCTTGGTCCTTTCTTGGTTTCCTTGGAGAAAGTAGAAGCCTTGGTTTTCAACCGCCTTGGCGAGCGAGCTGATCGTGATAATGCTCTTCAACTCGAACTTGTAGTTGCGCACCACTAGGTGCGCCGAGACGTCTTGAAAAGCGCCGGCTACCGCCTTGTCGGACGCCCAGGGGAGCCCCTTGAGTTTTTCGTCGAGAGTTTGGTACTTGACCGCTATTGGGCACGAGATGCCCGCCTTGCGAAAGTCAGCCGCGTCTTTGAACATCTCGCGAAATTGGTTCGCGCAATCCGCCGTAACCATTATCACCCATGGGCCGGAGGCGCTTTTAGAAAGAAAGTCCGGTTCCAGATCGACGCCTTCCAGTTTGTTGAGATGCGCAACAATGGCGCCTAGAATCTCTTCGTCTTTAGCCTTATGTCCCTTCTCGTACGCCGTGAAGTTGATGACAATTTTGTGGGAATCCGGAAACTCAGCCTCTTCCTGGAGCTCGGGCTCGAGGTCTTCGTCGAGGAGGGCCACCTGTGTGGCCGTGGGTGGAGGCAAAGTTAGTCCTCTGCCCAGTCTTGCTTCTCTAGGGTCCAATTGACTCAGTGCGTCCGCCTCGCTTTCAATCCCTCTCGCGAGTTTTGTGCGAGGTGCCTGTTGTGTTGGCCCAAAATCTTGTTTGTGCTGGTTGTGTTGGGCCACTGGGCCCGGTGTCTTGCTGGTCGTTCCAGCGCCCGGGGCGCGGTCGTCCGCCTGTCTCTCGGCGTCACTGGGGAGTATCCCCCCCGTGTCGTCCTCCCTGTTGCCGCTGTCTCCCCATGTGTGGGTCCAAAACTGTTCCATGTCCCAATGTCTGCTTTGGTGCGACATTTCCCCAATGGGGTCCTGTCTTGTATGGCGCCGGGCCGGCCCCTCGCGCCGGAGCGCGAGGGCGGTACCGCGGCTGTGTAGGGTCCCGGCCCGGGGGCCTTCCCTGTGGGTTCGTCCCTCTGGTGTTCTGTGGCTGGTGTGGCTGTGGATTGTGCTGGGTGTGTGTTGACTGCTGGCTGGTGCCAGCATGTCGGCTTTGCACGCGTCGTTCATTATGCTACGCGGGCGCGGCCCGCCGGCTCCTGTGCCCACCTGACTGGGGGGGTCGTCCTGGCGCGGTCGCTTCGGCGACAGCGGCGTGTCCGTGAGCTCTTCGTCCATCATGGCGAGGGCAGCGGCAGCGAGAGCGGGCGGCGGTGCGCGCTCCATGACCCTATCGTTTTAACGATAGTTGCGCGTGTTATGTTGAACGGTCGTACACACTACTACACAATTTGGCGGGCAGGCAGGCGTGCGGGGGGGGGGGGGGGGGGCGGAAGCGGGGGAGAAAGTTTGTTTACCGCCAAACGAAGGCCCCTAGCCCAAGCTACTGCGTCCGCCACTATACCACTCATCACTACGGAGTGCTGCAAGCCAACTGAGAGTACTTGGGAAAGAAGCGGGGCGCATGAGATGAAGAGTTCCGAGTCTCATGGCAGGACCCAATTGCCGAGTAATCCCTTGACGCCCAGCCGACGTCATGCACGCGATGTTTGCCAGCCGCCAAAACATTTTGCTTGCTATGCTCGCGCGATACTGGGGATAGTTTCGTGCGCTGTTTCGGGAGACATATGTCTGACCCGAGGCGTGAAGGCCTCAATCAATGCCCGAGCCCTAGCTTGCTCTGTAAGCCAGCCGCAGGCACGCGCGGCCGCTTTGCGTGCAACTTAGCTCTCCCACCCCCGGGATTCCGCATTATCATCGGCCCTCCCCACGCCCACTGTAGCGAGATGAGTGGTGGGTGGCGTCCCTGTCTTGCGAACGCCAAGGCGTACGCGATTCGAGAAACGGCGGAACGCAACACCAGCACAAAGAAAGAGCACTCGGAGAGCTCCTCGATGTCGGTGATCACATCGAGCGCTGCCTCGCCGCCCGCAAGAGCGCCTGCCCCTGCGCGCAGCTCGATTGAGTCGTGACCGTCGAAGCGTTGGCGTTCCATGTGGCGCGCAGTGCACTCGAAGCCGAACGGCGCCGCAGCGCAAGCGGTGGCGGCAGCCTCGTCGTCGGTAACCAAATGTATCCTGTTGGCGCCATATCGCTCACGCAACCGCGCAGCCGCCGCCCAGTAAGGCACGAGGTCATGCGGGCAGAAGCGTGAGCCGAGTAGGCATGAGTCGCCCTTCCGGATGTGCATTCCAATGGTTGGCGTGCGCACCACCCCGTGGGGTAGCAAGCGGCGCGCGTTGACCGCAGCGCGCGCATGCGGTGTGAATGTCTCAAAAACGTGGGCGGCCATTTGCGCATATACGAAGAGTGAGCCGTACTCGTTCCAGCCGGGTAGGCCAAGTCGACGTGCCCCGCCAGGTGAGCTGCTGCCAGTACCCTTCCGCCGGCGCATCATCTCGTCTGGGCGAAGCCGGTCGCCAACAGGCGGTGCGCCTAGTGTAGGTGATATACAGCACGATGAGAAGGAAAAGTAGCAGCGGAGGGAGCGCTCGACGCCACAGAATGCGGCGGGCGCCCACTCGGGCGTCGAGGAGGGCCCGACCGCGAGCTGCCGCCCAAAATGATGCGCCTCGGCCAGGTGGACAAAGAGCGCCTCGAGTGCGGCGCCAAACCCGATGAGCGGGAAGTCCTGGACGAATGAGACAGCTGAACCGTTTGTGCTACGCGCGCACCCGCCTGTGGCGGGTACGTTGAGCGCGCGCAGCGAGGCGCGCAATGCGGCGGCGCGCGCTTCAGCACGCCCGTCCTCCACACCGCCCTTTGGAGGCATGAACTCGAGCCAGCCGCCTGGCGGAGGTTTGGCACCCCCTGGCAGAGGAGAGAAGGAGGCGATGCCCAGGTCGGTGCAGCCTGCCGCCAGCCCTGCGAGGGTTGTGGGCGAACATCGAGTGCGGCTTCCCCATCCTCTCAGACCAGAGAGAGAGATAGAGTTGCCGCCGGGGAAGCCCTCAGGCACGAGCGAGCCATGCGGCGGCACCAGAGCACACGCGCTCGCCGACATCTCTCGGGGGTGAACCACCGCTGACAGAGGAGGAGAGAGAGAGGGGGGGGGGGGGGAGGGAGAGAGAGAGAGGGAGAGAGAGAGAAGAGAGGGAGGAAAGGAAAGAGGGGAAAAGAGAGAGGGAGGAGACTCTATTGCCGCGGCCCCCTGCGCGCTCTCTCTCCTCCGCCGCGCCGGTCCTTCAACTCTTTCTTCTAGTAGTATTTACAAAATAATTCGGGTGAACAGCAGCACACCATAAAACCCTAGATCCTAGAGTCCTAGACCTAGGGGCATTCGCTTCGTGGAACGGTGGAAAGGTGGAACGGCCCGCTTCGTGGAACGGCCCCTGCCCTTGCCATGGCTCCCAAGGCCCAATCCGGGCCCCCCGTACGCTCCAAGGTCCAAGGTGCCCAAGGGGCACTACACAGTCCAGGCCCGCGATGCGCGCGCCCTTGACAGCGCGGCGCGCGCTGCGGCGGGAATGCAGGAAGTGCGAGATGCGGTTGCGCACTGCCACGAGCGCAACGTCGGCGCCAAAGCCGCCATTGCCACAGGGCTGTTTCCACAGGCAACGAGGCACAAGGACAAGGTGGCCACCCTACATCCTACGACATGTGAATGTGAAACTGACGGATCCGAGGTTACGAGGTTACCACTACCTCAGATGGGAACAGAGGGGACGGAAGGGAAGCGGCGAGAGGCGCGGCGGAAGTTGGGGGGTGGCCAATGACGGGCTGGACCACCTCCTCAGCAGAGAAAGGCGGGAGGACGGGCTTGGGCGAGGGCGAGCGCGACGACGGAGCGGACATGGCTGGGAGGGTCGGGATGGATAGGCTGAGGCTGAGGGATGCTGGTGAGGTTTGGTATTGAGGTAGTGTTGAGAACGAGGGACGAGAACGGGAACGAGAACGAGAACGAGAGCGACGAACGAAGAACGACAGACGACAGACGGCTAGGGGCCGATGGACCGACGAGATGACACTACACTCACGTCAACACTCAACACTCTCCACACTAACGTATCCCTATCACGGAACGCACAGGAACAGGAACCTGCTGACAGACCGAACAAGGAAGAGAATGCCGACAAGAGGGCGACGGGGCGACGGACGATCCGACGGGGGCGACAGTTACGCACAGGAATAAGGAAGGAATCTTTCGAAACCCCTTAAGTGATTTGATGAAGACCGAAGTAAAATAGCGCCACGGTATAATCCAACGGCCAACACCTCAGAGGAAATCAGGGTCACGCAAGGGGGCGGTTCCTTGCACCGGCGATACCTGAACGCGCGACTTCGCCTAAAACGCGAGGAGCACGCAAGGAGGAAAGCCAGGTGAGGGGCAAGCTGGCGACAAAGGAGGCGACAAAGGAGGCGAGGGCAACCTAAGTTGTTCTGACAGATCTGGTAGCAGGTCTGTTGGCCTGGTGCCAGGCCGTTCCCACCTGGCGATCGAGCCCGATAGGACCGGGCGGCAAGGACTCGCAAAATTAGCTTCTAACTTTAAAATTACGCGGGAGCCCGTGGCGGGAGCGCGAAGCCGCTTGGCGCGAGCGCTTCCCCCTTCCCCCCTCCTCCCCCGCCCCCTCTCCCTCCCCACTCCCCATCACCCATCATGTCCTTGGCCTCGGAGAGCTCTGCCCGCAGTGGTTCGTCGAGTGGCAGTGCAAGGCTGCGCGATGAAGACTCGCCGTCGGTGAGTATGCTCACCGCCCCCATGCGATCCCGCGCTCTGCGCGCTGCCGGATGCCGCGCAATGCGCACTGCGCACATCACTCTCACGTCTCATCTCTCACAACATCACCCTTCCATGGCTCAGATGTCGGGCGGCACTGAAACTCACGCGTGGGGTACGGAGCCCTTGTGGCAGCTCGAGGGATCCGCTCTCGAGTGGTCGACGGAGAGAGGAGAGTGGATGGCCGCGTGAAGAATCGCAAGAAGGATAAGACGTGTGCGTTCTGCGGCAAGATGTACTCAGGCGGGCCCGACAAGATTAGGATCCACCTTGACGAGAAGGTGAAGCCGCATCACGCTCGGAGACGTTTACGCCTCGATGCTCGCCCTCGATCACAAATACTCCAACCGCATCGAGAGGTCGTTGAGGTTTGCCTTGAGAGTGGTATCCCGATCGAGAGGGTGAAAGGGCGGCTGAGGAAATTGTTCGAGAAAGGTGGGAGGGCATTGTGGCATTGTCCGATAGCTCGAATTTGAAGGCCTTCGTTCCTAAGATTGAAGACAAGGAGATCCGGCTTGTTCAGGAGGAGATTGCTGGGCAGTTCGTGACGCTTTCGTTCGATGGCACCACGCGAATGGGTGAAGCAATGAGCGTGTGCGGTCGATTCGTCGACGGCGATTTTTCCTCGATCGGCAACCGCTTGCTGTGCTTTAGTACCGTGGAGAAACATATGGATGGTGTGGGACTCTTCCGACACATCTCGAGCACAATGCGCAAGGTGAGGCCGGAGCCTGACAATGTGGTCGGGCTTGTGCGGGACAGTTGTTCCACAAATGGTGTGGCATGCCAAAAGCTCTTGGATTATTGCCCGAACGCCGTGGATATGTTGTGTGCCTCACATACCCTCCAGCACACAGGGGAACACCTCCAACTCTCAGTCCTTGAAGAATTCCTTACTCCGTGGCTGACGCGCCAGCCTTTGCAGCCTTTCAGACTGCCGTGCACCATTAGTTTGTGGTAGGATTGCATGGCCGGTGGCATCTGCAGCGCTTTGCACGCGCGGACGGCGTAGTTCACCGGGACCACCGAGTTGTCGATGTTAAGAAGCAGCTTGCGCGGGAAGTTGCTCGTAAGGAACGACCCTTGGGTCGCTGCGACGTATAGGTGCCAGCGTGGTGCGTGAGCCACTTTAGACACAAATGTGCCCGACTCACCTTCGATTTTCATGCGCTCGCGATTTCCCTTCAGGAAGGTGAGCCCTTCCTTTTCGACAGCTTTCACCAGGGTGCTCAAAGTGATTTTCGATGCTTGAGCAAGGCCGTCGGCTTCCACTACGAAGTGGGCCGCTACGTCTTGAAGGGCCTCATACAACGCCTTGCGCGATGAGGTGCCCCTCCTGTTCAGCTTGCCCTCGATGGATTCAATTTCGACTTTGACCGCCACGTCCGTTTGATGGACGCGGATTGTGGTTTGGAGCCCATATCGGGCTTGGAATTGTTGCATGCAGTCTTCGTTGACTGCTATGTGCCAGGGGCCCCTCGAGGAGCGGGCCCAGAAGTCTGGCTCGGGGTCAACTCCCTCGAGCTCGAGCAGAAGCTCGACTATGGCCGCATAGACCGTCGTGTCGAGTAGCACTAGGTCGCCCGCCTGGCTGAAAGACATTTCGTAGTTGGCGTCAGAGTCTGTTTGTTGATCTTCATTTTCTGATTTTGGGTCCTGAGAGGCAAGCCCGCGGAGGGTAGGGGTCAGTCGTGTCGCTGGCTGTCGTGCATGGAGGTGCCGCGGTTCAGGTTGTCTTGGGGGTCTTGGTGTAGGAGTGGGTGTTGGCTTCCTCTCCCTGTGTGGACAGAGATACATGATCCTTTTGTGCGTCAGACAGATTGTCAGAATGTTGTGCCCATAAGGGCCACCCGGCCGCGGGCCGCGCCGCCGAGGCGGCGCGACCCTCGTCGGGATGGGTGTGGCCTCTGCCATAAGGCATGCCCTGTGGAGTGCAGGTCCCTCCTGCCTGTTGCTGTCTCTCTGAGTCCTGCAGTCTGCTGTCCCCCATGGGGGGGCCAGCATGGCTGCTGTGCAAGGTGTGGCCGAGGCCACGGGCCGTGTGGCGCGACCGGGGTCGCGCGCACCTGTTCGGCCTCTGAGGGCGGACGCGGCCGCTTTGCCAGCGACAGGTCCATGTGGGCAGGGGGGCCGCCCTCGGCGGGGGGCCCGAAGGAGAGGGGAGTCGCGGCGGCGCGCTCCATCGCGTCCAAGTATAAACTTAGTTCACGAAAAAAAACGACAAGTTGTGAGAAGTTTCACGAGAAGTTTGGGTCGTCCGCTACAAGATTCCCGCAAGTTTGGCGAAGGAGTTTGGGCGCGTTTTGCTAGAAGTATTGACCTGAGCCTACCAACGGTCAAAAGTAAAGTCAACCCACAACCCTCTTCCCTCTTGTTGTTGTTATACCGACTCATCTGGGACACCTGCAAATGGTCTGCCAACACCCTAGTTTGCTGCTCACCATACATTACACATTATACACGAAGCAAAGAAAACACCCGCTCATGGGCCGGCCGATGATGGGTTGCTCGCGGGCGTCATCCGGCTGTGGGCTTGCAAATGTGCAAATGTCGCTCCCGCCTGACCCAAATTTCGGTCAAAAATTTTATTTCGATGATGGACCCAAATTTCACCGGAGCCAAATCCAAATCCCCCCCCCCCCCCCCCTTTCAAAAAGTGTGAACGCGGGTATTTTGTATTTTTTACCACCTACTTGTACTTGTATCGGGCGCGCCGTCTGCCCCCCGCTAGGGCTACAATAGAGAAATTCTAAGAATAGGGTCGGCAGCGGGGGGGGGGGGGGTTAGGGGGTCGGGCGCCGACCGTGGCGTGACCGGCCGGTGCTCATCGGCTCTCCCGGGCCGCCCGCTGCTGCCTGGTGCGGCTGTGCGCACCTCGGGCAAGCGCCGACACTGTTCCCCGCCTCTTTCCTGCTCCCCCGCCCCAGCCCCATCCGGCCCACCCTTTCTCTCTTGTTGAGGCGCCGCTCACCTTCGCACCCCTTCTGCCGCTGATGGGCGCTCCACTCATCTCTGCACTAGGCGCCCCTCGCGCAGCGGCTCTCGTTCTCGCGGCAGCTGCACTGTTGCTCGGTCCCCGCCTCCTCTCGCCGCCCTCAGACGCATCGTCGCCACCGCCGCGATTGAGGCTCAGTCGGCCCTTCCTCGACGAGGCAGCTCTTGTGCTGGCCGCCGTGCACACGAGCAGCCGTGGCGTGCCCGCACAGTCATTCCTGATGGCCTCGTACAGTATCATCACCATCTTCGACTCTTTGCCCGGGATGGGCGTCGTCAAGGCAGACATGCTCGGCAACGCCGACGCTCTTTGGCGGCTCGCCAACCCGGCCGACACACTTGAGGAGATGTGTGACCGCGAGCTTGAGTCATTTGGCGGCATGGATAAGCACGTCGCCGCGAGGAGAGCTGCACATACCGATGGTTCGGCGTGCACCTCATTGCTCTGGCTCAAGTACGCCCAAGGCCCAGTACATGCGCTCGCTGCTTCGCGGCTCTGCCTGCTTTGAGCGCGTGATGCTTAAGCCCCGGATCTTGTAGAACCCCCACACCCTGGATCTTGTATCCCGTGTAGACGTGCGCTGCAATTCGTGGAGGCTCTTCTGACCGCGATGCTTCAGTCAGCTAGCGCGCCGCTGAAAGAGTGCGTCAGCTCGGCCTATGCGAGTACACTGCGAAGTTACCACAACTTTGTGGTGAAAGGCGTCTTTGCTGCCGCAGTGAAAGCTACGCCAGCTCGATCCCCTTTCATTGCCAAGCTTGGGCCGAAGGGAGCGAGTGAAACATCGTCGATGAAAATGATCGCGAAGCTGCTACCCGACTTGAAGCGGCCACTAGACACACTTGACAAGTATTTGGTGAAGCGGGGCATTCAGTAGAGCAAGACGCTTTCCGGACACTGAACTCTCCAGAAGCCCCTATTCATATGCCCTTTCCCGTGTGCTTCTTCAACCTTCAATTTACCCCTATCGTTCCCTACCAGCACGACACAGAGCTCACAGTTGCCGACTTCGCATTTCTCATTGCCTGTCATATCTCAACTATTCCTCTTCCCCAGGATCTACCATTGGCCAAAGAGCTCCTCGGTGATCCACAAAGAACTCTTACGCTCTTACGACAATGGCCCCCACGCCACACTAAATATAGCCATAGCCCATCCGCCATTAAGCCATTCTTCTGATATTGTGATTGTTGTGGTTAGGGGGAGAGCCACCCTCAGGTTTCTCCCAAGGGAGCCTCTCTCCTTATTTGCTCTCCCTCCCTTCGTATGTTTTCTTCCTCCCCCCTTCTAGGGCGGTCGTACACGAGTCGTACGCAAAAAATAAAACTACTTTTTGACCATGAGTGAGGGGGGTGTGGAGGGGAGCCTGGGACCCCCCAAGGGGGGGGGTCTCACCTGCCGTTCGGCCTTCCTGGGAGGAAATGGTGCGCGGCGAACGCCCCCCCTTGCCCCAATTGTTCCACCCTTGAACGCGATACGCGATACCGGCGGGGAGCCCCGGGTCGGTCCCCGAATAAAATTTTTTTCCAACTGGGAAGGTGTTGGTCCGAAGTTTTTTCTTCAGTGAAGGTGCAGGTGCAGGTGAGAGTGCAGGAACTGCAGGTGCAGGTGAAGACACGGTGAACGGGGCGCGCTGGGCGGCCAGTAGCCCGCCAAGGTGGCTGTTGATCGTGGTCCCGTGGGATTGCAAGTTGAGAGCCAAAATTGATCAAGTGGTGGGGCACACCACCCATGTTATCATAGCCCGGTCACTCACTAGGGGGGTGCGAAGGGCACCATCTGTAATGGGCAAACGAAGGCCTAAATAAGCTCCCTATAGGTTCCGGTATGGGAGATCAGCAAAAAAAACCGGGGGTCTTCCGGCAAAATTTTCGAAAAATACCCGATTTCAGGCCTCTGACGGCCGTGCGGAAATATATGTCAGGCCCCCCTCCGGTATTATTTTACCGATGGCCTTCATGCGCGCCTCTCGCAGCGAAACACGAAACCATGGGCATCGGCAGCTGACCCGGACCAAAGATCCTGGTTCTATACACACAGCAATATATTTTCACTATGTTTTTATGGACTTGAACGCGTACGTAAGTATCGCAAAAACTAAAGACGCTAACCGCTAAAAACACCAAGGGCTCGAGAACCCAACTTCGACCCGCGACCGGGGGCGCCACGAGGCCGTTCGAGTCACCGCTCACCATATGGATGCCGCTACCAGCACCAAAGTGCGGTATGCCGCCCTCACAGCCACGCCAATCGCGCCCGCCGCCCCCGCGCACTGCGTCGAAATCGGCCGCCTGCGGCCCCCGGTGATGACGTCGTCACGCCTCAAGACGCGCCCTGAGTGCCCAACTTCGACCCGCGACCGGGGGCGCCACGAGGCCGTTCGAGTCACCGCTCGCCAAATGGATGCCGCTACCAGCACCAAAGTGCGGTATGCCGCCCTCACAGCCACGCCAATCGCGCCCGCCGCCCCCGCGCACTGCGTCGAAATCGGCCGCTTGAGGCCCCCGGTGATGACGTCGTCACGCCCCAAGACGCGCCATGAGTGCCCAACTTCGACCCGCGACCGGGGGCGCCACGAGGCCGTTCGAGTCACCGCTCACCATATGGATGCCGCTACCAGCACCAAAGTGCGGTATGCCGCCCTCACAGCTACGCCAATCGCGCCCGCCGCCCCCGCGCACTGCGTCGAAGTCGGCCGCTTGAGGCCCCCGGTGATGACGTCGTCACGCCCCAAGACGCGCCATGAGTGCCCAACTTCGACCCGCGACCGGGGGCGCCACGAGGCCGTTCGAGTCACCGCTCACCATATGGATGCCGCTACCAGCACCAAAGTGCGGTATGCCGCCCTCACAGCTACGCCAATCGCGCCCGCCGCCCCCGCGCACTGCGTCGAAGTCGGCCGCTTGAGGCCCCCGGTGATGACGTCGTCACGCCCCAAGACGCGCCCTGAGTGCCCAACTTCGACCCGCGACCGGGGGCGCCACGAGGCCGTTCGAGTCACCGCTCGCCAAATGGATGCCGCTACCAGCACCAAAGTGCGGTATGCCGCCCTCACAGCCACGCCCATCGCGCCCGCCGCCCCCGCGCACTGCGTCGAAATCGGCCGCTTGCGGCCCCCGGTGATGACGTCATCACGCCTCAAGACGCGCCATGAGTGCCCAACTTCGACCCGCGACCGGGGGCGCCACGAGGCCGTTCAAGTCACCGCTCACCATATGGATGCCGCTACCAGCACCAAAGTGCGGTATGCCGCCCTCACAGCTACGCCAATCGCGCCCGCCGCCCCCGCGCACTGCGTCGAAATCGGCCGCTTGAGGCCCCCGGTGATGACGTCGTCACGCCCCAAGACGCGCCATGAGTGCCCAACTTCGACCCGCGACCGGGGGCGCCACGAGGCCGTTCAAGTCACCGCTCACCAAATGGATGCCGCTACCAGCATCAAAGTGCGGTATGCCGCCCTCACAGCCACGCCAATCGCGCCCGCCGACCCCGCGCACTGCGTCGAAATCGGCCATCTTATGGCCCCGGCGAGTACTCCATGGACTCATCGTCATCGCTCACATCCGACTCGTCAAACTCCTCGGGGTCAGGGAGGACGGCGCCTTGATACTCGGCGATGGCTGTGACCGGCAGGCCATCCGCATCCTGATAAAACAAAGGGAGCAAGGCCGATGAGCGCACGCTTGGTCGACTTGGGCTTGCGGATGGGCGCAGCTCACCTCCCATGTAGCAATATCCGGTGGAAAGCCTTTCCATAAAACCAAATACAACTTGGTTCCAGCCGGAATATCACTCCGCCCGGGCACCTCGCCGCCGTCAGCTACCATCTCATCCAGGAGGCAATCGATTTCGAACTCCTCGTTCTGGTACCACTCGTAGCCGAGGTACTTGATGAGTTTGCCCATGCCCTTGCGTCGCGTTGCTTGGCGCCGGCGGACTCCTCGACCCTCGTAGCCGTCGTCGCCGTCAGCCAAGTCATTGGCGGCTACACCGAACTCGCTGAACAAGAGGGCCTGCAAGCGGACGACGTAAGCCTTCCGGTTCGCGAGATTCGTCGCTTTGATGTCGCGCTGGTGCAGCAGTTTGAGGATCTTGAGCTGGTCTTTCAAGTCCTCGTTGGACATCGTCTTGAGCTCGGAGTACTTCATCGCCCGACGTACTTGCCGTAGACGATCGAGCTCATCCGCCTTCTTCTTGCGCAAGGAGCTGATGCGTGCGAGTTTCGCCTGCCGCTCGGGAGCTTTCGCCTCGCCATGAGTCGCGCGCTCCGCTCTCATAGTCACACGCATCTTCTTGCGCGCGATCGTGCGAGCAGCGCCCCAGTAGCGGTCGCGATGCGCATGGTCATAGGCCCACATGACCGTGCGATCTCTTTTGCAGGCGACCGCGCCCACACGCGTGTCGTGGCGAGACACACCTTCGCGCTGTGCGCGTCGCTTGACTGCCGCAAAGAGAGTCTCGACGCCAGTACTCGTCGTGGGACAGCCGTCCAAGAGCTTCCGCATCGCTGGCGTCACCTTTTCGGCCGAGAACTTGCCGCCAAACACGAACTCAGCGGCGTGGTTCTCCAACGCAGGGATCATCGCGGTGAAGGCGGCCGTAAGCATCTCGCAAACCAACCGTCGAGACTCCGGATCGGCGGCGAGCGACGACCGGATTCTCTGCATGTCTATGGCCGCCCGACCGCCTCGAGTCTTCATTGACGGCGCCGAGCGCGGGAGCACGCGCTGGCCCTTGGCCTCGAGGAAAGTGTCGAGGCGCATCGTTCCCTCAATCACCGCGGACGGATCGGTGGCCGCCTCTCGGAGCCATCGAAGCGACTCGGGCCAGACGATGGGCAGCACGTCGAGGATGTGCTTGTCATCCCCCGGCTTCACGGCAGTGAGAGTAGGCCACACCCAGGCGTCAGAGATAATGGCAAGAGCGCGCACCGCGGCCATTATGTGCGGGGAGCTAAAGCCGGCCAAGATCGCGCTCCGTAGCTTGCCACCAGCCGCTGTTGCCAAGTCCACCACCGCCACCGCTGCTGTCACCGCCGCCGCCCCTGCCTCCGCCACAGCTGCCGTCGCTACTGCCGCTGCCGCCGCCGGTGATGGCCATTTGATACAGCTCATGCTGATCCTGCACGACAGCTGCCAACGCTGCCTTCGCTGCCGCCAGCCTTGCCGGATCGGCGCCCACACACTTTCGCACGCGCCGCTGAGCAACCTCCAAGGCGTGTGCGCTCGCCTTGCGCGAACGCTCAATGTGCATTGCGCACGCCTTCTCCGCGGGTGAGGCCACTTCAGTGAGGCCTCGCGGGGCCACCACTGAGTCGGTAGACAGGCACAGGATCGCACGGCAGAGTATCACTGCCGCATTAGTGAACTCTCCTGTGCGACCCTGTGCCTTGGCCTCTGCTGCGCTGGACTTGGCGTACGCATGAAGCGCGTATGCATGAGTCCAGCGCAGGCCACCATCGGGCCGAGCTTGCACATGAGCCCTGGGCTCAATGCGCTCGCCTCGGCGAACGGCCTCCATGAGGGCCTGAACTTCTGGCAGCGCTCGCCAGCGCTCGCCAGCGTCCCAGGGGCCGGCCTCATGGAGGTCGGGCCGTGTCGAATTATCGTATGCCTGCGGCGCGATGGGCGGGGATATGTCACTACCGGACTGTGCGACCCTCGAGATCGAGCGTGCGACCCACCAGGGACCTCCCACATCCCTCGCGAGGCGCTTGAGCTTGGGCTCCTCACCAGCTGGCAGCCATTGCGAGGCCGACAGCCGGCGATCGGCCGACGCGGAACCTCCGCGTTTCTTATGGGGATTCGCCCGACATTCACTGCTTTGATTCCCTCACGCGCGCAATCCTCCCATTCTCCCAAAATAGACCTCCATGGGCCGGACAAGGCGGGGGAGTCACTCACCGACGCCATGGATTTTCGTGGGGTAGAGGGGGTTCGCGGGGGGGGGGGGGGGGGAGGGGGGGCAGGTAAGGGGGGTCCCTGGGGAATCCTTGGACACCCAGGAGGGATGGAAAATAGTTGTTAAAAAGCGTGAGTGACCGGCCTAGTTATCAGGAAAAATAAGCAGGCACGACGGTAGAAGTCCCGCGCCTTTGGCGATTGGCGTGACTGCTAGGGCGGCATTTCTTTATCTTGATATGATGCCTGGTGAGCCATTCTGTCCAAGTGGGTGAACGTGTGAACGTGAAAGCGCCGGCAGCGCGCCCGGTCGTGTTCGAAAGTTGGGCACTCCGGCTCGTTCGGCCGGGTAACGTTGGCGTTGTTGTCGACCCACACACGGCCAATTTCGACGCGGTGTGGGGCGATTGGCGTGAGTGCTAGGGCGGCATTTCTTGATATGGTTCCAAGCCTGGTAGACCTAGTAAGCTGGCGACAGAAATGTGTCCTCGTCTTTCGATATATATGTGCCTTGCATGAACGGCCTCACTAAAAATATACCGAGGGGGGGCCGACTGTATTTCGCGCACTGTCTTCGAAGGCCTGAAATTCGGTATTTTTCGAAAATTTCGCCGGACAACCCCCACTTTTTTTTGCTGATCCACCCTACCGGAAAATAGGAGGCTTATTTAGCCCGTCATTTACCCATTGAAGCTGTTGCCCTCCGCACCCCCATAGTGAGTGACCGGGCTATGGCTCGTCCGGTGTATGTGGCTAGGGATGCTAGCCAACAAGAACAAGACCTCTTACAAGACTACAATTTCTAACGAGATGCACACACGCTCTAACGTGAAGCAAGGGCGGCGAGCAGCAGACGGAGCCGTTCATCGATTCCGAGAGGGTCATTTTTTCACCCCTTATAAAAAAAGCTCTGTGTGACCGCCCCTCTTATGGAGCGCCCAACAGACTGGGAAGTGGTCGATTGGGTCCTCTCCCCGTGGGTCTCAAAAGCGTGGGCGTCCTCCTTGCGGCTTGCGACCTCTCTCCTGCTCTGGTACTCCTTAGAGGAGTTGCGCCCGCCCCCCCCGCGCGCCCGACGCTCTCGACGGGCGTGGCACGCTTCCGTCGCCGTCGAGGAGAGAGCTCTCTCTGGGGGGAAGGAGAGAATGGGGAGGGGGGGGGGGGGGGGGGCTCCCCGCCCGCCGCCGTGGCGCCTTGGAGAGAGAGAAGTCTCTCCCCTCTCTGCGGGGGCGGGCGGGTTGGGTCGCGGGGGGGGGGGGGGGGGGGGGGGAGCAGCGGGGAAGAGGGCTCTCTCTCTCCCTCGGACTGTGGGCGGGCGAGGACGGTGCCTCGCGGACGGCGCGCGCGCGGGGGGGAGGGGAGGCGGGGGGCGGGGGGGGGGGGGCGGGGGCGATCTCGTCGCTCCTCCCGCTTCCCTTGGTTGCTGCCCCCCCCCGCCCCCCCCCCCCCCCCCGCGCGTGTGGGGGAGAGAGGGACGTTTCTGTGCGTGGGGCATCCGCTTGCCCTTCACGAACCACAAAAGTCTGTCTATCCAGACTCGAGGAGGAGGGGGGGGCGCGCGGGGGGGGGGAACGGCAGCGCCGACGCCTCGATTGAGCTCGCGATCTCGACGCGGCGACGTTTGCGGCGGGCGGGCTGCCCCCCCGCCCTCCCCCCGCGGAGTGGACGGCCTCGCGCGCGCAGAGGGGCGGGGGG
The DNA here is from genome assembly GCA_018136815.1 of Isochrysis galbana. Lineage (NCBI taxonomy): Eukaryota > Haptophyta > Isochrysidales > Isochrysidaceae > Isochrysis > Isochrysis galbana. Next base: position 3,846,252 of record CM030936.1, read on the forward strand.
GGGGCGGGAGTCCCTTCCCGCCTGCGCCGACTTCGGCGCTGCAATCTCGCCGAGGGGGTACAAGGGGCGGGGGGCGGGGGGGGGGGGGGACAAGGGGGGGAAGGGGGGGGGGGGGGAACAGCCTTCCTCGCCGCCCGTCCCGCCGACCCCCAGGGTGGCATCGCCTGACTGCTGCAGCCAGACCGGTGCGTGTGGCTTGCCCCCCCCTCGTCGCCTTTCCCCCAAGCCCCCCCCACCCTTGCCCTTACCGCTCCCACGCTCAGGGTACGCGGCGCGCCTCTCGCTCGCCCCTGACCGCATCCACACGGGCGATCCGCCGCTCAGCCCCACACCCACCGCCCCGCACGCACCCGCAGGCCGACCATGGCGTCATGCCAGCTGCGTCTCAAGATGGGTGGGCCTTTCCTCGCCAATACCACTGCGGCCGACTGCCAGACGTGGTGTGATCTCGCCACGTCACTGGTGAGTTCACGCACGCATCCCAGGTTGCTCGTCCTCGACGTCCGCTCTTCCGGCCTGGCCGCAAAGGCTGGCTGCTGACTCGCCACCCCGTGCGCAGGGCATCACCGATTTTGATGTTTGCTCCGTTGACTGGAATAATCCGGTCCCGTGGGCGCAAGAAGCTCGCCCTGGCTGGGGTGCCGTGATGCCGGAGTACGCCGGATACCTCATCGTCATCCTCTTCGGCGTCTTCTTCTCCCTCGTTACCTCGGTCATGGTTTGGTTCGAGAAGACGTTCGGTGGCCTCGTCATCAGCTCGGAGCACTTCAACACTGCCGGGCGCAATGTCAAGACTGGCCTCACCGCCTCGGTCATCGTCTCGCAGTGGACGTGGGCCGCAACTCTTCTCCAGTCGTCCAACGTCGCTTACCTCTATGGCCTCTCCGGCCCCTTCTGGTACGCCGCCGGTGCCTCGATCCAGGTGCTGCTGTTCGGCATCCTCGCCATCGAAGTCAAGAAGAAGGCCCCCAACATGCACACATTCCTCGAGATGATTGACGTCCGCTGGGGCAAGCCGGCGCACATGACCTTCCTCTTCTTCGGATTCGCCACCAACCTCATTGTCACCGGCATGCTTCTGCTCGGCGGCGCCGCTGTGGTTTACCAGACCTCGAGCATGGCCACCGAGGCCGCGCTGTTCCTCATCCCGGTCGGCGTCATCATCTATACCATGTTTGGCGGGTTGAAGGCCACCTTCCTCGCCTCGTACATCCACACTGCCATCATATTCGTCGGCCTCGTCATCTTTGTCACCTACGTGTACGCAGTTGACGGCGACTGCGCCGCCGATATGAACAAGCAGTGCAACTCGATCGGCTCGGCGAGCATTCTGTGGGAGCGGCTCACCTTCGTTGTCAGGCTTGATCCGAACGGTGTGGGCGCCGTCAACGGCGCCCACCACGGTCCGGTTGCAAATAACCGTGGTGGCTCCTATCTCACTATGCTATCCAATGACGGCCTCTCCTTCGGCGTCATCAACATTATCGGCAACTTCGGTACCGTCTTCGTCGACCAGTCCTACTGGCAGTCCGCTATTGCTGCCCGCCCCGCATCTGCGCACAAGGGCTACATCCTTGGTGGTCTCGTTTGGTTCACCATCCCCATGGCCCTTGCCACATCGCTCGGCCTCGCTTCGAATGCGCTCAACATCAAGCTCAGCAAAGACGAGGCTGGATCGGGCCTGGCTCCGCCTGCCTCCGCCATCGTGCTTCTCGGTCAAGGTGGCGGTGTGCTGATCATCATCATGCTCTTCATGGCCATCACCTCAACCGGCTCGGCTGAGTGCATCGCTGTGTCCTCTCTTGTCGCGTACGACATCTACCGCAAGTACATCAATCCCGACTGCACCGGCACGCAGCTGCTGCGTGTGTCTCGCATTATGGTTGTCGTCTACGGCCTGCTCTCGGGCTTCTTCGGCTGGTTCCTGTACGGTGTCGGCGCCAACCTCGGCTGGGTGTACAACTTCATGGGCATCATGATTGGCTCGGCTGTCTTGCCCGTCTCTTTTTGCATCCTCACCCGCTACTGCACGGCCAAGGGCGCCATCGCCGGCGCCTGGGGCGGCATGGTCTGCTCGTTCACCACCTGGCTCGTGATTGCCTCGACGCGTTGCGTAGATGGCAGGAACCCGGAGCAGATCGATGAGGATTGCACTACCGGCACTGTCGACATCGTCACCACCGGCAACCTCTACGCCCAGCTTGGTGGTAACCTCATGGCGATTTGCATGTCTGGTATCATCTGCATGCTCGTCACGCTCGTCGAATTCAAGTGCGGCAACGCTAAGCCTTTCGACTGGGACATCCTACGTACGGGCATCACCCGCATCGAGGAGGGCAAGGATGATGTCCCAGACGAGGAGATGTCGCCTGAGTTCCTCGACAAGGCCGGCAAGTGGATCCAAAAGTGGGGCGTTGGCCTCTCCATCCTCCTGATCTTTGTCTGGCCGCTCGTCACCGTCTGCTGGGGTGTCTTCTCCAAGTCGCTCTACACCATCTGGGCGTCGGTTGCCTTCGTGTGGGGCTTTGTTGGCGCATTTGTCATCATCTTCCTCCCCGTCTATGAGTCGTCCAACACCCTTCTCAACGTCCTCACGTGCAACACTTCCGCCAAGCAGGCGGCCAGCGAGACGGCAAAGGCTTAAATGAGCGCATGCATTGTACGAGTTGACCGTGTGTGCTGCGGTCATTGCCCAGGCCGAGCGCCGTCGCACACCCCCAGAGCAAAGCAAGACAAGGTCGTGTCGGTGCCATGTTGTACATCATTATTTTGTAGGATCTGATGCGCAGAGGCTGGTCGCCGGCCTACTGCGGTCGATCCGAGTGCTTGGCACGGGTGGGTTGGGTTGTGTACGCACGCAAGTCCGAGAGCGTCACCTGCACTAAATGAGTGCTTGGCACGGGTGGGTTGGGTTGTGTACGCACGCAAGTCCGAGAGCGTCACCTGCACTAAATTACGCCGAAAAAAGACGGGTCGACTCATCTTGTGTACTCACTACTCGCACTAAGGCGTTCAAACATTTATTCATAGAAAGTACAGGGCGGTCAAATAGGGGCTTTTTAACTATTGGTAAGGGTTGGGCTGAATTTTTTTGACCGTGGCGCGAGGCCCCTAATAGGGCGGTCAAACAGGGGCTTTTTAACGACTATTAAGGGTTGGGCTGCATTTTTGGACCGTGGCGCGAGGCCCAATAAAAAACCTCCCGGGGTGGCTACCTGACGCGACGAAAATCTTCGCAAAGAAATGGTGCGATCCGCCCCCCCCCTCTTCCCCTCCGTCGCGCGCACTCAAGCTCTACCCGTAAAGAATGGGCGGTCGCGCCCGCGGGGGGATCGGTTCCTTTATATCTAAGCTACATTCGGCATTTGATTCCCGCCCGATGCAGCGCCGTGTCGGGCTGCCGACAGTCCGACCACCCACTGACCCTCTGGCATCATGGCCCGCGCATTCCACCCAGCACATCACAGCGCGCGCACGCGGCTACCCTGGCTACCAGAGGCCCCACCCCGACCATCCCGACCCGCCCCTCGCAGGATTCGCCCTCTCTCGAACTCGGTATCGAGAACTAGGATCCGCTCGCCGACGTGGCCGTCCACGCGTGGCTGACGAGCCTCCACGTTGAGGCTGCCTACGCGGCCATCCTCCCTCTGACAGTGCCGGATTCGGCGCTGATCAATGAGGCGAGACGGCGAGACCTGTGGGCGGCTTCAGGACGGGCTTCGTCATGGCGCTCTACGCCACGGCGAGCAGGAAAGCCCAAGATCCTGCCAGAGCGCCTCACATCGCATCTGGCGGGAACCCACCACCCAGAGCAGAAATCAGCTCTTCTGTCTTCTGCCGCTGGGTGGTGGGCTTGGCAGGCGGTATTGGAAATCAATCCATACTGCCAGTGACGCGCGATAGCGCAATAAAAGCGCTCCTGGCACGCGGAGCTCGCGCAGCGCGCAGCCAAGGCCCGCTCCAAGGTCTTGGCAATACTTGACACGAAGTCAAGCAGAGCCGTAGACCGCGGAGCCGACGCGGCGTCCGTCGTCCGTCGACCCCCGGTGGGCAGCTGAGAGATAGCGAATTAAACCTTTTGCGAGGCGCCTGGGAGGAAGAAAGGTGGTGTTGCGGGTAAGGGGGGGGGGGCCTTGTACATTTCCCCCCGTGCGTTCCGTTTTTAGGTTTTCCCGCGCGACTCCCCCCCCCGCCGGTTGCGGGTCTTCCCATCTCACTCCGGCGTACATCGCCGGGATGTCGCCGCTAGCGTGTCTAGGTGTGAATCTCTTAAAAAATTGCTTCGTAACAAGCTCTTCCGCCCTTATGATTTTCTCCGCTAATGACGGGGCGGGTGAGAAAGTACGTCTTTTGTCGACTACTTTGCGGTTTAGTTCCGCTATGATGTCCGACCGGGTCGTCCCGGGGGTCCCTCAGCAACACCAAGTTTTGTGACGCGTCTGCGGGTCACCTGGTCGGAATGGCTGCTTGTCCTAGAAACGGGAGAAATGGCTGATACCACCCAATGGGGAGCTCTTCTACCCATGGTCCCCTAAACTATTGTTATAGTTCGAGCGATGGAGCGCGCGCCGACCGCTCCCGATCCCCAGCCTCCCGCCGTCACGACGCCCCACAGGGGCCGCCCCAAGCCGCCGGAGCCGAAGCGCTCGCAGGCCGCCCCACTGACTGACAGCGACGTCGATATGATCCTCCCACCCTCGCCTCCCCACCAGGCGCAGAAGCAGGGAACAGGGAGGGCCCTGTTCCCTGCAGACCAGCAGGGCCAGACTCTGGCTCTGCCGCCTGCCCCCACTGGCCTGTTGGCCCATCAAGGACTCCCCATGGTGGGTGGCAGCCTGGCTGCCACCCCCATGGTGGCAACTCCTACCAGCAGTGCACCCCTCGTGGGCAGGCACTACATACAACAAACAATTCTTGGGGCCTTTACGGCTTCCAACCCTCTGAACAACACTGCACAGAAGTCATACGCTGAGGCGGCCGGCCCCAAAGGAAAGCAACCCCATGAAGCAAGGCAAGCTCCACCTCCATCTTCCCAACAGCCCCAGCCGCCCTCGCGTAAGCGAGCGGACCCGCAGTCGGACCCGAAGCCGACTCCACCCATAGCCACACAATTCGCTTCTCCCCCTCATGGTCAAGATGAGGAGGAAGAACCGGAGGATACTCCATTCTACATTCAGCTAGCACAGCTAGCGGAGGACAAGAAGGACATCAAGAGCGAGGACATAGCTACCTATATGAAGTTTCTTCTCTCCAAGTTGGAAGGCTTGGATGCTACCCCCGATGGGGGTTCATGGAGGCTATCGACTCCGACGTCCAAACCATACTCTGGGATAGGTCTCCGCGGCTACAAGCGGAGGAGTTAGGCTCCTCGCAGGAGGGCATCCGATGGATAACATACCCGGCATACCCGAGGGTGGGAACTAACGAAGACCAGCCCCTTCTGGGGATCGGGCTGCTCCCTATGGCCGAGCATACGCGGGCACTTCAAGCGATATGGATAGTTCGCTACTTAAACCCATCCTCGGCGGATTGGAAGACCGCCCTAGACCAGTGGTTCAGCCGCACCCCATTGGGGAGAGCGGCGGTATTTTCGAAAGTCGACGCACGAAGCCTCTCGGCTAGCATCCGTGGGAGCAATACACTGCCGGCATTTTGGAAGCAAGCGCTCGATAATTTCAGACGAATCAAGTTCCTTAGGGAAACCAACACGAGGGAAGGGACTCTGGGATCCCCGATATGGTATGACTGTTTTCATAAAGCTCCGGCATTACATCACTCACATAGAGCTAAGTGGGAATCTCTACAAAAGGTTATTGTGCATAATACGATTAACCCGGTCACGGGAGAGACATACACCACGGAAGACTGCGCGGCTTACCTGCCGGAAGGAGAACGATGGATACGCCATAGGGGCAACTACATCTCGATAGGTCCATTTCTAAAGTCATGGGAGAAGATAGCCGAATGGTCTAGAGCAAGAATGGCGGATGCCACGAATGAATATATGAACCTGCTTAGGAAGAAAGAGGTGTCTCCTCCCCCCACTCCGGGAGAACAAGAGTTAGTCCCCCAAGAAGACCCGGATGCGCATGACCTAGGAGACATCCGGGTGGACAAAGAATACAGATATTATCTGCGCCGGAGTGGAGTCTATCACGTAGTCAAGCTCAATGTGATGGGGGAACCCCATATTTATGAAAGGGCCAACCCGCAGCCATCACCAGAAGAATTATGCACCCCATTGAAATGGGGAAGAGCGTACGACGGTCCGGCCGAGACGGCGTACCCGATACCACAAGAGTACACGTTCAAAGGCGCGAATAAAACCCTAGAGGATGTTAACGTCAAGGCGCTGACAAAAGCGTTTCTCGCAATGAGAAAAACGAAGAAACAAAAATCCACATTGAGGTGGGAAAAACGATTGCCGGACATCTCCGGGAAATGGAAACAAGTATCTCAGCTATACAAATACAACTTTTTAACGCCGAGAGACTCATATATGCACTTCAAACACGTCCTGCATAGGAGAATAGCCACGGCGAACCGGTTCGCCGACGATCCGACGTGCCGCTTTTGTGGCATAGCCCCCGAGAGCTCCACCCACATAGCCACGTGCATCGCGACGGCGCCCATTTTCGAATTCATAGAAGGGCTTCTGGGGACAAATCTGAGGCCGGGCTCCGAGATAGCCCAACGTCTCTTTTGCTACCAAGTAGACAGACCGCATCCCTCCTCGGGGTACTTAGGTATCCTGGCGTGGAGATACATCCTCACGGACTTTTATAACATCCAATATGGCAACGCGGACGGTAGGTCCGTTAGGACAATCTTGAGAGCGATCCTTACGAGATACCACTTATTAGTAACGGCGAAGGTCGGTTTCTTTCAAAGGTTAAAAAACAACGCGAGAACATGGGGCTACACGCCCCGAGCAACAAACATGTCCGGAAAATGATAAGCCCCCTGTATACTATAGACAAGGATTTCAACCTAGGAGCATCAGAAGACCTCTTGCAGGCGGCGAGAGGACTGGACATAAGAAACATCACCTAGGGTAGCCAAATCTCTTAATAGGAACCGCACCGGATACCAATAAGGACCTCACGCTATATTAATGAGGAAAAACCCGAACCGAATCTAGATCAAGAGACAACCCACAATCTCCCACCCCCTTCTCTCCAACTCCCGGCCGAAGCAGCGCGCGCGGCCTCCCTGGAACCAGCTTCTCCGCCAGAGAGGGAACTGGGGAAGGGGAAGGGGGTTGTTTAGGGGTTAAGGTTGGGTAGTAGGGAGGTACACTAGCAAGCTGCCTCACGCCGTGTACGTAGCGGGAATTTTAAGAAGATTTTTTTTCTTCTACCCATGGTCCCCAGGAGATGAAATGTTGCTTTGACTGCCCTCTTTGAGACCTTCAGTGACCACCAAGCTTGGTTTTGTCATCTAAGTGTCCAATCCGCTAGCCTACTGCTCCAAAAGGTCTAAAATAAAACTCCTCTGGTGCGAGCGGACGCCCGAGTGCAGCACCGCATGCTGAATGTGGTAGCAAAAGTAAGCAAAGACAAGCTCCGCAGAGTTGGTCATGGGGCATGGGGAGAGCTAAGGTTGAATGGGTTGTGGAGATCGTTTGCTCCAGGTGATGGGATGTCTCATAAGCTCACCATGGGCTACAATGGAGGCATGATCGGCAGAGTCCTAGAAATCCAAGAATTTTCTAGGACGTGGTCCTAGTTTCTAGGACGGAATTTTTTGTCCGTTTGACGACCTTTCATGCGGTTGTTTTTGCATTCGCCCGCCATTAATCGGCGGCATGGCGCCGCCGCTCCAAGGCCCATGAAGGCCCTGTAGTCCATGGCGTTACTTGCGTCCCTTTGGCGCTTTCGTTACTCTGCTTTCGACTTATCTTGTTCGCACGTGCATTGGCGAAAGCTAACTTGGTTTTTACGCAGAAATGAGATAGCCCACGGCTTGTCGTATCCTTTGCAGCCTCCGGGGGCTCCATGGATGGCTAACTCCCCTTCAGGAGTCACACACTCTAGAGATGATCGGACCGCATAGTCCAAGTTGAAATTTTCTCCGTCATCGAGAGTCACATGAAAGTTTCGAGGGAAACGGTGCCCTAAGGCCGACGTGTCCGTGTAAACATAAAAGTGCCAGATTGGACGCTTGCCGGACTCAACTTTCGTGATTCCTTCGAGTGAGGTTTTGGCTCGCTGTTGGTTGCCCCTTAGGACGTGGAAACCCTCGCGCTCGAGCGAGTTAGCCAAATGCCTAGTCTTGGTCTTAAACGCCTTGATCGGATCAAAGATGCGAAAAACAATGTAGGTCGCCACCTCTTTTAGGGAGGACCGGATAGCGCTCGACTTACGAGGGGCCGAGTCGGTTAACGCACCATAGGTGATTCCAAATTCGTGCGGGACTCCAGAGAGTGCTGTGTGAATTTTGTCTCCGTATGCGGCCTTGAATTGATCGTGTGCGTCCTCATCGAAGAAGATCCAAGGGCCTTTGCGGCCCTTGTCCATGCCATCTGGAGTTGCGTCTAGGCCTTCCAGCCTAGAGAGGAGGAATTTCATGAAGGTAGCGACATCCTCGCTCTTGATGTCCTTTTTGTCATCAGCTAGCTGAGCTAGCTGGATGAAAAAAGGCGTGTCTTCGGGCTCCTCTTCCTCATCAGGTGGAGGAGAAGCAAAGGGGGTGGTGTTGTGGAGAGTCGGCTTTGGATCCGATTGTGGATCCGCCCGCTTGCGCGATGGCTGCTGTGGTTGTTGGGCTTGTGGCTGCTGGGCTTGCTGGGCTGGATCCTTCCCTTTGTGTCCATGCGCAGCTTGCGCGTATGTCCTGGCTGCTTGAGTTGGTTGTTGGTTTGAGGGCGCAAAGGCCCCCAAAATGGATTGTTGTGTTAAGTGCCCGCCCCCGAGGGGTGCACTGATGGTAGGAGTGGCCGCCATGGGGGTGGCAGCAGAGCTGCCACCTCCCATGGGGAGTCCTTGAGTTGGTGGAGGAGCGGAGGGGTTGGGTGGCAGGGCATTGCCCTGGGCCTGGTTGTCACCAGGGAACAGGACTCTGCCTGTTCCCTGGTTCTGTGGCAGCTTGGGAGGCGAGGGTGGTGCCGTCATGTCGACGTCGTTGTCAGGCGGCGCGGCGGCCTGTGGGCGCTTGGGCTCCGGCGGTTTGGGGCGGCCCCGTTGGGGCGTCGTGACGGCGGGGGGCTGGGAGGTGGGAGCGGTCGGCGCGCGCTCCATCGCTAAAACTATAACAATAGTTTTAGTTTTTTGACCGAGAACGAGAACGAGAGATATATAACGATAAATACCGAACGAAGAGAAGAGAGAAGCCTAGCGAGAGTCGATTCGCGAATGCGACACCAGAAGGGGACCCCTAGTATGGTCGCGTATTCGCCTTCGCCTAGCCTTTTGAACGAAAATCAAATGAGGAGAGAGAAGCGTCCGCCGGGGAGTGAGCTCTCGACTTACTTACCGGCTGGACCGCCCGCCGGGGCTCTCGGTGCCCCCCCCCCCCGCCTCCTTTTCTTTGCCATAGTGGCCGACTGTGAGGATACGGATACGGTCTCCCCACCTTGTTGCGAGCGCCACAGGCGCCCGTGATCTCTCCCTGGGCCCACAACCACAACAGCCGCACAAGAGCGCCTCAACAGTAGCGTCCCGACATCGTTAGGGCGAGGTGCTGTTGTGGCCCTATTGAGGCCTACAAAAACCCACTATGGACTGGGCACATGCAGCGAGCAAGCTACTTGATCCGCTATCTGACATCATATGTGCCTACGCTCATGCCACACGATGGAACGACTGCCGATCGCAAAGTTCGAAACTGAGCAGGGAGGAGAGCGCGCATGAATGTGGGGAGGGCGTTACTGAGAGATAGATACTGAGTGTGCACGACGAAAAGGAGAGCAAGCGGGAGAGAGAAGAGACTCGGGCCACATGTCGGCAGCAGAGCAACGACCCCAAGAGGGTCAGGACGCAATACAAACTGAAATAGCAGTGAGCGGTAAAGCGGCGAACGTGGCTGCTAGTGCTATTAGTAGTATAAATCAATGACCTGTGGAGCCGCCGAGGTCCCACGATGGCGCAGCCATCCGAGTAGTGCGAGTCCAACCTAAACCATGGTGATGTGGTGATTCCCGTCACCTTGATCGGCGAGTGTTTGCAAATGAATTCTTTCAACGAAACTGTTGGACTTTAGTGAACCATTCGCAATCAACCTATCGGTGCGACTCGTAGTTGGAATGATGCCCGAAGATGCGTGCATCACAACCATTGAGTGGCATGTTTCTACTCGCCATGGTCGCATTCCTTAGCATCTCAAGAAAATCAGAGACGGCAACGCTTCGCATTCATTGACAAGCAAAAGCTCACGGGACGCGCAGCACATCGGACATCGCGGTGACCAGCATGCCGTCTTCACCCTTTGCATTGCCGTCCGATGAGACTCCGCGTGTGATCAATCTACCTTTCGAGCCCCATTTTCCAGACCAACAAAGCGTACTCGAGAATTAGCAGATGCATATCGGGCGAGGGGCGCCAGTCGCGCCCCAACAGTGTCTATTGTAAAGGAACATACGACGCAGCTCCGCTGCGCGCCTCCCCATCCTCCTCCTGGGGTAGGCTATAGGCCCCGAACAAGTTTGATGACGCTGTCGCTGCTAAGAAAGAACGCAGTGCTCCGGGTGCGGCCCGGATGGCGAGGGTCGCTCCGATTGTGATGGCAACAACGGCGACGACGACAGTGGGAAAGGCGTGTGCAGGAGCCTCTATCGGCCCCGCCGAGAAGGGCAGAGGCGTGAAGGCACGCGCGTCAAACACCTGTCGGAAGAGCACGTCCGCATGTGGCGGAGAGCCTCCGTTGTTGGAAACGTCGCCCGCATCCACCTGCATAGAGACGGGCAGTCCGCGCAGGGCTATTGAGCAGTGTGCCCCATGCTTGCGATCGCCAGGGCATGCAGAATGGCGGGGACCATGCGAGGCTTTTGCGTGGACGGCATCAAATAGGCAATGATGCTCGCCTTGCTTTTTCCGTCAGTCGTGCCAGGTTCGTCGCACGCCTTGGCAACTGGAGGCTGCGTGTAGTCCGAGATATTTCTGGGCAACCAGCCGTTCCGCCACGCCTGGTTTGCGAGCAGGGTCAAGATAGAGGTTAGAGCAGTGCCTTAGGTGAATGGGGAATTCAAAGGACACCACCGACTCCAAGATGGTGGCAAGGCAGGGCTGCCACCATGTTCCCGTTCGCATGATCAAGCTCAGCCATTTTCACGTGGTCAGACTACCACTCAATTGTGAGCAACTTCTCGGCAGGCAGTTGTGGCACAGCCCGGCTCAGGTTGGCAGCGCGCCTCCAGGTAGGACCAGCGCGCCTCCAACTCAGTGCGAAAGTTCCACATGAAGTGGCCATGGCCGACCGAAAACGACCTGCAGTATTTGTGAGCAAGAATGCGCATGATGCCATCTTCTTGCGTTCCCCACGGCATGCCTGCACAACACACGAAAAGCAGCCAAGCGAGTAAGATGACGAGTTGGACCGCCTTGAATCGAAACATAAAGCTGGCGACCATTGCTCATCGCTGCAACTCCCTACGATCGCCTACCACATTGCAGCAGCAGCTCGCCTTTAGGGCACTTGCCAAACATTGGCCCCGACACGCCAGTACCATACGGGCCTTGCAGGGGCTCCTCGGGGTCGGGAGGGCAGCCGGGTTGCTCATCGCCCATATACGGAGCCGGGCAGTCCACCATTGCGCATGAGACCTGTGAAGGATGCAAGGAGGTTTGGCGATGAGAGCGATGCAGAGCAATTTGGCATCTCGTAAGCTCACGTCCAGCAAGGTTTAAAATCCAGCATAGGGATGCTTGCCTTAGGGAAGCCTGGGAGGTTGTCGTTAAAGCCGTTCAGCCACATGGCGCAGTTATCGGTGGCAAGAGACCACTCGCCCACGATCAAAGGCATGTCCACCTGCGAAGCGAATGTAGCCATGTGAGCAAGCCGTGAAGTCGTGGTGCGAGGCCAGCATATCGCATGGTGCATGCTTTCATAGACACACAGCTAAGCAGTCCGACAGGATGCAACGACCGTATCGTATAGATGGTGAAGCGGCCACGTGAACGCGCTCGCCATCAATGGCTATTCCACGACGGGATTCGCAAACCTGCTCCTCCATGGCCCTAATCCCGCCGTCCATGTTGCAAGCATTGTCAAAGAACGTTTGTGCAACTGCCGGACTGCGGCGAGACGAGGGAAACGGTCAGTGTCGTTGCCTAGAATAAAGAAGGGACCGCCTCTCGTTATGCGAGTCGGGAGCACCACCATCGCAATGTGACACTTCGACAATTTGCCAACGAGGTCGGCTTGGCCGCACCGATTCCATGCTTGGTAGATGTGCGAGTCCATCGCCTTGTTTGGACAGCCTTTCATGAAGTCCCACCAGGCGGCAGGGTATCCGCGGAAGGAATCATGCATGACAAACTTCCACGCCGGCGCCTGACAGACGAGCAGTGGCAGCCGTCATGGCGACGCACCGTGTGGTGCTCGCGGGTTAGCGATCCGGGTGGTCGCCCGCTAGCTAGGCGGTCAACGAAGGAGTCACTAGACACGCTGCTGCCCCAAGGCTGTCGTGGAGCTGCAATCGGGATGGTGGGCTGAGTTGGATGGCCTACCTTGCCACGCACGATATTATAGGTCTCCCAATAAAATCTCTTGATCCACTCAATCGGGATGAACTGCCATGGCTCGTTGACTGGCTCCACGCCCCACACAGTTGGGTCAGCCGCATGTCGGTCTGCGAGCTTGGAAATGACCTGCGCGATCCAGACATTCGGTCCGGGTGCATGACGTGCTAGGCCGTCCGTGCCGCGCTGTGCGCCATCGGTGGAAACCCCAAGGGGAGGATTCTCCACTGCGACAGCTTGCCGTCGCACGGCTCGAGCCCGCTTACAGCTGTGGCGATGATGATGAGATCACACCCGGCATGCAAGACTGTTTCCAGCAAGGTGCTGGCATGCACATGATAGGAACAGGGGGAGGGTTGACAGCGGCGAGAGTATCCTCTCACCTCAACCGAATGGGCGTAAGCCGTCTCGTTGAAGTCGTTATAGCTGAACTTCTCAGTATCAAAGTTGCCCAGCCAGTCGGCCGCGCGTGTAGGCCAGTGCTCAAATGTCGTCACAGCTTGGGGATCTTGAGATGACACCTGCTCGGCATGGGACACAGATGGCGTAGCGGATGTCCAGATTAGGCTAGTGCGCTTCCAATCGCAATGGCCCACCCGTGCTTCCCCGAGACGTGGTTGGAAGACCATGATCGGTCCAGCAAAGCCCCATGCGCCAAGGACGGCGGTCTCACAGCTCATAGGAACCCGCCCTCCGGTGCCGTCTGCCCCAATACACACCTCGGTCCATTTGACCTTGCGCGCCTCGCCGCTATTGTCGAAGCCATTCTGTGAGCCGATCATCGCGTGCACATCAAGCAGTGCGCGCAGATTGTACTTGCGCAGAAGCGCAAGCGCACGCTCCAGCTCCTCGAGCGATCCATCCGTGCATCCAATGTAAGGCCCTGGAAAATGGATTAGGCAGCTCCATTACGTCAATGGTGTACAGACGTGGGTTGACCGCCCCAGGCGGAGCGGGGCGTCTGCAGCCATTCATGCGTGCGCCGGGGCTGCGCCCTGCATGCTTCCAGCCCACGGGCTCCCTGCTGGCACAGTGCACCGGCGGCCTGCTGAGCAAGCCATCTGATCTGATCCCGCGAGCGTACTCCCTGGGCGAGCGCTCGGCGTGCTCACCGTACGGGACATACATCCAGTCTCCCACGGGGATGCGCACGACGTTTGCGCCCGAGGCGGCGATGGCGCGGATGTCCTCCTCACGCACCCACGTGCGCCAGTGCCTCCGGAGCTGCTTGTTTCCCTCCACAGGGCCGAGCGCCTGGCAGAAGGAGAACTGGTCCATCCCTGTGTGCTGCGGCGTGTCCTTACCAAACTTCTGGTCGAGCGAGAGGAACTGATAGAAGAGGGAAGGAGTGATCCACGGCTCTAGCACGAGCCAGCCGCCCAGATTAGTCCCGAAGACCTTCCACTCCTCCTTTGCGGTGCTCACTCCCTCAGGACACGTGTAGGGGTTGTCACTCTCATCGAGCGCTCGGCGTAGCGAGGGCAAGGGCTCGACCTCGAGCTGGCCTGCTCGGTTAATGGTGTGGACCATCGCGTGGCTCAGTCCGAGGCTGAGCAGCCACCGCATCCGAGCCATCTGGGGGATGGTCTGGCGATGGAGGGGAAAGGGGGAGAGAGGAAGAGGAGGGGGGGCGTGGTGGTGGGGGGGGGTGAAGTTGGGTAAAGGAAGAGGGAGGTGAGCGTAATACCGGGGGGTGGGGGTGGAGGAGGGGGGGAGGGGGAGAGGGGGGGGGGGGGGGGGGACGGGGGGGGAGAGGGTTGGACCGGTGGGGGGGGGGCGTCGGGGGCGTCGGGGGGGGGGGGGGGGAGAGGGGGGGGGGGGGGGAGAGGGGGGAAGAAGGGAGAGAGGGGAGGGGGGGGGGAGAGAGGGGAAAGAGGGGGGAGAGGGGAAAGAGGGGGGGAGAGGGGAAAGATAGGGGAGAGGGGGAAGAGGGGGGGAGAGAGGGGAGAGAGGGGAGAGAGAGGGGGAAGAAGGGGAGGAGGGCGGGGGGGGGGAGAGAGAGAGGGGAGAGGAGAGGGGAGGGACGACGAGGACGAGGACCCTTTTAAACCCTAGAACGGTGCCCATGTCCCGAGCCAAGGGGAGGACGGCGAAGAAGCGAAGAGACCGTTTTTAGTTTGAGTTGGCGGTGCACATCGAGGACATGCCTGGGGCCTGGGGCTCTATATACTATATACTGGGAGGGCCTAGCTAGGTAGGCGCCCTGGGTGGGAGGGCCCTAAGGGCTGAGGGGCCTCCTGGGCTGATACAAGATACAAGGCCCCCTGCGGGCTTTGGTAAAAGTACCCATCGAATAACCTACTACACCTATACTATTATCTATTATAAGTTGGCAAACGCCAGACTTTCGAGAATTTTTTTGTGAAATTTGGGGTTGGGCTCAAAATAAAAAAATTGATCGAAATTTGGGGGGCACGGGCGTCCCCCCCCCCCCCCCCCCCCCCCACGCTCGACGCCCTTGCCCTTGCCCCCCGCCCCGCGCCCATCCCCATGCCGCATGTGCGCAAGCGCCGCCGAACCATTGTGGACGAGGTGGGCTGACGTCGAGGAATTTTCCGACGGCGTACTCGAGTGGTGGCGTGCGAACGGATCATCCAGCATCCCAAGTTGGTCGAAAGCGGCTCGCCTTGTTCTGGCGCTCACCCCGAATTCCGCCTCGTGTGAGCGCGTGTTTGCATTGTTGCGTGTAATGTACTCCGATTCACAGCAACGTACTCTCTCAGACCACCTGCAAGCATCGTTGATGAGTCGCTACAATGGTCGCTCTGTGTTTTGATATGTGATGTGCGTTGTGGTGTTGTGGTTGTGGGTCCGTCGGGGGCTCGTGGGAAGCTGCGAGGTGCGGGGTCGGGAAAGCGACATCGGGGTGTCGGGGTTCGGGGATGATGGTGATGGAGAGGGTGGGGTATGGGGATGTGGGGGTGTTGGGTGTTGGGTGAGTTGATTCAGAGGCTACACGCACGCATCACAAAAAAAATCAAAATTTTGCCCAAAATTTGGGTGCCTTGGCAACAAATTTTGACCTCAAAATTTGGGGTGCTCAAGATCAAAACTTTGGCGTATGCCAAATTATAAGTGGGGGTCAATGGGGGCCTCGCGCCCCCCTCCCCCTCTCTCCATCGCGGACACCCCCCGGGTGGGTCCGTACAATCACACAATCACCCCCGCCCTTGCCCTTTGCCCTCTGGCAGGGGCGCAGGGGCAAGGCAATCATCATTCCGGCCCAGACCCCTAGTGGCTAGTGGCGCGGGCCGCGGTTCGGCGCGCACACCCACACACCCACGCCCAGACTGGGCCTTAGGGCATCCGAACGTTAACTTAAGACCTTAACGTTGGACGTTGGGGAAGCGATCATTTTCAAATCCCACAACCTAGTTTATTTATACTTGGTCGCGATGGAGCGCGCCGCCGCGACTCCCCTCTCTCTCCTTCGGGCCCCGGGCCCCCCGCCGAGGGCGCCCCCCCAGTGCCAGTGCTCATGGATCATGGAGCAGTGGAGCAGCCGCTGTCGAAGCGGCCGCGTCCGCCCACCGAGGCCGAGCAGGTGCGTCACGCACCGAGGCCTTGCTCCTCATCTGCTCATCTGAGGGCGGCTCCTGAGTGGCAGGGGCGGTCGGGGGCGGTGAGGCTATGGGTGGGTCCATGTGGGCAGTTGTTAGAGCGGTGTAGTGTGCGTCCCAAGACGCAACCAAGCAGTCTCTCGTCTGTGTGTCCTTGTGCTGTGTTGTTTGTGGGTCAGTGTCTTTGTGCGCTTTGTTTGTTGCTGTTGTTGGAGTTGTGCCCATAAGGGCCACCCGGTCTCGGGCCGCGCCGCCTAGGCAGCGCGGCCGTCCTCAGGGTGGGAGAGGCCTCTGCCATGAGGCATGCCTGGTGGACGAGTGTCTCCTCTGGTCTGGTGCTGGTGTGGTTCTTGTCACAGTCAGTGACCCACCATGGGGTGGGTCAGCATGGCTGCCTTCCTTGGTGTGGCCGGGGCCACGGCCGTGCTTTCCCTCGCCAGCAGAGGCCGGGGCCACGGCGCGATCGGGGTCGCGCTCACCTGCTCGGCCTCTGCTAGCTCCCCATGGGTGCTGGGAGGGCGCCCGCGGCGGGGGGCCCGAAGGAGAGGTGGGGAGCGGCGGCGCGCTCCATGGCAATCAACTATAAAGTTAGTTGTTACGACGGAAGCGAGAAGCGGGAGCGAGAACGAGGGAGCGAGGAGCGACTAGGGCAACGAACGTGGGCGACAGAGGCCGACAAGATACCAATCTGACCAGTCCGACAACAATCACAAGACACGCACACTCAACTTTCACCCAACATCTTAGTTTACTGATAGTTGTTCGCCCGTTCGCCCATGTTAATAGCACAACATCAACATCCCCACATGGAGCTACAAAAAAGGTAATTTTGTTTTCGCGCTGACGTGCAGAATTTGACGGACGTAGCTTCGGTGTTTTCGAGCGTCTCACGTTCGATTTCGAGAGACAACCATTCCATTTCTCTCGTATGGTTCAACAGCCCCATATGATAATATCTCATATATGCCATATGGTAACACTGGTTGGCTACCGAACCATTGGCATTTGGGCATGCCGGTGGTCATGTGTTGTGCTCATATGTGTCTCGGACTAGTGAAATAAAAACTAAAATAAAATTACTAAGACTATAATCTATAATTTGTCAAAACTATAATCAATTTGATGCATGGCGGTGTACGAGGGTACGAGGGGTGAATGAAGATAGTGCACAAGAACAGTGAGTACGCCTCACCTCCCCCCCCCCCTTACACGCTCGCACGCTCACACCCGACGCCCCCTCGTTTCCTGTGTATGGTAGAGTTGCATGCAAAAGATGTGCAGCTCTACAAGGCCACGGCTGAACTCTAGGGCGACTCTATCACGCGCAACATGTGCCTAGCCTTCGTAAAATGCTGTACACGAAGCGATCACGGCTGGAGTGAAGTCTACCTGCGATTCGCCATACCTTACAGCCAACTCCTTCTCGATGCACCTCGTCATACGCGAGCGGTGCCCCTGGACCGTGGGTGTCAGCGCTCGCTCAATGCCCGTCCTCAAGAAGCACCTCTTGTGGTTGCGCTGCTTGTCAGCAAACGCTGGGCCGCTGTGTTGGTCCTCTCCCCAGCGGCGAGGGAATTCAGAGCTGCCATCGGCAGCCCTGCAAACGATGCCGCGATGGTAAGATCTTTAACTTCGCGCAAGGGTGATGCGGATTTAGCCCTTCTTCAGATTCGTCAATTTGATTTTGAAGATCAGGTTGGCACATGATGGTATGCTCGGCGCCGAGCCCCTCTTCCCATAGCCCAACATCCACGGCACTGTGACTTTTCGCCTGCCTCCCAACTTCATTCCGAGCACACCTGCATCCATGCCCTTGATTACGTCGCCAGCGCCGACCTGGAATTCAAACTTCTTGCCCGTTTCCACCCTCTGTCCTCCCTCTGCAAGGAAAAGCTCATAGTTGATAACCACCTCGTCGCCCAGCTGCACTAAATCTCCCTTGCCGTCGGCGACCTCGTCAATGACTACAGTCGGAGGGGCTTCAACAGCAGGTGGAAGTTCGCCAGCAATCCAAAACTTGGCGACCGATTCGGGGCTAGTCTGAAGAGCGCCAGACCCAAGCGCCTGCTTGATCGCGCGCCTCACGCGGGCGCTGTCAGTGTAGCCCGCCTCGGCTACGGCGCGAACAATGGCCTGAGCTGAGGAGGGGCGGCCGAGCGTGCGGAGCGCGTGCATAATGCGCTGAAGAATCGTCGTCGCCTTGGGAAGCGCGCCCAGCCTGGCGGAGGGCGGCTCAAGTGTGCCATCTGCTTGGTCGCTCCTCTTTGGCCGCTTTGAGGGTGGCATGAGGTGAAACGGGGGGCAGGGGAAGGGAGAGAGAGGAGGGAAGGGGGAAGGCTAAACGGGGGAAAGGGGCGACGGGCTGAGAGCAGGCGCGGATGCGGCGAGCAGAAGAGCCGAAGAGCAGAGAGAGGAGCGCGGTGATAGCGGCGAGAGAGCTCAGCCTCGAGCGAGCCGTGCTGGTCGGTCCCGCTCTCTCGACGTCCTGAACATTTCCGTTGAGTGAAGTAGTTTTGTAGAGCGTCTTGTTGGCCTAGCATCCGCAGCCACATAGGAGCATAGAGAATAGGTAGCAAAGATTGCAATAGTTATGGCCCGCCCGGCCTAAGGGCGACGAAAATTTTGGGGGTTGTAAGCGCTTACAACTCTGGATTTTACGTTCTTTCATAAGCGCTCATACGCGTTGTGGTGGATCGTGAGGGGCTGTGGCTGTGGTGCGGCTGGGAGTGAGTGGAGGATGAACTGTAACATGGGATGTATGGCCCAACTGGAGCACAGGGGGTGAACAATGGGGAGCCGAGGGAGCGTGCGGGGACAGGGCCGAAGACATGGGCGCACTCTCAGCCATCACAGGGCACGGCAGCACGAGAACGGGAACGAGGAACGGACGAGGGGGCACGGAGAGCGCTCGAGCGATCGCACAGAGCGTAACCAAGACACCGAGAGAAAACGTCACGCGCGGGGGGGGAAGGGAATCGCGCGGGAAAGAAATAGACGAAAAGGGGGCCGGAAACTCAAGGAAGCACTCGGGGAGAGACGGGAGCAACTATCAGTAAACTGATAGGGTCATGGAGCGCGCGCCGCCGCCCTCCCTCGCTGCCGCTGCCCTCGCCGAGATGGACGAAGGCTTGAGTGACACGCCGCTGTCGCCGAAGCGACCGCGTCAGGACGACCCTCCCAGCCAGGTGGGCACAGGAGCCAGCCTGCCACGCCCGCGAACCACCGCGAACGCCACGAACAAGGCCGCCATGCTGGCAGCAGCCAGCATGCAGCACACCCCCTACACAACACACAGCCACACCAGACACATCACACCAGTGGGACGCTTCCAAAGGGAAGGCCTCCGGGCCGGGACCCTACACAGCCGCGGTACCGCCCTCGCGCTCCGGCGCGAGGGGCCGGCCCGGCACCATCTGCAGCAGAACCCCCATGGGGGAATGCCGCATCAAAACAAGGAGCTGGACAAAGAGCAGACTAGGCCCCCCAGCAAGGGACACAAGAGCAAAAGGAGAGGCAACACAGGAGGGGTACTCTCCAGCGCCGCCGAAGGCCAAGCAGACGAGCGCGCCCAAGGCGCGCGATTGACGCAAGCGGCACAGGCCCAGGAGGCCTACCACAACCACCACCACCCTGAGAGAGGGCCACCACAAAGCACAAGCCACACATATCCCTCGGAAGGGGGCGACCACACAATGGCAACATTGGGCCATATGGACGCTAGGGATACGAGAACATACGCGAGGCTAACCCCGCCCCCCGCCCCGGTCACACAGGTGGCCCTACTCGACGAAGACCTAGAGCCAGAGCCCGAGGAGGAAGCCGAATTTCCAGACTCCCACAAGATCATAATCACCTTTACGGCGTACGAGAAGGGACATAAGGCCAAGGACGAAGAGGTCCTAGGCGCGATCGTCGCACACCTCAACAAGCTGGAGGGCGTAGACCTCGAGCCCGAATTCTTGTCTAAGAGCGCCTCCGGCCCTTGGGGACGCACGCTTACCTCGATGAAACGGAAACGGGGGAGCCTGGGCTACTTCTAGCGCTAGATTGGGAAAAGGCCTTCGACAGAGTGAACTGGGAATTCTATCACCTCGTCCTTGAAAAACTCAAATTCGGAGAGGATTTCCGAAAATACGCGAGGGCCCTAACCAACTCCGAGGCAAAACCCATACGATACATAAAGGCCAACGGAGGCAGAAGCTTCCCATTCAACGTCGCGAGTGGAGTCCCTCAAGGGTGCCCGCTATCGCCGCTGGCCTTCCTTCTAACAGCGGAAGCGCTGACACGGGCGATCAACGAAGACGAAGACATAGAGGGAATCACGGTTAACGGAGCCGAGCTCAAAATAAGCCAATTCGCCGACGACACGCAACTTATGGCGGCCGACTACAGCAGCCTGGCACGCTCACTCGAATGGGTAGAGAGATACGCGGCGGCCTCATGTGGCAAGCCGAACGAGCAGAAATTCGAAGGACTTAGGATGGGATCTCTGAAGAGAAAACGCCCGCCAGCGAGATTTCAAAGATACAAGTGGCTAAAGAGCGGTGAATGCGCGACCATCCTAGGGATCCCGCTAGGGGGACCCCAGGCCATAAAGGGCTTCTGGGCAGCTCAGGGGGCAGTGGAGGCTGGAGCTCAGCCCCTTGCCCCCCCTGCCTCTCCCACGCTTGCCACGCTGGCCATTGGAGCCTCCCAGTGGCCTCTGTATGCCTGGCGACCAGGGGAGGGGGGGGAGTCAGCTCGAGGGCAGGCCCATGCTGGGCGTGGGAGTGCGAGTCTCGGCCCGCGCCCACTAGGGGTGCTGGGGTTGATTGTACGGGCCCACCCCGGGGGGTGTCCGCGATGGAGAGAGGGGGGCGCGAGGCCCCCATTGACCCCCACTTATAAAAGTAGGTTGACGCTCAATCAACTACTATAGGAGAGGGAGAGGAAGAGGAGAGAGGAGAGAGGAGAGAGGAGAGAGGAGAGAGGAGAGAGGAGAGAGGAGAGAGGAGAGAGGAGAGAGGAGAGAGGAGAGAGGAGAGAGGAGAGAGGAGAGAGGAGAGAGGAGAGAGGAGAGAGGAGAGAGGAGAGAGGAGAGAGGAGAGAGAGGAGAGAGGAGAGAGGAGAGAGGAGAGAGGAGAGAGGAGAGAGGAGAGAGGAGAGAGGAGAGAGGAGAGAGGAGAGAGGAGAGAGGAGAGAGGAGAGAGGAGAGAGGAGAGAGGAGAGAGGAGAGAGGAGAGAGGAGAGAGGAGAGAGGAGGGAGGAGAGAGGAGAGAGGAGAGAGGAGAGAGGAGAGAGGAGAGAGGAGAGAGGAGAGAGGAGAGAGGGAGAGAGGAGAGAGGAGAGAGGAGAGAGGAGAGAGGAGAGAGGAGAGAGGAGAGAGGAGAGAGGAGAGAGGAGAGAGGAGAGAGGAGAGAGGAGAGAGGAGAGAGGAGAGGAGAGAGGAGAGAGGAGAGAGGAGAGAGGAGAGAGGAGAGAGGAGAGAGGAGAGAGGAGAGAGGAGAGAGGAGAGAGGAGAGAGGAGAGAGGAGAGAGGGAGAGGAGGAGGAGAGGGAGGAGAGGAGAGAGGAGAGAGGGAGAGGAGAGAGGGAGGGGGGGGAGAGGGAGGAGGAGAGAGGAGAGAGGAGAGAGGAGAGAGGAGAGAGGAGGAGGAGAGAGGAGAGAGGGAGAGAGGAGAGAGGAGAGAGGAGAGAGGAGAGAGGAGAGAGGAGAGAGGAGAGAGGAGAGAGGAGAGAGGAGACAGAGGTCGAGATAGAGTGTGGAGCGAGCGCGCGCGCAATAGAGCTAAGGAGTTTTGTTTTAGTCCGGGCACTCTCATACTCTCATGAGAGCTGATATTAGTACTGATATTAGTAATAGCTCCAAAACCTTGGGAGCTGATAAGCTGTTACCCCAACCCTGCACACACCAGCTCTCAAGATTTCGGATCAATGGGGGGCGTGAACGCGTGGGGCTCGGCCAGGCGGCTGTTGGGGGTTCAAGGCAGGTCCGAAACGGCACGGCCGGTCGCGAACGAACCGCCCGTCGCGCCCCAAGGCCAATTGAGTTGTTTCACCTCCCATCGTACGAGCGAGCACTTGTCGACGTCAATCGGCCCGTGGCCCTGGGTGTCGGGCCAGATCGAATCGAGGCATTCCTGCGGTGCGAGGGGCCAGGATGGAGGATGGGTCAATATGAGTGTGTGCGACCCTTGACCTTGAGCACCAGTGTGCGACCTTTGAGCACCAGCGTGCGACCTACCCTTGACCCCCCACCCTGCACCCTGCTCGCGAGAGCTCTGGCTCTGGGTTCTGCATAGCCACCATCTCCAGGCCAATCTTCCGCCGATCGCGGGCGATCGGACGTCGCGGAAGCCCCGCGTTTCTAAGAGTGATGCGCCCCACATTCACCACTCCAATTCCCTCGCCGTGAGCGCCCGCCTCATTCTCCCAAAATAGACACCCAAGCGCGGGGGGAAGGGAGGGGGGTCCCTCACCGACGCCATTGCCCTTCGTGAGGCTGGAGGGGGTCGTTCGGAGGGGGGAGGGAGTTGCCGGGGCAGGTAGGGGGGGACCCTGCGGAATCCTTGGACACCCAAGGGAGGTGGGAAATAATAGTGGTTAGAAAGAGTGAGTGACCGGGCTACCACTTTCCCCCACTCCCCTTGGCGCAAGACGAAACTTTTTGAAAGTTGTTTGAAAGTCATCCTGAAGTTTGCTGAGGACAGAGCCGTCCCAAAACACACCGGTAGACCAAGGACTAGGGTTGAAATTCTCGCCGCCCTACTACACTCGCCGCGCAACCTAGCACTTCGGACCCTTACACGTGTTGTGGAATTCCAGACGACATGTGCACCTGCTCATGGAATTAACGGAATTTTGGAACAGACATGTTGCGCGGACCGCACTGCTCGTCGCCTTATATTCAACTTCCATTCGGCATCACCTAGCCGAATCTCCTCCATTGGCCGTTGGCAATTCCACCCCCACACTGCGGGCCACGTCATCGAGAGCTGCACGTGCTGCGAGAGCTTCCTTCTTGGCGTCATTAGCGTAAGCGGCAGCCTTTGCGGCGCCCTCATATTTCGTTGCGCCGGTGACAAGAAAGAGATAAGTGAGCCTGTGGCGGTGCACGCAGGCTGATAAGCGGTGTGTGCTTCGCTGGGGCAGGGCACCAGTAAGGGGAAGCGCACATTGCGTTCTTGTGCTTGGTGAAGCTGGCTCCAGCGGAGCCGGCACCGAGGCGCTTGAGCGCATCCTCCTGCAGCATATTGGCAGATGTTTGTAGCGCGCCTTGCCTGCCCAGCTGGATGAGGGCGATCTCGGTGTCCCACTGCGCAAGCGCTGCATCCAGCTGGCGCGCAGCGGCCACCACGGCCATCGTGTCACCCAGCTCCTGCTCGGTGGCGAGGACTGGGCGTGGTGAGAGCGCGGTACTACCGAGTGCAATGGCCGCCCGCCGCGAGAGGCGCACTGCCGCCGCGAGAGGCATGGCGGCCGCGAGGAGTACGAGAAGCAGCGCGGCGCGCATCTCGCGAGGAGCGCGCGCGGCTCTCTTCTCCGTCTCCCGAAAGAGCGAAGATATTATTCGCACTGTGCCCCTTGTCTTTACTCTATAAAGTACTAGGAGTACCTTCCATCCCGGGCATAGAGCTCTACTCTAGAGGAGGAGATAAGGATAAGAGAGAAGTAGAGCTCTACTACTCTAGTAAAGTAAGTAGTAACTCAGTGACTCTCTTCCCGGAAGATTCCATTGCTTTTCTCGTGCGTCAACAGGGTATATTCTTAGATTCATTGTGTTGTGTGGCCGGTCGGTCTGACGAAGAAGAGGAGATGACGATCCGGCCCCTGTGAATGGATATCGTGGTGTGAATTGGGTGCATAGTATTAGCAGAGTATGGTTGCGCCTACACAGAGGACTGGGTCGCGGGTACGAGGGCCGACCGCAGCCGTTCGGCCACTGAGACAGCTGGCCGGCCAGAACGTGCGGCGGTGTCGGTGTCGCTGCGAGCGTCGTCCCTCACACCACGGAGGCAGCCCACACGCAATGCGCGCGCTGCGCAGCGCAGCGACCGCTGGCGTGATCGGCGCTGCGGGCGATTGGCTGATGCAGTGGAGGGAGGGAGTCCAAGCCGCGGGCGAGCTGAACCTGGAGCGCACTTCGAGGCTTGTGGCCTATCGCTCCCTGCATGCGCCGTGTGTCGAGCTCGGTTGGGGCTTCTTTGACCGCCGTCTTTCCAGCGTCGTGGGCCTGCCGGGAGTGATCGCACGCGTGCTGTGTGACCAGCTCATCTTGGCCCCACCGTCTATTGCCGTCTTCTTCCTTTCTCAGGGTGCGATGGAAGGGCTGCCGTGGACTGCGTGTGTTGCACGGACTCGTGCCTCGTTCTGGCCGACGTACGGTGTGTGCTTTCCGTTTTGGTGCTGCTGCCACATGTTGACATTTTCTGTGATACCCGCCGACTTGCGCATTGCATATGCTTCGTGTTGCGGAGTTTTGTGGAATGCCATTATCTCCGGGCACAACCAGCAAGCTGTGTTGAGAGAAGGCGGTCACCAATAACACTCGTTGTACATGTACTAGCACGCCGAGTCCTACAAAAGACTCTGACTTCACGGCCGCAGGACATGAAACCCTCTAGGAATTTGTGTGAATAAAAATATAATTAGACGTAGCTAGCTCTAGCTCTAGCTAGCTAGCTACAACTACTAAACATAATTTTACTACTAAATACGACAAATAATATCCCCAATCCCCCCGCCGACGTGCGCGTTGCCAGCCGCGCGGCCGCATAAGTATTATTCTTGCTGTGCCGCTCTGCAGGTCCCTGTGCGTTCCGTGATAAGGATATGTAAGTGTGGAGAGTGTTGAAGTGAGTGTGGTGCCGTGTCATCAATCATCAGACTGTCGGACTCTATTTGTTCTGCCGTCTGTCGTTCTTCGTTCGTCGCTCTCGCTCTCGTTCTCGTTCTCGTTCCCGTTCTCGTCCCACGTTCTCAACACTCCATCAGTACGAAAACACCCCCTCAGCCTCAGCCTCACTCAGCCTCAGCCTATCCATTTCGAATCAAATCGCCCAGTCATGTCCCGCTCCGTCCTCGCGCTCGCCCTCGCCCAAGCCCGTCCTCCCGCCTTCCTCTGCTGAGGAGGTGGTCCAGCCCGCCCTTCTATCACTCCCGGTCATTTCCGCCGCGCCTCCCGCCGATCGTTCCCCTTCCGTCTCATCGTCGTATATCGAATATCGAGCCAGTGGCCATGCGTCAATGCGTCATGCTCGATCCGTCAGACGTGCCTAAGGGGAGATACGAAGAGGTCGCCAGTTAAACTTGATTGCACCCAAAATCATGTAAAGAAAACGTGGGGGAGATAGCAAATTCAACCTATTTGCGAGAGCGCCTGGGACCTGGATGGAAGAAAAAGGTGGGGAAACTTCCCTTCTCTTCGAGAGGAAGAGAGAGGAGAGAGGGCGCTCCAGCGCTCCACAACTCCACAACCCAAGATCCTAGACGTTAGACGTCCACACGAAGCTTTTGACCAAGAACAAGAGAAAGCAGAGAATTATAACGATAAATGCCGAACGACGAAAGAGAAGAGAGAAGCCTAACGAGTGTCGATTCGCGAATGCGACACTGGCCCTAGTCAGGCTAGAGGCTAGCTCTAGCTATAGCTAGGGCTAGGGGCTAGGGCCCCTAGTAGGGCTAGCTGGGAGGCTGTTGCGCCATGGGCGGCAGGGGGAGGGGTTGTTGGGCGTGTTGTCCTTGTCCTCGAAGCAGCGCTGCTTGTGAGTCTGAGGAGCGCCCCCACAGCCTCTTCTTCTCGCTGCAGATCGCCGTCCCTTAGGGGTCTCTTCACAGCACACCGCCTATTCATAGCCTATGTATTCCTCTTCCAGAGTAGACAATCCCTCTCTCCCCCTGAATCCCTCCCGCTCCCGCTCGCGCCTGTTCCCCTCCCCCCCCCTCCCTCCCTTCAATGATCGGCGGCGAGGAAGCGAACAACGACGAGATGCTCGCGGACGCGGGCTCGATTCGCGCGGCCCTACTTGGGCTCGCGTCTCATGCTTCGCCTCCGCTCAGCCAGTTGCGCGCCACGCTGCTCGAGCGAGCGCCACGGAGCTGGTCGCTCGAGGTGCGAGCCTCGCAGATTGACGGCGCAGGAGACGGCCTCTTCCTCTGTGGAGAATGCGAAGCTGGGACGCTCGTTGCGCTTTATCCGGGGACTGCCTACCATCTTGAAGATCTACATGTCATGGCTCGCCTGGTCCTCGAGGGTAACTCGTATGTCCTCGGCCGTAGGGATGGGGTGCTCATCGATGGCAGGCCGAGCGGGCTGTCGAGACAGATCTTTGAGACTGCAATCGCGAGGGAACGGGCATCCAAGCTTGGCGCGCGCGCCCAAGGCAATGCGGCTGTGGATTCGAGAGTTATCTGCCAAAACGCGATTTGGGAAAGCCTGAGCTGGCCGATCCACCCTCTAGCTGCTGGGCATATGGCTAACCATCCACCCAAGGGACACTCACCAAACGTGACAACGTTCGCTATCGACTTGGCAATGGGCGAAGAAGAGGATCTTCAGGTCCTCCTACCATTTGCATCATTCCGCCCACCCGCAGACGGCGAGGCAATCAAACAGGGCGTCGCTTTGGTCGCTACGCGACATTTGGAAGATGAGGAGATCTTGCTTGATTACAAGCTCCGATTGGATGGCCCACTAGAGCCTTGGTACGTGCCGTGTGTCGACGCGGATCTTGGTGGCCAGGGAGAAGTGGGCTGTGGTGATCGTATGGTGGAGTCCACACTGAAAGCGTCTGATCCCAAACTACCACCGTTTGCATGACAAAGCGCGATCGTGAGGGGTCTTACGTTCATGATCACAATCACAAAATCACTGCCACTTGCTTCTTGCATGCTGCTGATGTGCAAGCTATCATCTACAATTTTTATTTTAAGAAAAATTTTATTGGTCGCGGTGTGACAAGGGGACGGGACTAGCACTCACTCAAGTCAGGATTTCCTGCTGCGGCAAGCGCAGGCACCCTTCCCCCCTTTATCTTTATTTAGGCTGCCACCCAGCTCTTCACCAGCTTTCGCTACCGGCACGCTAGCCGGAACACCCCTCCTTTGAGGCGCTGGCCTTTTGCGGGGCACACCAGCGCCAGGGAAGGGACACCACGGGCTCCTTTC